>OZ038501.1:1610437-1645437 GCA_964036315.1 Acanthosepion esculentum
TATATATATATATATATATATATATATATACACACATACTGTTGTGGACAGAATTATTCCCCCCACTGAATATTTGCATATTTTCTAAGGAAATGCAAATATTTGGAAGTACTTACTGAATTTACCATAAATAGTTGATTCCATATTTAGCTTTGAATAATTCATGAAATTTTCAGAAGTTTTGATCTGTTATATTCATAGTTATAGATTTTTCTAAAAATTGATGCAGTCCAAAATTATTCACCCACCCCCTTATGGAAATTATGAAATAATATTGCTCTATGGCAATTGTAATGTTTCTTTTCTTAATTTGACATTTAATACAAACACCAGTTGAAAATGAAATAGTATTGACATAATTCTATAACATTCTAAAAGCTAATGAAGAAGACAATATGTGCCACATACTGCAATAACTCATTTGTTTTGCAACCATGTCAAAGATGCCTGAACGTGACAAGAATCTCTGAATGAAGGTAGTTGATACGTACAAGCAAAGTGATGGATATACAATACTTTCTAAATGTTTAAATGTTCCTAGACTGACAATTCATAGCATTATCAAGAAGTACAAGACTTATTGTGTTGAGAACATATTAAGGACTAGAAGAGAATGGAAAGGGAAATTGTTAGAGATGTCTTGAAAAATCCTCACTAACAACAAAGAACATTGTCAATGATGTAAAAACATCAGGGTTGAATGCATTGATGAAGACAATCACTAGATGCTTTCATCAACCAGAAGTTCGAGCTTGTCACCCAAGGAAAATTTCCTTGCTCAAGACTAAAAACCTAGAATGCAGATTAGATTTTTGTGGGCATCATTGAACATTCTTTCAAATCCATTATTTCATCATTTGTGAAAAAATGCACATGACGGTTCCATTAAATTTTGGTATATTACCGAATTATTTGTAATTATGGAAATGGGTGTGAATAATTCTGTCCACAACTGTATGTATGTGTATATATATAAATATGTGCATGTGTGTTTGTGTGTGTATATATATATATAATTTGGGGGTAAATATGAAGCTTATTACTTTTTGAATTAAAAGTGCAGGACACTGATATCAACACTGACTGGTGACAGTCTGCTCTGTGCTTGAATATTTAGGCCATGGGAGTTGGATTATAACTTGATTTATATGTTCCTCATTGGGTCATTATGGGTATGAAGATCAGTTATATCTAGTTTATTGTGTTCTAACAGCATGAAAGAGACTGTTACCACTCAGTGTTAACATCACTTCTTATATTTGTGCATGCTCTATCCCAGATATTGAGCACTTTTGCCCTATATAGTATACCATAAAACTATATTTTATCATACACACACACATATATTCACCTATTCAACTGTCATTAGAATGACACAATATACTGAAAATAACTAATCTTGCTTTCCATAATACCGCAGTGACTATCATGTAGATATTTAATCTTGGCCCAAAGATTATGTTCAAGCATGAAACAGACTTTTGCCATTCGGTGTTGACATCAGTGTCTGCACTTCTTATATTTACATGTGCTCTACCCGGATTATTGAGCACTTTTATCCTATAAATGTTATATACCTTAGAACTATATTTTATCATACTTTTTAAATTAGAAAGGTGAGTCAAGTAATCTTGTTAAAAAGTAAATCATAAAATTTTTTATCAATCCCCATGCCATCACACATTTATGAATAAAAGTTAAAAAAACAAATACAAGAGTACAATTATTTTATTCTTGTGGGACTATCTCATGAATTTAAGGATGCATATCAAATAACCTGAAAAAAAATAATAATCATCATAATAATATAAAAGAAATAATTATCATCACAAAAACAGAATGTGCCTTCTTATTGGCATAGCAGTCCCCGCAGACTGTAATGTATTTTTGAAGATCTTCAAAAAATAACTATCAAAATACAAGCACCTTGAAATCGAAATCTCAATAATGTGTCATCAATAATTCAAGTTGTAGTTGGAGTCTTCAGCTTGACTGGAAAAGATTCAGATAGGTTCATTGAAGGGATCCCCAGTAACCCAAACCTTCAAGTAATACAAAAACTAGTACTCACAAGTACCACTCACACCTTACAAAGGACTTTTTCTATATAAAATGTGTGTGATCATAGGTTTTATATTTTTTTCTTTTTTGGCAAAAATGATCAGTGGAAAATGTCATGAAACCATTTCTGATCTTAGGTCTCTGGTTGGGACCTGGAAGGGAGAAGTAGTAGTAGTAGTATAATAATAATAAGTCATCTTGAAATAAATGTTGCAGCCCCAACTGACAAAACTGCATCACTGAAGACATTTGAGGAAATAAGTAAATACAAAGACTTTGGCATAGAAATCAGTAGAAGGCAGCATCTCAAGACTACAACATTAAATTCTGAAATTTTGTGAATGATATAAAAAGGAGCAAACCAATATGTGGAACAAATTCCTGGCATCCCCAAAATATTAATTGCTCAAAATCATACTCATAGATACTTCTCAAGTCTCACATAGATTTCTCTCTTTATGCACTGGCCACAATTACATAATTCTTTTCTCTCTGATTACATGAAACATCATCTGTTTGCATCTGCTGATCTAAAAATCTTGTTGTCTCTTGAAATTTCTGGTTGAGACTTTGGGGGTAACTCATACTATACAAAGCAACAACAACAACATTATGATGATAATGATGATGATCATCACCATTAAAGCCTAAAAAACAAGTCAATCAGGAAATTATTGACTATTATTATATTACTTAAATGGGCAAAAAATGGCTTGTTAACGTTGATGCCTCCAAAGGTAAACTTCTCTCCACTAATCATCTGCCCTCTCTGCCTTCCATCAGCATGGCTGATGCTAACCTCCAGGAGAGTGACTTGTGGCACCTTCTGAAGCTAATGAGCTGAAATGAAAAGACTATATTGAATCTATTGCTAGCTCAACTACTAAGAAAGTTTGTTTACTGTATCATGCAAGACAATTTTCCCCTTCAGAATCTATCTTACATATCTATAAGTCTACCATTCATCCATACTTAGCATATTACTGCTACATATGGTCCGGAGACCCTGCTATTTTACTTGAGCTCCTTGATAAAATCCAAAGAAAAATCAGGCACATTGGTCCTGTTCTGGCATCTCAGCTTCAGTCACTTTCCCACCACTGTAAGGTTGCATCTATGTATCTTTTTTATAAGTACTTTCATGGTAATTGGTTGGGTGAGCTCTTCGCTATTGTACCTAGACTTTTTGAATTTAAGCGCAGTATTAGACTGGCATCAAGATCTCATCAATTTACAGTCGATTTGGCTAGATGTAGCTGTAAGTTCTATGTTAACAGTTTCTTTTCTCACATTTCTCAGTTGTAGAACTCCCTTCCAGCTCCATGCTTTCCAGCCAATTTTAATCAGCAAAAAATTAAATGTAAAGTCAATCACTACCTGCTGTCCTCCCAATTACTTTTTTCTCTTCCCACTTATTATTCATGTTTCTGTTCCCAATTCTTCTACACCCTGTAACCCCTTGTGTCTTTGTAGCTTTACTGCCTTGCATGGGGTGATACAGATTTTTAAAAATTATTAAGAATTTATTTATCTTACTCTGACAAGTGATCTACATGCAAAACTTGAAGATGGAAAGTAAATCCTTTCAAATTATTTATGTATAAACTAAATTATATATACATGTATATGTATATTTTATAAACATTTTCATAATCTATAAATAAGCTGATCTTTCTTATAATATCAATACAGATGCAAAAAATGTATTCTGCATGAGCTGTTTCTGTAAACAGTGTCATCAGGAGAAAGATGTTTTAAAAATATACTCAGTAAAACTTTCATTTCATATGCAAAAAAAAAAGAAACTATGTATAATTAAGGTTGTATTTTTATATGTAGGCAATGTTTCAACTTTTATTACCACTACTTAGTGATTTTACTGTTCCTCCATCAATTCCCATGTTGCTTGACTCATTTTCCACATGAATAAACTGAATATTTCTGGTATTAGTGGGTGTGGGGAGAGAAATTGATGATTAAGCACCTAATTTTGTAATTCTTGTCCTAAAATTTTTTCCAAGGTCTCAGCACAAAATCCATGTGTTATACATTGAAAATCAGGAAAAAACAATATTGTCATTAGTAAAGAATTATAACAAGCATTACTGACAGGAAGAATGAAGCTACTATATAAATAATATTCATTGAAATAACAAATTATCTATCTGTGTATTCAAGTGTGTATTTGTGCATTTGTTTATATTTTAAGACATTTTTATGTTTATACATTCTTTTTATAGATACAAATATTTCAGTAAATGCTCTGTTTATAATAAACAGTATTAATAACATTTATTGGCCTGAATGTCCGAGAAATTTTCATAGAAAATATTCGTCCTCTGACAGGAATCAAACCTGTATCATATACAGAACTGTCATATAGCCTGGCGTGCCTTAATCGTTTTGGCCACAGAGGAGCGTTCGGTTAGGAAGGTCGATTTTACTGTCTTTAAGGTACAATCTTCTATGATTCTCTCATGTACATTCATATCTGCTCATGGCATATCCAAATGTAAACAAATGACCTCACACATTATGAAATGGACAAAGTCCGACTATTATTTTAAGACATTTTATATAATTATTATATAATAATGTGTGACGTCATTTTCTATGAAAATTTCTCAGACATTACTTCTGGAAAAGTGTATATTTTCTATCACTAATGCTGAAGCCACATTCTGTTTTCCAGCGGTTAGAACAGGAGGCAGAATTTCTGCAACGCCATGTACTGTTTATCATAAACAGAGCATTTAATATACTTAAATATTTGTATCTATAAAAAGAATGTATAAACATAAAAATGTCTTAAAATATATATATATATATATATATATATATATATATATATATATATATTTAAACCCTCAAACTTACAACTTTAGTCCCATCTATTTTGGGAAGAGGAAAAATGAGATAAGATTAATTTTTAGTCAGTGAAGCTTATGAGAATTTCTCGGACATTCAGGCCAGTAAATGTTATTAATACTGTTTATTATAAACAGAGCATTTACTTAAATATTTGTATCTATAAAAAGAATGTATAAGAATAAAAGTGTCTTAAAATAATTGTCGGACTTTGTCCATTTCATAATTTGTTTATATATATATATATATATATATATATATATATATATATATATAGGGTGCGAGGAGGAAATTGTCACAATTTTCTATTCATAATTTTGCGAATGTGCATTAGTTGCTTTTGATTTTGTCAATTGTACAGTATAGTAGGGTCAGTTGGTCACTGTCTGTGAGAAAAAGAGCACCATGATGCATTTGAAAACATTGCTGTACTGCTTGGCATTCATGCCAGAAGTTCAAATACAAACATTTCAGAATGTTTGGGTGACGATTTGAGTGCAACGGATTTGGAAAGAGTTGCATGAATCTATTGGTGATTACGAAGGTACGGCAGCTCAAAAATCTCACTCTGATCGTTTGGAAAAAGGACTCCCGAATTTATTGGTGAGGGCCTCAGATTCAACATGGAGGCCTACCTCAAGTTCTTTGAGGAGGTCATGCTGCTCTGGGTCAAGAGGATGGCTGCTGGAAGACTCTATGCCTAGCAACATGACTTTGAACTATGCCACACAAGCTGGAGAACCCAGTCATGGCTATCAAACAATTTCTGCGACCACATCACTCCTTACATCTGGTCAGCTAACTCCCCAGTCTACAACTTCCTTGATTATTACATGTGGCTTGTAGTTGAGCTAGAAACAAGCAAAACTCCTTGTAACACTAAAGATGAACTGAGGCAAGGATTATAGCAGAATTCACCAACTTAAACAAGAAGAGTTGCAGGAGATTATAAAGTCATCTGGAGGCTGTGAATATTTTATTGAATAAATTTGCTCTTTAGTATTTCAAAAAACTTTTGCGTAATTTTTGTAAATATATCTGTTAAAATGAGATGTCAGTGTTATTTTCATTTTTGCATAATTTAGATGACAATTTAACCATCACATCCTCTGTGTGTGTGTGTGTGTGTGTGTGTGTGTATATATATATATATATATATATGAGGGAGTGATGAAAAATTTCTCAGTCCAACCTAAAATATAACCATTAGAATATTTGGGTGGAATAGGAAGTTTGTAATTGGGTTGAAACCTTTTCACCATTCCATTGTGTGTATGCTTTAGATAGATAGATAGATAGATAGATAGATAGATAGATAGATAAATAGATAAACAAAACAAGGTCTGAATTTTGACTAAAATGGTTGACCATTGTAGAAGAGAA
The DNA here is from genome assembly GCA_964036315.1 of Acanthosepion esculentum. Lineage (NCBI taxonomy): Eukaryota > Metazoa > Mollusca > Cephalopoda > Sepiida > Sepiidae > Acanthosepion > Acanthosepion esculentum. The sequence goes on from OZ038501.1 coordinate 1,616,750, forward strand.
CACTTTTAAGGCAAGCAGTGTTTGTAATTAAAGTTTTCAATATCATTAATGGCAATAAATAAATATGTTAACTTATCTTGTCTTGAGAGGCAGGGTGGAGTAATGGATTAGGGAAGTGAAAAGCCAAGTTCAAATTCCAGTTTTCATTACATTCACATATGTGCTAATACACTTTGCTAAGGTATAAACCCACCTTTTATTCCCAAGCTATGTTTAAAGAGCATGTCAGATGTGAGCTGAGAACCTTGGTTGCCAACAGGGGGGGGGGTGCTAGTAGAGGGAAAACTCTGAAGTCAAACCAGTCTTGAGAAGGTTGGACTCAGTCAGGCTGTCTTGCCCAGGAAAGACCATTGGTGCAGTGGCTGCAGTAGATGTGGTGCCCCCCTATGATCCTAAGTGGTTACAAGATTCAGGATTATCATATAAATATATTTACACACACATATATATATATATATATATATATATATATGAATGAGGGACTTTATCAGGGCAAAAGTAAGGATTTATTTTGTTGCAAATATTGGTCATTGGTTTATCAAGGCTTTAAATTTGAGAAGGTTCATGAATATTCATCAGGTTGTTGAAAGGTCAGCTAAAACATGTGGGAAGTGCTGTAAAACAAAGTCTGGTAAGACAAAAGTAAGTGAGTATTTTTCTTTTTAATAAATGAATATTGTTTAAATTGTAATCAGATTGTCATGGTATGAGATGTATGTACTGTACACCTTTAAAGACATAAGATAATGGATTTAACCATTTTTATTTTATTTTTTAACACTTTTGTGGTTGTGTATATTTGACTTTTAGGAAAGGTGAGATTGGAAAGAAACCGAGTCTTAGATTTATATTTTGATAAGATAAAGTCCCTCAGAGGAAAAAACGTGTCAGCAAAGAATAGTTATTCCTCTCGTCTTTTTATTTATTTTTTACTTTACAGATACACTATCTGAAAATAATCTCTCTCACTCTCTTTCTCTACTGGGTCTAACAGCAAAAAGATCTCTTTAGCACTAAGTTGAAATGATGATCCCTCTTTCTGGTGTGACCTCCTGGTCCGGTTATCATCTCTACTTTCCTTCTTTTTTATACTTATTCTTTGTTCTCTTGATGGCTCTTGAATGGACAAGATAGAAGCCACAGTATGAATGTTGGTACCATTACTGAAGGCTAGAATGATTTTTTCCTCTCACCACTGCTCAGTTGAGAAGACAGTAGGGCAGACACAAAATGATTTTAAACTGTTCTCTTTCTAACTGACTAATTCAAAGGATTTTTCACTGATTCTTACAACAATTGGCATTAAGATGGCTAAATGTCTTATCTGAAAACCTGGGGAAAAGAAACTCAGTTTAGTGTTTTTTAGATATTAAACATTTTGTGGGATAGCCAATTATGCTGTTACGTGATTTGGACAATTTAACTGTTACACCCAGTGTACACACACACACACATACACACACACATATATATATATATATATATATATATATATATATATATATATATATATATATGTTGGCTGCCACCTTGTCAGGTGTGGTTCTTTATACTGGACAAACTTTTAAAAACTATGGCATGAGGTTTGCAGACATGAGGCACATACATTTTGTTGTCATTAAGTTTATTTCTGTAACTGCCTGTCTTTTCAACCCAACAGTTGACTTGCAAATTCTTACATAAATGTGACATGAATTCCTAGTAATTAATGTGTTTTAAAGTTGGTCAATACTCTTGCATGATGACTTTGCATATGATTCAATTTTCCTGTTTTACTCAAGCAAAGACCACCACAAACATGACAGGTGAAGTCATGCCTGTGACCTATATGGTCAAGAAGTTTCATCTCATGACCTTTTTGGATGCATTTTTCAGCTTCTTCTTTTTGTATTATGAACCTTCATCCACCTGGTGATATGATCATTTGCATGGAATTCCCAGTCATGTGTACTGATGTTTGCAAGGTTCAGTAATTATCTGATACCATCCTAATAATGGTTCTTTGGCTTATGGGCTGATTGTATTCCATTAGCAAGCTTTCCATATAAAAGCTGCTTAGAAATTCTACAGTTGCTCATGCCAGTGACCACTTCAGCACTAACTATATTTTAGAATTGGTGCTTCACTTTTGTCACACTGACTTCACTCAAGGCCTACATTTGCTGACATGCATTCTGCAGTTAATTCCAAGTAGTCAACAGAAGCATCACTGATGAAATTGCACAAGCTGCTTGTAGTGATCACCATAGACAATCAGTTTCACATTCATACAGAAATGACATTAAGACATAAGCACGGTGCACCTTGATTTTGGTCACTTTCAGAAGAATTCCATGATCTCTCATTAGTTGCTCTTCCAACTTAGAGAACGCATCATTGAGTTTGTGAAGTCTCCTCAGAGCTTCATTGTTCAGTGAGTATATTTTTGATAGGATGCTAGCAAAATAAACACTCATCAGCCATACCTATACATTTATTATATACAAAGATATTTATTGCATACAATGATAAAGCTTACCTGATGCAGGCTGGTACATCAACAGGGATTTCTTGAGACTTATAGTTAGTCTAAGTATAATGTCTGGTGAAAGTGTCCATGAGCTACTGTATGTCATCCACAATATAAACCACAAGTCTCATATCAGGTCAACACATTAAAGGTGATGGTCAGACTGAATTTATATGTGCACTTATTTTTTTTATACACACTTCAATATACAGTCTCCTATGGAGAAAGATATTTTATGTTGGTTGTTTCTTTTGTATTATACTAGCTTCTAGAAATTTTCGTTACTGTTTTCCCAATTACAGAAAATAAACAAAACATCTACTCAGATATGGGTATCCACTAAAAATTATGTTAGGATCAATAAAAATATGGTGGATTAAAAAATAAAATCTGTTAATTCTTTATATATATATATATATATATATATATATATATATATATAGAGAGAGAGAGAGAGAGCAAGAGGAAGAGATGGGCTGATGATTGTGTTTAGCATGAAACAGACTGTTGCCTCTGTGGGTTAACTTCAATGTCCACTTTTATATTTACATATGCTCTATCTCTGATATTGAGCACGTTAACCCACAAATATAGCATCCCTTAAAACTATATTTTATCATATATATATATAAATATATATATATGTGTGTGTGTGTGTCTGTGCATATGTATGTATGTATGTATGCATGATGGTTGCTACCTTGTTGATTATGACCATCACAAAATATTGCAAGACTCAGATGTGACATATGATATTAAGCAATGCCTGTGCATGAAATTTTTAATAAGAAAGACATTACACTGGATTTGTTCCACAAACACATACACATGTGAACACACAATCACACACACACACATATATATATATATATATATATATATATATAGAGAGAGAGAGAGAGAGAGAGATGAAAGTGGACACTGAGGTATACAGCAAGTGATTTGGTATTGGCCTTAATGTCCACTTTATATTTATTTATATACTATATCTGATATTGAGTACTTTTAGCCATAAATATTGCACACCTTAAAACTTATATATATATATATATATATATATATATATATATATATATATATATATATATATATATATATTTATATATATATATATACTATGTTATCAGTAGTTCCAAAACATGTGGATGGTCCTGTACATACCTTCACTACTATAATCAAAACCTATGTGGGTTTTTTGACAACTTTCATCATAGACTGTTTATATGTATTTGTATATGATTGTTACCTTTTACATCTACCTATATTTACCCATTTGGTTATATATATATATATATATATATATATATATACACATACACAATGTTGGTATTGTTTGTAGATGTTTTTTAATAAGTGTTGTAGAATTTAGGAATATTGTAAAACATGAGTTTTACTTGGTGTGTGAGACCCACTTACATTAAAATCAGCATTGGAATAACTGTTTTTATTTTGTTCCCATTTTTACCAGAGTATGAAGAGTGACAACAAGTCATACTGCCATTTTAACCCAATGTAAAGCGAGACAGAAAAACAGATATAGACGGCCATGCATAGATGAAAAACATATTTGAAAATTGGATACAAATTAAATTATGAGAATGTGATGAGAAAAATGTAGAGTTAAAAATATTTTAATGAAGTTTATAAAGATGTGCAACTGACAAAATTTCTTGTTCAATTTAATAATGTGAGTTGCTGTAAAGAGCTAGAAAGAGAAATCTAAATTCTATTTCTGTTGAATCATGAATATTATGAATTTATTACATATGGCTAATAAAGAATGAAGGTAAGTTTTAGAAATATTATGCTTGTTACCAGAAATAGCATTCCCAGATTTGGGAGATTGGAAGAACTTGTCAACACTGAGAAAAGAAACAAAGAAACTAGAACTTTTCATTTGATAATCAACAAAAAGCATTTGATTGTAAAAACCTGATTTAAAATACTAATAAAACCCAATCAAAAATATTTTTTGTAACCTTAAAAAATCTTATAGACTGTTTTACTTTAATTTAGACTATAGTAAAACTTCTGCAGACAAACATTAGGTCATTTTTTAGATCAACACCCAGTTTCACCTTCTCAAACTGATCAGACATTGAAATAGGAGTAATGCTCCAAGGAGCTGCTTTCACTGGTTCCTAGTCCTCATGAATTTAAACGTCCTACGAGGCTGGCATCCCGTTCCCACCCCTTCACCATTGAAACTGTTAGATGTAGACGTCTCTTCTACTCCAATAGCTTCATGTCTCACACATCTCGCCTGTGGAACTCCCTTCCTTATTTCTGTTTCCCTGACAAATACAATCTCCAACTATTTAAGTGTAACGTCAATCAACATCTCAAGTTGCCTTGATCTATCCACTTCCCTTCTCTACATCCTGTCACCTTTCATTCCTATCGGCTCTTGCTCCAAATCTTCTGTAACCCCCTTGCCTTGATCGATCCACTATCTTTCTCCACATCCTCTCCTTTACCACTCCTATCTGCTCTCTCTCCAAACCTTCGGTAACCCCATGCGTGCTAGTGGCTTCCAGCCTTGCTTGGGGTGATAAGATTAAAAAAAAAAAAAAATGTTTGTGTCATCAGCATAGATGCTAAGTTGAGAACTTATGTCATCAGGAAGGTCATTGATGAAAATTAGGAACAAAGTAAGACCAAAGATAAAGTCCTGTGGGACACCTGCATTAGTACAAAAAGATCTAGAAGAGTGGCCATTCGGGACAATTTTCATTTCACAATTAGATAAGACTGATTCAGTTCCATGAGGCATTCATTGTACAGTTTAGAGTAAACCAGTCCAGGAGTATATATCGGGAGGGGACTATTACACAAAGGTCTGCTTATCAGGTGATAGAAGAGGATAAGATCTATTTTTTCTTCACAAACCACTTGGCCAAAACTGATGCTATTACTGATGCAATTCATTCACCCTATATTTCTACTAGGTGTTACTCTGGTTCTTAGATGCATATATGCTACAGGCCAAAAGTTTGGACCCAACCTCTGAATTTTGAAAAATTGCTAAAAACTGACGGTTTCATGCCTATTTTTAAATCTTATTTCCCAGCACAATTTTGATTTCTTTGCTTCTAATGAAATATTTCTGAAACTAACTGATAAATTAAATCCAAGGGGTGACCCTGAAACTTTGGCCTAGGGTGCTCACAAATGTACACCTCTTAATGCATATCAGATTACAAATACTTTTTAATTGAAGAAGTGCAATGCCAAATAATTAGCAACATTGTCTCAACTCTAATGGTGCTAACTTTGATGAATAAGGTTGTATTTGAGTCAAGGTATGTTTATTGTATTAAAATTTATGGTTTGAAATAGCTAGTTATTTTGTTTAAGTCTGTATATACATACCATATATATATATATATATATATATATATATATATATATATATGAAGAAATATAGTCTTAAAGTGTGCTATATTTATGGGATAAAGTGCTCAATATCAGAGATAGAGCGTGTGTAAATATAAAAGTGGACATAAAAAAGTGCTGACTTCCATGTCCACTTTTATATATATATATATATATATATATACATACTCACATATCATTGAAGCTAATTTAAAGGGGGATATATCATACATGAGATATAAAATTAGCATGTGTACTGCTGGCCCTGGTTATACCATTGGTCAAACTATATATCCATTTACTGTACTCACATTGGCTTCAAAATTATGTTTTCAAAGGTCACATGAGTATATATAGCAGACAAATAAACAGAAACAGGTAGGTAGATAGATAGACAGACAGGGATAGATTGATAGATAAACAGAAAAGGAGAGATATGATAGCTAAATAGAAAGAGATAGATAAACAAAGAGAAAGATAAACAGAGATAGATAGATATATAAACAGAAAGAGAGAGACAGACAGATACATAAAGAGATAGATATTGTATACACTTATGTATCATGCGACTTTTGAAAACCTAATTTTGAAGCTAATTTTAAGAGTGTCATGTCATACACAAGAAATTAGCATATGTACTGTTGGCCCTGGCAACACCATTAACCCAACTGTACATCCATTTACTGTAGTCAAATTAGCTTCAAAATTAGGTCTTCAAAGGTCACATGATATACGAATATATATGGCATAAATATATATTTATAATTATCTTAATGCAAAGAAAAAATCAATTGTGAATTTCTTAATGTTTTTTTCCTGGTAAACATTTAGTAAAAAGCTATTTAATAACAGTTATTATTTTCTTAAGTCATTTGGCAGATCCTGGTTACAATCAACATATGCTCGATGTGTGAGCTTCCTGCCCTGATATCCCCACTGGGGGTGATATAATGCAAAGATGTTAATTGCTTTGGGCAGAGAGGAGAGAAAGGAAAAATGAACTTTGCCACCAGAAGAGGAGATGAATGCCTGAAAACAGAAAAAAAATGGTGAAAAAAAAAACCCCCAAAAATATGAAACCTGAGAGGAAGAATTTGAGAATAAGTCCAAAAGAAGAGAAAAAAATGTGATAACAAAGAAATTGATATAATTTTATCTGTCAATGAAAATTTACAAGAATGCTCAATATTTCATTTTTTTTTTTTTATTCCTCTTTGCGTTCACTCTGGTTTTTATAACATAACACCATTTCTAGTTAACAACCATATATATTCATGTATAAGTTGACCCCATGAATTATTTTGCATGAATTTTAACCTCATCAGAAAATTTACCTGTGTATAGTGCATACAATCACCCAAAATGCATGACATTTAACCTCTTCAAGAAAATTACCTGTGTATAGTGTGACCCCCTATTTTTTGCATAAAAACTGGTAAAAAAAAACTCGCACTATACACAAGTATATATGGTAGCTACTTACAGAAAGATACTAACTTAGATACTTGCTAAACATCTTAATAAAACTTTTTATAAGGAATTTTATTTTAATTCCATAATTTCCTTAACAGTGAAATAATATGATCATAAATTAAAATTTGAATTATATATAGACAGTATTTTCTTTATATATGCAATTTATTTTTCTTAAAAAATATAAAAATATTTTTCATCAAACAACTACATTTCACATTTATTTTTATATTTTTCCATATACAAATATCAATGATTTGTTCACAGAGAGTTATTTTTAATTTCATTAACTGTTCAATTTTGAAAGATTTTCAAATTAACCTCAGTATTTCTACATAACAAGGTTGCCAAGGTAACAATTTTTCCTTAGTTTTAAGTTGTTCTGATGATGTTCATATTAAACAAAATATTGGTAACAGAATAAAAAATTTAAACAGCCAACTTTTCACAAATTCCATTTTATATACTAAAATTTACTCTGTATGTGACTTGTAATTACTGCAATTATTATCATCATTATTTTTGCTATTATTCTTAACTTTGCTTTCCTCATTATCTTCATTATTATAGCTGTAGATTACACAAATTCTATTATAATGTATATATAAACTATATATATGGAAAGAAGTTTAAAAAAAGACATACAAGTTCAATTCCTGTCAGGAGGCACATTTTGTTATTAACACTTTCAATCTATGGCCAAATATTGATTTAAGTTTACTAAAACAATTTTAAGTTTCCTAAAAATAATGATCTATTAAATCAATGAAATGAACTAACTGTAATATGTAGGCATTGTACAATGTTTATATTAAAATATAGTTAATAGAATTTTTCTAAAAATAACCTATATATTACAATTATATATCCATTATTATATTATATATAATAGTACATATAATATTTATCTAATTCCTTGATTTTAATTTTAATATTGCTATGTCCTAAGGTCCATTGAATATAATAAGTATCATATTTTAGTATGAAAATAATATGATATATAAACTTTTTACTAGAAGCCCCTTTAAGATAGTTCTAAAGTATAAACAATAATTTAAAAAAAAATAAAATCCTAAAATTAACCTTTTTTTGGATACACATCCATCTGATTATTTTATTGTAACTAAAAATCATATTCTTAAATGTATGTAATTGGTGACACATCTAAAAATGATGGTTCATCTAGACAAGTTTGAATAGCACACACACCCTGACCGTTAACCTACATTTTTTCACTTTTCTGCTTTAGCTTTGAAAACCTGTTTTTCATTGGTCAAAGAAGACATACCCATAAAAAGTTTGAAATCTTGTTCTTCCCTCCTTCCTGACTCTTAAATAAAATAACATTCTGTTTTCAAAAGTAAATCATTTTCATCAAAAGTTACCCAACATTGCTTGATAATGGCACAGATTTAAGTTCCAAAATATAGAAATTTCCATGTCACAATATAAAATATTTTTAAAATAAAAATATTATAATATATATATATGTGTGTGTGTGTGTGTGCAAAGGTGAGTGCTCAAAATATATCTAGAAAAATTATAATAATATATCAGTAAATAAAATGTCAATAATACTTATCTATGACCAACTAAAAGTTTCATGATGATGTTTACATATGCATATATCTATATATATTCTCCTATACTGTTTGTGATCTTTTGTGCAATTCTTGAGCCAGTCTCAAAAGTCATGCCCATCATAGGCATGCAGATAATTAGTTTGTGGTTGTTGGAACCTCATACGTCGAATTCGACGGGAGATTCCATCATATATATATATATATATATATATATATATATATATATATATATATATATATATATATTTGAATATTTTTTAAAGCCTAATGACAGCTTCTTTATCTTTACTTCCCCCCCTCTTTCTTTCTTTTTTTAAATTTTTTCTCTTCTCCCCCTTCCCTTTCAATATATCACTTCCGTTAACTTAACCGATTAAATAGGTCAATGTCTGGTCCCTCCTCCCCTAGTACTAAGTATGATAAATAGAAATATTAAAATAAACCCTCTCTAAACGCGATCATGTCTCTCACACCACTCCTCACTACCCTGTCTGTTAAATTACATAAACTTAATACTACCCGTCAAAAGTGTAAATGTTAATTTCATTTTTCGTTTCACCTTTTGGAAGTGTAGTCTGATGATCCAGTGTCCTTTAAAAGGACTATGGTGAAATAAATTATTACATGGAGTGGTCTGTTTTTCTTTAAATTATCAGCTCTGAATATTGAGCTCTCATGATTTCATCCTCCTTGGGACTACCTATACGGATTACGAAATTTTTCTTAATATACATATATATATATATATATTATAATTCATCATATGTAAATTTTTATATTTCTCTGCAATGTCTATAACATTTTGCTATACTGTAGCTATCTCCTATACACTGATGGCATCACATGATAGTATAATTGTTATGAGAACCTCATGAAACAGCAGAATACAATAAACCTTCTAAAATGTGATGATTCAAAAATGGTCCTGTCTTAACCCACTTCACAAAATCTGACCAAATAATCAAGTATAAGTATTTTGTGCTGAGAAATTTTCAGCACAACCTCATAATAGAAAATACTAAATAAAATATGCCATCATTTTTATGTTAAAATATATTTTTATAATTTATCACATTGATTTAAGTTTACTAAAACAATTATAAGTTTCATCAAAATTTGAGGAAATTATTTTTTTCCTGTTTACTTTTTCTTGATTATTTATATTTATTTTTATTATTTAATGTATTTTCATTATAATATATTACTTATTTTTGCTATATTTTATTATTTAATTCTTTTTGTTATAACTTCATTATATGTTGTATAATAATAATGTATGTTATTAAATGCATTTTCTGCTATAATTTCAGTCATTCATATCTTTACATTAGCTTCGAATATTATTAAATTTTTTTTATTTTGTTGTTTTTATTTTGTTTTTATCAAATTTAATCATAATTGTATAGTTTTATTTATGATAACTGTATTGTTATTATTTAATTTCATCTCCCTTACAGGCTTATGACCATATTACACTGAAACAGGAGTTTCTGTACACTCACAAAAGTTAAGCAACATCGAGCTGGTCAATATTTAGATGGGTGACAGTTTGAGAACAACAAGGGGCTGTAAGCTTAGATGTTCAGATGGTATAAATGATAATTGATCAAAATTGTTAATCGGAAAGTAGAGTTCCAATTTCAGTTGATTTCTGTATATTCATTTACTTGCAAATACCCTTAGGAAAGGTATGAATCTACCTCATCTCCCCCCAGCTATGGGTTAATTAGTATGACTTGTATCACTAAACCATTATTATTTTAAAAAATTCAATTTAAAAGTATTTTCTGGCTAAATACCCTGCAAAGCTGTAGAATATGAATCGATCAATCAGTCTCCTCCTTTACACTAATAGAAAATCAGCTTTTCAGCCATGCCAGCAATCATCATTCTTCTGCTGCTATCATCAACAGTCATAAGATTAATAACAATTGTGAAAATATTATTATTATCCCTTATGAAGAACAGAATATCTCAGCTTTTCAACTATCATTATTCTTATGTTTCCATCATCATCATCATTATTATCCCCACCACCATCAACAACAACAATAACGATAATTGGGAAAATATTATTATTATTATTCATTATGTCCAATATAATATCATCAATTTTTCAAATATGCCTGTAATAATAATTTTAGCATTATCACAATTATTGATGCCATCAGTACTTTTTGTTCTGTTATTTCTAATTACATTATTATTTACATTAAATGAATGTAAATAAATGTTCCTTTGTTATCAACAATATCTCAAAGCTGATTCAAAACTAAAAATAATATTTATTTTCTGCTTAATTCTTCCTTCTCTTTTTAATTTGTATTTTTCTAGATTGCCTATTCAGTCTATTTGCACAGCCAGGTATTTGGCTATGCAACAAGTTCAAGTAATCCGTGAATTTAAAAAAAAACATATAAACTGCAATTATGAAGGAAACTTTTGCAAAAGAAAAAATGCTTTGATTATCTTTTTCCTTATGAGATAGAAGGAAAATGTGAAAGAAAAGGAAAAAAATAACTGAAAGGTAGACATAAAGGAAAAGAGAGACAAAGAGAGATGAAAAAGAAAAAGAAAGGTAGAAGAACTGTAAAGGAGAATGACAGATCGCCAATGACGAGACAGAAAAATAGAGGGACAATAGAAAGAGAGAAAGAGAGAGAAAAGAAAAAAGAGAGAAAAAGAGAAAGACAAATAAACTGAAGTTTCATATATAAAATTAAAGCACAAAATTCAAAATAATATGAAATAAAAGAATACAAATATTATGAAACAAAGATAAAAGGCCTATATTTCTGAGATGAGGTATTCTAACTATTTTCAGTATTTGGACTATTGTCCTCATCTTTATTGCTATATTCACAACATTTGGGCTGTTCTATGTTCTGGCCTTATTCAGGTGATATTTGTTAGAATTTTGAACCAAACCCTTTATTTAATCCATGTCCATAGATTGTTCTAATTTCATGTGTCATGCCTTTAGATATGTCAGGTTTCAATTAATAACTCAACTCTCCAAGGATACAAGGCCCAGTGGATAAAAGTGTTGGCTGATCCAAAAATGACTTGACCAAAAGAGTTGTGGCCACAGCAAATGGAACAAAAATGGTGTGCACATATATATATATATATACACACACACACACACACAATAGGAACTAAGATTACATTAGGTTAATGATCATTTTCACTTTGTAAATTTAAATGAAATTTACAAGTATTTTTCAAACCAGTCAATGGATGATAAATTATTTTATTTTATTTCAATAATTTACAAGACAAACATCAAGCTACCAATGCAGAGTACAACTATCAGAATGTGGAATGTTTGCATCCTCTGTGCTTTTTGAGAAAGAATGGATAGACATGACAATGTTGGAACTCCTAAGAGCCACCGCCAACAGATCAGACTGGAGGAGGTTGTCTGTTTCTTCTGCCCTCAGGTCTCCCAGTGTTTGAAGGTCGAGGTACTGATGATGACGATGCACAAAGTATTAAATAACAAACAACCCAACATTAATAAAAAAAGAAAAAGTATCATATTTAGCAGCAAACATACTAAACATATTTTATAACAATAAAAAACAGGAAAAGAAATGACATGACATCTGAAGACGCAATACTTGAAAAAAATTAAACTGGCAAAACACAAAATTACAACTCTTTGATAATGACTTGTTAATGTTGAAAGTACTCAGGCATTCAACAAGTTATGTTTAAATTTTCACTAGAAACTAGGTATGCACTCCAAAATATAAAAAAATAAACAAAAAATTCTTAGAGAACTTTTGTTGATATTTAACAAAACTTGTATATATGAAAAATTGTTGCCCTGAAATATATATATATTTTCTGTTTATACATTATTTTTATAGATACAAATATTTAAGTGAATGCTCTGTTAAAAATAAACAGTAATAACTACATTTAGCAGCCTTTCATAGAAAATATGTGTCCTCCAACAGGAATCAAACTTGTATCCTACACAGAACCGTCATATAGCCTGATCAAATCAAAAGCACTATTTGGACTTTGCTTGGTCAAGAGATCCTATGTGGCTGAGATGTCAAGGCATGTCAGATCTAATGAAGGTATCCCCTATGGGACACAGGTTTAAATCCTACCAAAGGGTGCATATTTTTCTAAGAAGCTTTTTTTAATATTCAGGCTAGAAGATGTAAATGAATAAATATACTGTTTAATAAATAAATAAAGCCAGAGCATCTACTTAAATATGAATGTCCATTAAAAATAATGTTCAAAAACAAATAAAGTAAAATTCAATCCATTTCCTTATATATATATATATATATATATATATATATATATAGTTATTCATCTAGTTATATAACTAGATGAAGATCAAAACACACATCTTGCTTGCAGATTGTGGATGCTTGCAGACTTATGTCTGGATGATGTTAAAGCCTCAAGTCTAAAGATGATCAATACTTACCTATAGACTCAAGTATAATAAAAAAACAAAAAAAAAACAGATTACAACATTAAATGACTTAACAAAGATTGATATATTGTAAAAATCTCCCAACCCAACACACTCTTTGCTTTAAGCTCGGATTCTCCTGAGGCTTTGTTGTCTGCTGCTTTAGCACTACTAGAATAGCAAATAAATGAATCAGTCCAACAAAAATACAAATTAAAAACAAGTCAAAATTAGCAAAAAAGGATGAATAATAATAATAATAATAATTATAATAATAGCAGCTCAGTAAAAGAATAAAATTAAATAACACTCGGCAGGAATAGTGGTCCACTGAGAATTGTATAAACAACTTTTATTTGATCATGCTGTTCAGTGATACCAGCATATAGAAGTTATCAAAGACCAGTGTTTCCTCCAAACTATTTTTGGATTAAACACAGAATTTCTGGCCTAGTGACCCCACCCATAGCAAAAAATAATTCAGTCTTTTTTCAGAACACTTCATCTAAAAAAATAAAGATAAACTGTGCAGATTGCTGTGTGGGTAACATAATGGCTATAAATGCAGACGCTGTGTTCAAATCCCTGGTTATTCTATGGTGTTCACCATCACCTTAATGCCCTTGTGAAAGGCGAGAGACTGTCTCTTCTCCCCACATTTATGAATTAAATAGCAGGGTAGACTAAACTCTCTCTACCTTTGGATAGCAACCAGTCTAAGAGAAGGAAACTGAATTCAACATTACAGACAAGGTAACTCCACTGTCTTACCTAAGAAATCATGGAAATTCACAGATAAAGTAAAGGAGCCTGTGGAGAGTCATGATCACCTATATCTTGAAATGACATGGTATTTAAAAAAACAGATACATATAATCACTTTTTGACATACACTCTTGAGATTGTCAAAGACATATGCACCTATATTCATATACAGAAAATACTCTACACATGTGAATAAGAATTTCAATATATATATTACGATAATATTACACTATATATATATATTACGATAAATTACACTCCTGATCAAAAATTTAAGACCACTTGAAAATTTTTTTAAAAAGACTGTTTTTCATGGAAAAATGTTAAACATTTCTTACTTAAGGTTACTAATTTTATAATCTAAAAGGTTATGTAGACAAAAAGTTATAATCTGAACATTTTATTGAGAAATTGACATTTTTATAAAATGAGGCATTTTACACTTGATCAAAATTATAAGACCAGACACAAAAATTCTGTGAAATTGTACGAAAAGTGTACGAAAACATTCAACAACCAAATTTAATAATGAGTTCTACCTCCACTGGTTTTGATGACTTCAAAAATTTTTTGGGACATGCTAGAAATTAGTGTTTCCATTAAGCTGTGAGGAATATTGCTCCAGCTTCTGAAGATAGCTTCACAAAGTTCATTTTTTGTTGAATATTGTTTGCCATTTTGATAAAAATCTCTTGCCATCCATCCCCAAACATTTTCATTTGGCTTCAAGTTCGGTGAGCATGCAGGATGTCTCAAAAGATGGACCCCAACGTCTTGTAGAAAGGTCAAGGTCCGGCATGCAGTGTGGATTGCAGCATTATCCTGTTGGAATAACCATCCATCCCCACACAAACGATGACCCTTCATCACCAACGGTGCTTTTTGTAGCATGCTAACATAACCAGCCACTGTCTGACGACCCTGCACCAACTGGAGCTCCATCGTCCCTCTGTAAGAAAAGGCACCCCATACCATTAGGGACCTTCCACCACTATGACGTATAGAGAAAATTTCAGGAGGCATGTTTTTGTCATGCCAATATCTTTGGAAGCCATCAGGACCATCTAGATTGAATTTTTTCTCATCGGAAAACAGGATTTTCTTCCACTTCTCAATGTCCCGTGTTCTGTATTCACAACCAAACCTTAAATGGTTCCCTTAATTTACTAAACAATAATTTTGATATTTCTCATTTTGATCAAAGAAAATGAAATGTACAGATTCATGTAAATGCGTCACTTTCATATCAGCATGGCAGTGAATCGAAACAGCAACACCCAAAAGTGAGTAAGAACTACAATTGTTTTAGGTTCCAGTTGCTTTTTCATACACATATTGTACATGAATAGATTGGAATACATCATGTGTTTTACAAAAGATTAAATATTTGGGAAGTATTTTTAACATATGATGGAAAATGTGATACCAAAATCCAAAGGCACATGGGAATAGCATAAGATGCCTTCCAAAAGCTAAGCTTCTCACTCCTCTATCACTACTTCTATGAAAATTGCTTGGACAAACTACATTCCTTGGTTCCACTAGGTCTAACCCTCATGTCTAGGACCTGCCATGCCACTTACATTGTAGCAAGCCACCCACATTCCCTCCATATTGCACTTGTCAGAAGTAAGTTCCACTCAAACAGCTTCTTCCTGTGAACCACTGCTCTGTGGAATAAATTTCCAAGAGGATGTTTCCTCGATCACTACAATCTTAACCTCTTCAAGTCCGGAGTTAAGAGTTATGTTCCTTGTCTATCCATATAAACTGCTCCTTAATGGAACACTCTACCTTGAGTGGACCCTGGGCCATGTATAAAGTGAATGTTACTGTAAAAAAAGTATTAAGAAACGGAAAAATTTAATTAGAAACAAAGGAAAGATTACTGATCTGTCATGTAACATCAGTCCTTCTATATGGCAGTAAATTCTGATCCATCTCACAAATGAAAAAAGACTTTAGGCAACATAAATGTAG
Source organism: Acanthosepion esculentum (assembly GCA_964036315.1). Taxonomy (NCBI): domain Eukaryota; kingdom Metazoa; phylum Mollusca; class Cephalopoda; order Sepiida; family Sepiidae; genus Acanthosepion; species Acanthosepion esculentum. The sequence continues at coordinate 1,632,879 of OZ038501.1, forward strand.
TTCTACAGAAGGATACTGAGAATTTCAAAGACTGAACATGTGAGCAATGAGAAAGTTAGAAAGTAAAATGGAAATGAAAAAGACACTTATACTTAGAATCAGAAAGATATAATTGGAATTTCTGGAACACATAATGATGAAACTGTGCTTGGTGAACTCGACACTCACAGAATATATTGAAGGCAACATAGAGAGTAGAAAACTTGTATAAATAGAGAACAGAGTGTGTGAGGGATGAGAAACCTTAATAAGAGCTACAAAGGAAGTTGTGGAGAGCCATGATCGCCTATGTCATGAAGAGACATGGCACACAGAAGATGATCATGGCTTTATTAACATTTATTACCCTGTATGTGACTACATTTGCTGTACAAAAACTTATCCAGTCAGTGACGGTAACTGTGATCCCTGAACAATAGTGTGTTTGAATTACATAGATGTGTTGTCATATCCTTCTAGGACAACAGAAAACAACTTTGGGTCAGCTTAACATTAAGGATAGTACAGTTGAGAGGCCTTGAAAAAGAATACAGTGGAAAGGGAAGTAATATTAATAATGCAGAGTGCTAAGAGTGCTAATCACAGTGGTTTTCCTATTCCAGAGTTTCAATGATGCTTTATATTCATAAGTCTTTGTGTAAATATATTTTTAATTTTAGCATTTTTCTACTTGCTTCTTCTTCTCATTATTATTATTATTATTATGATTATTATTTTGTTTTCTGAGCTATCCTATTAGCCTCAGGGCATCACAAGGAACCAATATAGGAGGGAAGGGAAAAGATAAAGTTTAACAGGATTTTCAAATTCAAGTGGATCACCCATTTGTAGGCAGGAGACAAGATCTAGTTATCATAAACAATGACAAGAAGATCCTTCAGTTATTGAATGTGAAAAAGGGTTGCAAAAATATATGGATATATGGAAACAGATAATTATTACAAATATAAACATGATATCATTTGAGTGCTTACAATAATCCTAAAAAAGCTTCCAAAGAAGATTGCGAAAATATGAAACCTAAAAATTAAAACCACAGACATTTGGCATTTTTGGAAAGTATCATAAGTGATTTGTGCTATATGTCCAGTCTAAAGTAGAGAGTGTAAGGGTTTCAGAATTCATCTAACTTTCTCCTAACTCCAAGTATTTGTCAAATTATGTTTGTTTTAACTTACATGTTTAATCATTTACTTTTTGGCGATCAATTCTGGATCATTTTCTGTTGGAATCTCATTGGAATGAGTACTATAAATAAAAGACTGGTCCAGCCTGACACTTTTTTAATGAATGACCTATAGCAAATGCATTTTGAAACTGTACAACACAACATTCTGTCAAATCAACCCAATTTTTTGCCATATTTGGCCCACGTTTTTGTCTCTGCCCCCACCCAACTTCAAATAACGTCAACAAAATATGCCCCCTAGACAAAATTTTTTTTTAGTGTAAGTTTCCAAATATTAAAACAATTTAAATTTGTAAAATCTAAGAAAATTGTTCTTGGGAAGATATTTAAAACTCATTCATTTCCTTTCATATATTAAATTGATCCTTATCTGTTTTGAGCTCCATGTGCCAGGCACCAAATATAAGCTTCCACTATAAAATCCTCATATTTATTAGAAAATCAAGACCTTTATTCCTACGATTTGTGGTGATGAATCCATTTTTGTCACTGAAAATCTCCAAAAAGAAGTCTAAATAGATCAAATGCAAAATCTAAGCATTTTTGGGGAATTTATCTCATCAGTCCATATCAAGGTTTCTAGTTGTAACCCTTGATTTTTTTTTTAATTAGAAATGTAAAAGTTAACATTTTAATTATCATTCTCTTCATTAGAAATAGCATCAACACAGAAAACAGTACACCTAAAAAAAAATAGAATAATAGGGAGAGTGTTGGAAGAATGTGGGAAACATGCAGCCAAATTGATCCCCAGTGAAATCTACCTAATACTAATGGTGGAAAAAATTAGGGTTTATGAAATATCATACCTATTGTGCTGAAAGCAATATTATAAAAAGAAAATATTAAAACATTTGACAGATTAAATAGGTTATCATTTGAGATAATAGAAGCCTGACAAAGAATTTTTTTTTTTTTAATTTTTAACTTGTATGTTTGTGATAGGGGTCAATCAGTCAATAGAAAATTATTAAATCTCAAGAGAAATTAGATAAATGCAAAGAATAGAAAAGAGATTAAAAACTAAACAAAACTACACCTTAAAATACCAGAAATACTTTCTAGCAAACAGTTATGAAAAAATAAAATAAGTATCCAAATTAAATCAAAAAGATCCACAAAAAATTATCAAAACTTCACCCCCTAAAAAGAAATATAAAGAAAAACAAAAACAAAATGACACTATTTGATGAAAATCATGATTTGAATAATTTCTGAAGTAAAACAAACTCAATGAGAAAGCAACACGCGGAATTAAGGATTTAAAATTCATTTATAACTCTTCCGTACGACTTATAAAAGGAACGACAGCATATCGACTGACAACCAGCTACATCCCCCAACACAGCCTGTCAATGGGGGTAGCACCTCTGCTCTGCATTCTGCCACCACAGCACACACAAAATCTCTAGCTGCCCATTTCTGCCCTGGCACCTCAAGACACTGAGTTTGATTTCTTCACTTTTTTTTTCTTTCTTTCTCCACATTACGCGTTTCTATGCCAGTTCCTATCAGCGGACTCATCCATGCGACTAACCCTGGTGTGAGGAGATGGGTGTCAACAGAAACAAAATGCGTTTTTAATGTGCCCACTGACCTCCTGACAAGTGCCAGCAATGCCTCGGCAAAAAAAAAGATGAGATACAAAAAAAGCAAAGCACAAGTGGCAACGATTTAATTCAGAGCCTCTTTGGACCGGAGATAGTATTTGCTGAGGTAAAATTAACCTTTTTGTCATTGAAACATGGCAATATGAGTGGATAAAATGCTGAGTTTAAAGAAGAAAAAGCTATATATATATATATATAACAAAAATTGAGTGACTGATTGATTGTTTTTTATGACTTATCAACCCTTTGTGGGTTATTTAAAGCCAAACACATTTTAAATTATAAGAACAATTTCTTTTTTTGTGAGGGAATATTGCATTAACTATTTTTTGGAGATAGTAATAATTTTTACAGAGACAAGTCATGCTATTTAACCCATAACTGGGAGGAAGAAAAGATAGATTCATGCCTTTCTCAAGAATATTTGCTTGTAAGTGAATCTAACAAACTCAACCAGAATTTGAAGTTGGCTTTCTGATTTCTCATTCAAATCCACTATCTGTTAGACCAACCAAACATCCATATATAGCAAAAAGGTAGAACCAAAGAGGAGATAGAATGATTTTAAAAAGTTTTATCAATAAAGACTGATAGATGCTAAAATGATTTTTTGTGAATTTTTAATTTTGCAATGATGTGATAGTGCTGATGAAATAATAAAACAAGACATGAATCTTTATTATTTAAGATTTTACTTACTCCAATATTTCATTAGTTAGTCTTGTTCAATATGTGGACCTTACATTCTCTGTCTGTGTTGTGTGGGAGACTGCCCAAATCACCTCTGTTGCTAATGTTTATATATCCATCTGTCCAACATTCTTATTCTTACAGTCTCCTACACACCACAGACAGAGAATGTAAGACCCAGATTGCAAGTATGAGGTCATATCTTTCTCTTTAGTGCACCCACCTTCCTTCATGTCTCTTGAGCCTTCAAACCAGCTTTATGACACATTTCAAAGCTTTAAACTCACAAGGCTATTTGAGATGTTGAAATTTAAGACATTTGGCTGACATTTGTTGACATAAGTACAAAACCTTTCCCAAATCACTACAACCTTAACTTCTTCTCAACAGTTATATATCCTACATATCCTCATAATCCGGAATTCTTACTTCCTTCTCTTACACCCATACAACAACCTTATTCTTGAGTTCCTCTTGGATGAACATTTTAATTAAAAAATAAATTCATTCTTTGTCAATCTCTTTTGGTTCCATATTTGTTATTGTTTTTACACTGTTAGTATCAGTAGCAACACTATTATCTATATTCTTAGAATGCTTCATCTAAAAATAAAAATTAAAGATAAATATGTAGCCTTGTATACAGTATTTTATTGTGCATAATACAAGAAATTTTGAATGAAAGTTAAAGACAAAAAAGTGGGGTGTTATTATACACCAGTACACATTGCCAAAATTTTTTATTCAGCTTAAAAAAATCCTCTTATTTGAAACAGCAAGATTGCAAAAAACTCAGCACAAAGTAGGAAGATATTGATAACAATTGTCTGAAAAAGGTATTTGATATGTTGGCAATATTTGTTCTTTGGGAATTAGTATAATTAAACAACTTTTGTCTCAAAGACAGTAACAATCACCAAAATTAAATAAAAAATGAATAAAGGGAATACACAATATCTATCAAGTTTTTTACTTTGTTGAGCTTTTTCCACTTTAAAAATGGGATAATAATTTCCATGCTATTAGGCTGTTTTTTCATATTCCTCCATTCATTGACTTACATTTTTTTTATAGTTTATTCATACATAGAAATATAATCACCTGATATGAAAGAGAAAAGTATGATAGATTAACTAACATCTTCAAATGTATTGCCAGGTTCATCTAGTTAGCAACTGTCCTCAAAAATGCCAAAATAAGTTTTGAAATTGAATTTAGAAGAATAAACATACAATGGCTAAACATCTGATTCATGTCTGTTCTTTATGATCATGAAAAATTAAATATTTTAGTGAAATATATATGTATGGTATTGAGATTTTAATGGATAAAATGGTAAAATATTTCAAACATAGGAATGGCTGTACTACAGGATTATAATTTATTCCCTGTTTTTAGCTTAAGAAAAATGGGGTTGTATTATACACAAGTAAATAGGGTAATCAATTTTAGCATACACCATCAGCATAGTTCAAGACGTACACGCATATAATTTATACACATAAAATCTTCTCGAGATGTAAATAAGAAATTCATTACAGACAAAAACAAATCTCTCAGAGTCATCTCCCCACACAGGTAATTTGCACACACATACATACTTCAGACCAAATTATCCAATGGTAATGCTAATGGTAATAATAGCCATTTCCTTATCAGGAAACATTCAGCATTCATTGTCTGAGCAGACGGTGCTACTTTCACTTGAAATTTAAAAAACCTTTCTATTAAAATAATTTTTCAGGAAAATAGATTTCTCAAGTCCACTGTTATTGCTCTTTCCAGTGTTGATGGGGGATATTATAGGAGAGATATATGAAAGAAAGATTTATGCTCCCATTTGTATTCATGGGCATTAGTATATCTGTGATATTATACACCATACTTCCCTGATGGAACAGAAAAGATGAAAGGAAAAGGAATGCTAAACATATTTTGTTCTCAGAGAGACGTTTATACAACTAAGACATACACAAAACTATATATACATATTTACATGTGTCCCACACAGAGAACAATATCTCATATCTCTACACAGCTAGCCAAGTGTTAGGAGAAACAAAAAGGATGGGTCTTACATATAATATGGAGATTCTTCTGCGTTTCTGGAGAAGCCATCTTTAGGACTCCAGATTGTCCAAGGTGAGGACATAGTCCATGAAGGAGAAACAGTGAGTCTTGTGTTTTCCCAAATTGAGAACTGCAATCTGGAATTTCTTTCTATATCTGGGAAATATATATTCCCAAAAGGAAATGGCACCATGGACTTGTAAGATGTAGCACATGAAAGCCCAGAAAAGACAAACAGACATTTATTCCTTACCTTTTATTTGATACAGTATAGAGCATCATCAACTTGATTATATCATTATTTTCTCTTCAAGTCACATGTGCTATTCATTTTATTTGTTACAGCTGTTAAAAATGCTCAAGTGATGTGGTTTTTGTTATTTGGTAAAGTTATTTGTGATTCTGTAGCACCAGTTCAAAGAAGGATAGACCTCATTAAGACCTGCATGTTTCACTTGCTCAAAGCCATTTTTAATCATTGATCTGAGATAGCGGTTGTATACAACTAACAGTTTAGATATTTCTGAACAAGTTTGGCACCATGAATGACATCCATATGAAACTCTTGATCTGACAAAACTATTTATGATCATGACAAGGTTTTAGATTAATGACTTGGTTTTGCAGTAACTTGCAGCGTTGGGCAAAACTACTCCCAGTGCAGCCTAATATATTAGTAACTGGAGTTGTTTGATGATGACCATTTCTTTGCCAAGGAATATGCAAGTGGTTGTACACAGTTACAGTAGTAAGGAATAATCACTGATTTTGATTAAGTAGGTTCATGCCGTAGTTTATTGGTGCAGAGTGAGCAAGGACCATTTTGGTCAAAAGTTGAACTTGCCATTTTTACTTTTCATGACAGAAATAAATGTAAAGATGCTGTGGAGAGCCATGTTTGCTTATGTCCAGAAGTGATACATAAAAAAATTATTTTCTAAATGTATTTTTTGCCAACAAACATTGTGCTACCCTTGTTGAGCCAGAAAGATGAAGCCAAGCCTGGGTGGCTAATGATAATAACTACCCTTCTTGGTTGTGATCTCTGCAATGTGTAGGTGGTGTTTTGGTTTGGGGGTGGGAATATATGCATTAAAGTGGTGGCTTCATAGTGAATTTTGGACAGGGTAAATGTAACAGGTCAGACAGACACTGATTTGTTTCAAGGCACACATGGAGACATGGTTCAAGAAGAATCTAAACACTTTCAGAAGGAAGATTTTTATGCACAGCAGGAAATAGCAGAGAGAAAAGGAGAGGGTTTTTCTGTGCTCTTAGCTCTTATGCTAATTTTCATATCTATTCATAGATGTATAAAATCCCACATCCAGTCAAACATATTTGTTTGTCCGACACTTCCAATATCTTCTTTAAAAGGCCATCATGTCTACTCAGACATGTGTATCCACTAAACCAATAATAATCCAAAAATATCTAAAATGATAGAAAATAATATTGAATTATAAATAAAATCTATGAATTTCTTAGAAATTACACAAAGACACACACATATACACTGTGCAATGAATTATTAACAAGGTGACAATTTTTTATTTTGCGCAAAAACTACCCATTGGAATTTTACAAAGTTTTCACAAAATAATGGCATCAGTTATATGTGCATATCTTGTAAAAAGTGTAAAGGTCTGCAAAAATACAAAGAAACTACAGTCATTTACCTAATTTACTTAAATTATAACTGTTCCAAATTATGAGTAAGGTGTAATTAAAACTCGTGTAAACAAGAAAATAATACTTTCATTGCTTTATATACAGATTCTTATAGATACATCTAGTAACTGACGTGAAATAAATAAAAATCAACAAGTACAGAGAGTTAAAAAATATAGTGGAGCTGGTTAATAAGGCATATGCAATCCTCTTCTTGGAATGACATGGAGGAGGTGCTGGCCCATGGAAAATGACAATTTCTGGATCTCCTCTGATGTAATTCCATGAGATACATTCACTATCGCCTGCCACAAGTCCTCCTTGCTTCTAAATTGTTGCCCGTTCTTGTAAACTCATCACTTCAGAATGCCCCACATGTTTTCGATTGGGTTTAAGACAGGAGAATTGGTGGCCAGTTCATTTTCCAAGGTTCACAGAAATCGAAATGTTGCAGGTACTCCATAGTTTTATGTGCTACATGAGAGGGAGTATTATCTTGCATGAATATGATGATTCTCCTGAATGTGATTCTTTGTTTTTTTGAAACAAGTTTCAAGGTGCTCTCTCAGAAAAGATATATAAACATCTGCAGATATTTTAATACTGTCAGGCACTTTCCATGGACCAAACATTATACCTCCAATAATACCAGCCCAAATCATGATACCCCCTCCTCCTTGTTGGCATCACAAGCATTGATTACGATATCATCTGTTTATGACCCAACCTTTGCTCCAACCATCAGGGCCATCAATGGTAGTACGAGATTCATCCATGAACAAAACCTTTGAGAAGTCGACCTTCATGTTATCTTCTGCCCATTTCAGACACTTTCGTATGTGTCTTTTTGTCAATGGAGGCATTTTCACCAGTCTCAATTTTTTCCCAACCTTTTTTAGAAGACATCAAGTAGTTCTGGACACAGTTGTTTCTTCAATGCACCGGAAAATTTTCTGCTGGTCAGGCCTGGGTTATTTACAGCTTCACATTTAATTTGTGACAGAGAATGTTAGGAAACAATGCTTGAGTGACCCTTATCAGCCTTCTTACATACCTTTGTAGGACCTGCAGCAAACCTTTTCACAGTTTGATGATATCTTCTAATCACTTTGGATACTTCTAATGTTGATTTAGCTTTTGCAAGTTCAGATGTTATAACAGACTTCACAGACATGGTTAAGTCAAAATTGCAACCCATAATTGCATGATAATGAAGTCATTCGTTAATAATTTGGAACACTGAAGTATTGTGTTACTCATGCAAATAGCTGTGGTTTATTCATACTTGTGCAGAAACTTACAGTTTTTACAGAGCATGTGCATATAATGGTTGCTATCATTCTGTGAAAATTTAATTAAATTTCAACATGTAGTTTTCAAACAAAATGGAAAATTATCACCTTGTTAATAATTCGTTATACAGTATATACACACATACAAGTTGACCGAAAAAGCCTTTACCATTTTCGATTTGAAAAAAAAATGGTGTACAGCAAATGTAACATACCTTTAGTCCTCAAAGTATTCCCCATTGGCATGAAGAACCTTTTGCAATGTTCCTTCAGCTGCACAATGCAGTAAAAATCAACTGTCTTGGATGCAAAGAAGTCTGTGATTGTCTGCCACAAATTTGCCTCAATTGTGAAGGATTTCCCATGAATGTAGTTGTCCAGGGAATGGAAGAGGTGGTAATCTTTTTTAGCAATGTCTGAGGAGTAAGGTGAGTGACACATTATCTCCCAGCCAAGTTGCTGCATGGTATCCCTGGCCACCCATGCCATATGAGGCCTGGCGTTGTCATGGAGGAACCAAGCAATTAACAAATGCTGGCTCCATTAGCACCTGTTGCACCTGTTCCAGCTGCTGTGAGTACATGTCCACAGTGATGGTTTGCCCTGTTGGTAGCAACTCATAGTGCACTACTTGTTGACTAGTCCACCAGATACAGAGCCTGACCTTGTGCGAGATCCACCTTAAAGTCATAAAGCAGGGAACTCCGAACAGGCTGCTTTGACACCCACTATATTTCTTTGCCGCTACTCAAGCTATGAATGATGTATGGTCAAAAGCAATGCTCCAAACCTACTGCTTTGCCAGCCTGTCATTCACTCTTCCCACATGATATAAAGAATGGCAAGGACTTTTTTGGTTACCTTATATATATATATGGAAATAAGTGTGGATTATGCATATGAATAGAACCAAAATATATCCATAACAATTCTGAATTAGAAATGAACTGTCACAACTGTCTCTTACAATACATTCAGGAAACCTGCAGAAATTTTTAAAAACTGTATCTATGAACACAAAAAGATGCTATATATAACAATTTATCAAATAAATAAATAGTCATACATAAAAATAAATTCAACTACATCTAAAGATTGCCACACTTATTAAAAGAGAAAGTAACATATTTAGTTGAAAAGATTCTTGAGTATGCAAGTATCAAATCTTACCAAAATATAAATCTGTAACCAGGATTTTTTCAAATATCTCCTTTCATGAAACAAATACTCTTTTTCCAAGGCAACATACATGACCATTAAAATTTAAAAAACTAAAAGAAAACGGGTAAATTCATAACTTTCTATCATTTAAAATATATTATACATAAATTAATCTGAAAGTGAAATAATATAAGTAATAATTGCATTATAATAAGAAAAATTCAACAACATCAACATTTACTCACTTTTGCTTATTAGACATTAAATTGCATCACTTAGCACCGTCCATTACTTACCTTGACTTTTCAGTTAGCCCGATGAATATTTATAAACATTCTTAAATTTTCAAATTTTGAAAAGCTAATGACATCTTTTTTTGTTTCTAAATAGTTGTTGCAAAATAAAATCCTTACATTTGCCCTGATAAAATCAATTGAATGATGAAACATGTCAGCTGAGATAAGTTTTTCTTTCCTCTTTAATTCATATTGTCCTTTTACAGATAGATATATTTTAGCTACATCTGAAACTTGACACACGCACACATGCATACTCACAGATATATATATATATATATAAACACACACATATATGCCCACACATATATATATATGACCACACATATATATATACACACACACATATATATATATATACAAACTTATTTTATATATTTTATATTATTTCTCTTTTTATTTTATCATTTTTTCTTTTCATTTATTTGTTTTATTGTTATTTTTGTTTTTACACTTTTTTTGTCTTATTGTTTCAGTCTGATGTTAAAGTAAGATTTAATTTTTTCCATCAGCTAACTTTTTTTTTCTATTTTTTTCTCTTGTCTCTTTACTTTTTGTTTGAGGCATAAAATCATTGTTTATCTCTGATTATTTTTCTCCCAATTAAATACCAACTTTTCAACTTCATTTCCTCCCAACTCATTTCCCAATCAAACTGGATTTCCAGTATATCCACATAAGCACAGAATATGCACATAAATTGGAATGAATCATCCGAAAAAACAAACACCAGAACACATCATGAAAGTCAAACAGAATTTATAAAATATTTGTTCATTGTCTCAGGGAATGTCCAATGCAATGCTTTTTTTCATTCTCATGATTACATCTTAATTTTATTGAATCTATATAATCACAAATGTGTCTCTCTCTCCCTACCTACATGTCTATAATGTATATAATTCATTCTAAAGTCTCTGAATAATATTCATTCTACTGTTAAATTACTACCTGCAGATCACTTATTGTTTCACACTTACTTATCTACGTTTCAATATTCTGGAATATCTCAAAAATACACTGACATCTTATCACATTAAGATCTACCATACTGAATTCATATCAAGTGGCAAAATTATAATGTTTAAAAAACTGGCTTGTTTTGAACTTCTTGATATTTTAGAGTTAAAATCACTAGGGTAGTTACTGCAGACAGGAAGAATGGTAACAAAAAGCTGCTTTGAGTCTTGTAATTAAGTCCTACTTGAATAGTTTTTGTTTCTATTTTATTTTTTAAAAATAAACAAATTAAATTGAGTAAATTTTTTTTTACTCACACAATCCCATTCAAATCAAAAAGCAATTCTGCTTTGGATGCAATAAGTCTGCATAAAAAGGTTTCCAGGCATAGAACTGAAGCATTATAGTGACTAATATCTGAGATTTAAAAAAAAATGCTAAATTCACTGAGTGTAAATTATAAAAATATTTGCAATTTCATCATGAGAAGAAAAGTTAACTGGGATTAAATGATAAAAATATTCGCTCCAGCCAATAATTAACATTCTGTTCTTAGCTGAGTGATAATAAGTGCTCTTTTTAGTACAAGCTTCATTAAACAAAACTGCATCTAGAATTTAGGTTAAATTAATTCAATCAATAAAATACAAAATCTTATCCATGAGACAATGTCAGAACTTAAAGATTTTAAGACATAAACCTAACTTTGAAAAACAAATTCAATGAAAGAACTTGATTAGCAACCATGAATTTCTAACTATTTTGTTAATATTTCAATGTTTATTTACAATAAATATGCAATGCTGAAAGAAACTATGTTGTGTACAAAACTTCATAGATCACAGAAGAAGGTCATCCCTTCACATGCGGACATTATAAACACATCCACTTCATGAATTTAAGCAGTGTATATTTCGATAGCAATCCTTCAATTAAGCATAAAGACCTAATGGACATTCCTCTACATTTTAATTAACAGAATGTTTAAACATTTACCAATATCTATATAAAATAATAAATAATTATATGAATTACATAAATTAATACATGAAAATAATTAAACTCATTTTAGAAATCAGACAGACACATATATATATATATATATATATATATGTATATATATATATATATATATATATATATATAGGGTGTAACAGCATAATTGCCCATCCAGCAAAATGTTTAATATCTAAAAACACTAAATTAACGGAGTTTCTTTTTTCCAGGTTTAGACATTTAGCCATCTTGACATCATTTGTGATAAGAATCACTTAAACCCCTTTGCATTATTCAGCCAGAAAGAGAACAGGTGGGAATCATTTTGTGTCAGTCCCGCTGTCTTCCCAAGTGAGCAATTGTGAGAGGAAAAGATCATTCAGGCTTTCAGTAATCATACCAACGTTCATAGTCTGGCTTTCATCTTCAAAGTACATTCAAGAACCATGAAGAGATTGCTGAATAAGTTAAAAAAAGAGGGAACAGTAGAGTGGAAGACTGGATCAGGAGATCACAACAGGAAGAGGGATCATCATTTCAACTTAGAGCTAAAGTGATCAATTAGAAAAGATCATTCCATTTGGCATGTGAAAGAGGAGTTTCAGCTATGATAGTCCAAAGAGC
>OZ038501.1:1647937-1650437 GCA_964036315.1 Acanthosepion esculentum
TTCATAAATATTAGAATTGTTTTGCAGCACACTGATGCATAATGGAATACTCACAGTAGTTAGTTTGTTGAAGTTATTGCCAACATTTTTTGTTGAGTTTTACAAACTCTATGTTTTCATAAATTTAGCAAACAAATCAATGAAATCTGATCTGTTTGGATTATAGTGAAGAATATTATTTAAGAAAATTTCCTTTTTTCCTTTTTAACAATGAAGAATAAATTCTTAGGATTTCTTACTCTTGAACATGCAACATACAACATACAACTTGCCATGTGTAAATATTTCTTTCTGGAGCCAAATTCCAACTTTTTGAAGAAGTTTGGACTTGTGATTTGTTTATTTCTGTATATATAAAAACTTAAAGATATGCAAAAAAACAATATTGCATTTTTATTAAATAATTATTTGTTATTTTAATCATTAAATTGTTTTTAAAATAGTGGGAGTATTTTGTATTTTGCATGTTAAATAATAAAACTTTTTATTTTAAAAAAAAACTAATGAAAATTTATTGTATGCACCCTAGTAAAACCAACTGTATTTTGTACCCCCTGACCTGTTTGTACTTCTCCCCAAAATTCGGTTTTGATTGGTCAATGTATGGCTATTTTAGATGGTTTGACAGACAGACAGATGGATGGATAGACTAACAGAAGTCACAGAATTTTATATATAGATTAATTTTTCAACATAATCTTCCTTTTCAATGCACTCAATTCAGTAGTGAATACACAAATCAAATTTTCAAGGTGAAAATTGCAGATTAAAATGCAGCTACTAATTCCATATTAGGTTGCAGACTTTTGATCCACCCCTGTATGCATAATTTCATATAATCACAAACGTTTTATTTTGTTGGAAATCATGTAAGCCATTTAATATACAATTACATTATAAAAACATTTTTTGATTAGAATAGAGATGGAACAAACATTGAAAATTGTTCTATATGTCAATCAATCCCTTCATAATTTTCTAATTTCAAGCATCATTCATGTTCCAAATTGCAAGGAATGAATCAAGTCATAGTATAAGTTCTTTTTCCTTTGGCTGCTATATCTTCACTCAGCTGTTACCACATGTAAAATGCTATGAGAACAGCAGAAGATATATACTTCGAAAAAATATTCCTGAAACTGAAATCTCATTCTGTGTGCATGTGTGTCGCAAAATGACAACAGTCAGCCTCAGGTAAAAATCACTTAACAAATTAGAAGGTGAGAAAGAAAGGAAAAGATAAAGAAAGTAAAAGAGAATGGATGAGAACTGATGACTAGCAAAGCAACTGTTTTAGCTGATCTGACACAGCACTGAACAGTAAGCTACCAATCCAGTGAAATCTTCTATCACAATGTGGGACATTTAAAAACAATAGCAATGGAGATGAAACCCAAAGCATTGGGAAGCTGAATGATCTCAATTAAGCTGTACGTCTAGACACATCGGATACCAGAAATTTAAAATTTAAAGTTTAACATCATTATATCTTCAGCATTTCCTCTCGATGCATTTCCTCTGCATGACTGATGCTTCTGTTTATGTTTTCACCCCCTATCCACACACACACACACACACACACATAATTTTATCAATTAGAACATCATTGAAGTCAGATGAAGTCATTTTGAAGGATGAAGTGCATTACATAGAGATTTAATTTTTTTCCATTTTGTCATTCAATTACCTACCATTAGTCTGATATAAAGAGTGTATATATATATATATATATATATATATATATATATATAAAAGTTATATTAAAAAGTTATTGAGGTTTATATGATTTGCATAATAACTTCAGATGTTCCCTCCATGTATTTGGGATGAAAGCCAGAGCCATATTCAGTTCAGGTGTAGCATGTAGCAATTAGACCCCTGGAGCACATCAGTCTCCAGTTCAAACCACAGCCAATGTCCTCCAACTTGATGGTGTGCCTTGGTCATGGACACATGATTTCATCAGAGGAGCCCTCTACCATGTCTGTTCACTTCAGTCTAGGTAGCACTCTGCTAAGTGATGCCATGTCATCATGCATACATAGCTATGGAGTCCGGCATACCACAACTTTGTAAGATGATTACTGACTCTACAAGAAGGTTCATACACCCTTTGACAGGTCTTGATTTTAATCCTGCTGGGTATCAGGTCACTCTTCTCATCATGAAAACCTCTTAGGTCACTCTATGAGTGCTACTGATACCATTTAACTCAGCTGCATAGTGGGGTCATCAGTGGCCGAACTATGTGTGTCACAAACAACAAATGAGGGCTCAGTAAAATAAAGAAGTGCTCAACTTCTATGGACACGCATGTATCTCCCAAGGCCTGCAGGTGTTTTGAAAACTTTTAGCTAGATGGAACATGTGGTTGTGCCATTTTGGCCAAGTAGTTGTGTGTGTGTGTGTGTGTGCGCATATATATATATATATATATATATATATATATATATATATATATATATATATATAGAGAGAGAGAGAGAGAGAGAGAGAGCAA
>OZ038501.1:1652937-1655437 GCA_964036315.1 Acanthosepion esculentum
AATGTAATATATATATATATATATATATATATATATATATATAATTAAAATGTAATATATATATATATATATATATATATATATATATATATATATAATTAAAATGTAATATATATATATATATATATATATATATATATATAATTAAAATGTAATATATATATATATATATATATATATATATATATATATATATATATATATATAATTAAAATGTAATATATATATATATATATATATGTATGCAGGTGTGCATTGAAATAGGAAAGAACACGTTAGGTAGATAATCCGGTGTTCCTTAGTATTTAGCTTTATTTTCAAAAAGACAGTGCTCCATACAGAAGTAGAGCTTATATTATAATAATATTTTTAGTTTTTAAAAATATGATTCCTCCGCTATATAAGAGTTCTCATGTTTCAAAAGCGAGAGCCGAGACCCCTAACATCATTTTTTAAGTTATGAAGAGTTAAGGTGTCCGGACCCGCTTCCTTGTCAAGCGAGAATTTGGGAATAAGCTATCTTTTGGTTAGCTGGTTTTTATAAATACGGTATCGTTGGAACATTTGTTGCTATGGAAACGGCTAGTTTCGGCCGTTGAAGTTAGGTGGTTTAAGGGGCTAAGAATTAAGAATTAATTTTTATCTACAGGCCAGTCCCTTTCCAAAAAAGCGTATCAAGTTACAATGGTGATTCTATGTCCAGAGTGGTTTTGGCTTATGCTAGTCAGACGGCGTCTTTTTTATTTATGGGTTTGCCTTGAGTCGTTGAGTGGCTAGAAGGTTATGTTTCATTATTATCTATTTGATCTGTTTGTTTATTTGTTTATTTACATGGCTTTTTTTATCAAAGGGTTTTTCTCAATAATTATTGGGCTGAGTTTTTTAAGGCTTTTAAATTATGGACTTAATTTGTTTAAATCTATTTATTAATTATTTAATGCGAAAATCATTTGATGACGACAGAACACCGTTAACTCATGTCTATGGTTTAGTAACTTTTCACTATTTAGAAATCTAATGATATGCAGTTTTTCGTGTAGGCACAGAGGGCATGGGTCATCCCAGGTTTTACATGTTCTAGTTCTATTTATTATTTTCCATTTTACTTTCGGTGTTTTGTTCGTTTCCTTTAAATGCCAGTAGTATTGAGATAGAGATGTCTGACTTCTATTTTGGATGTTGTTGAAGGAGCTTTTGTGTTGTCTCCATCTAATTTTAAAATTATTCTTAGTTGACCCTATGTATAATTTTTCAGTGTTAGGATTCTCTGTAGATGAGATGGTACATTGGTATACCACGGATTTAGTAAGGCATCTATTTTCTAACGGGCAGTCATTAGGGTTTCTACAATCACATGATTTTTCATTTTTTCTGTCTAGTTGCAGTTTAGGAGTTTTATTGGCACTGTTTTGGCATGGGTGTTTTCCTAAGATAATTGTTTGTATAGCTTATGTCAGCGTTTCTGTATCCGCTACTTTTCAAGGCCGTGTTATAAAACTTACTATGTGCTTGGAATATTTCCTTATTTGCAGAGTTCATGCTTATTCTTTTCTCTACTGATGTGGGTATATGCTTAATTATAGATGGGGGGGTGGTTTGACTTAGGGTGTACATACAGGGGGTTGGTATTAGGTTTTCTGTAGGGTGTGTAATTTTTGTTTACTAAGTCTAGAGTTAAGTCGAGGAAGTTTACCCTTTTTTAATTTGGTGTTTACTATAGTTTTTAGATCTATTTTTCCGAATTCACTATAAATTATCTTTCTAATCTTATCTGTTTTGAAATTTGTGGAGCTCCTCACTACCAT
Source organism: Acanthosepion esculentum (assembly GCA_964036315.1). NCBI lineage: Eukaryota > Metazoa > Mollusca > Cephalopoda > Sepiida > Sepiidae > Acanthosepion > Acanthosepion esculentum. Next base: position 1,654,743 of record OZ038501.1, read on the forward strand.
GAGCCCGTCGTCTCGGTACAGCCCGATGTCTTCAATGTCTAATTCTCTGTGCGCTGTTAAGTTGTACAGAATAAACAGACCGACAAGGTCCGAAGATTCTGCAGAGTCCAGAGATCCCATGCTGATGTCAAAATTTTCAGCAGTGTTTTTAATCCACTGCTCCTCATTGTGGATGAGGACGGATTTCTTAGCACTGAGGATTATGTTCGTTTCTTCCTTGGTTAAGTCTGAGTATACTGCAGCAAACTCCAGGGCAGTAGTGAAGAGGTCTTTCGATATAGACTGGTAGTAATCCACTATATCGAACTGAATCAGGGTGCAATCCGGTTTGTTGTCGCTGACATAAGCTATACAAACAATAGCACTAATAGTAAGAAGAATAGGAAAAGAAATGTCATATGGTATACACCTCCGTTCAACCAAATGGTCAGCACTAAACTTGGCCATAAGTTCCTAGCTTTAATAGGTAAACACTTCCCCAAAAATAGCAAACTAAGCCAAATCTTTAATAAGAATAGCCTAAAGTTAAGTTACAGCTGCACTGAAAACCTAGAAAGAATAATAAAAAGGCATAATAGTAAAATCTTAGGAAAACACCCATGCCAAAACAGTGCCAATAAAACTCCTAAACTGCAACTAGACAGAACAAATGAAAAATCATGTGATTGTAGAAACCCTAATGACTGCCCGTTAGA
>OZ038501.1:1660437-1665437 GCA_964036315.1 Acanthosepion esculentum
GAGTTCAATACCTGATTAAGGCAGTGGAGAACTTGGAGAGGGGAATTAACAGGAGATAACTGATAACTAACATCCATTAGACATGGCACAAGGAACTAGAACAGTCTACCTCAGTGAGTGAAATAAAGGGTTCAGTTCGACATTCCAACTGCCAGAAGAAGGCCGGAGCATACAATGGCTGAAACGTGATAAATATGGCAACAAAGATGAGGACAATAGTCTGAATAATGTAAATAGTGAAACATAGCAAAGTTAAAAGAAATATCATACACTTTTGTAGGATTTAATTTTTTTTTAGAAAAATCAAAGACATATTTGTAATATTACTGTGTGAGTATTTAAAAACAATGCAATATGTTATGGAAATAATGTCGAAGTTTGCCCTCACAAGTCACATACTCTCCAACTGTGAAGTACAAAGACACAGCTTCTCCACACTAGGTGTTGCTGTTGTGGTTTCCATAGTAAGTAGGTTTTTATGAGATGGAGTCATGTTAACCTTGTAGACTCCTCTGTGAAGTATAGAGCTACAGCCTCACTACATGAGGTGTTGCTGTTGTGGCTTCCATAGCAAGTAGGTTTTTATGAAGTAGAGACATATTAATCCTGTAGACATCCCTTGTGGAGTATAAGGCCACAGCTTCACTACACTAGGTGTTTCTGTTATGGTTTTCATAGCAAGTACATTTTTATGGGATGGAGTCATGTTAATCCTGTAGACTCCCCCGTAGAGTAAATGGCCACAGCCTCACTATACTGGGTGTTGCTGTTGTTGTTTTTATAGAAAGTATATTTTTATAGGGTAGAGCAATGTTAAATCCTGTAGACTTCCCTTGTGGATTATAGGGCCACAGCCTCACCACACTAGGTGTTGCTGTTGTGGTTTTCATAGCAATAGGTTTTTAATAGGATGAAGTTGCTGGCCTCATATCCAATTGGTTTTGAATTCAGAGTTGTCTTCTCCTAGGCTGGTTGCTAAACAAGGCTGAATTTCTAACCTATAGCTGGTGGCAGAAGAGATGGATTCATACTTTTTCCAAGTACAAAGGTAAATGCAACAAAACTGATGCTAATTTGAACTCAGCTCACTGGTTTTTAAATCCAGGCCACAAACCACATGCACATCCATTTGTTCAAATTTAATAAAACTTACTTTTTTTGTTTCAATTCCCATTTTGGGTACAGAATCTGGTGATATAGTGCAAAGCTTTTGCTGTTTGACTACAATCTCACAATTATACACACAGTGCACACAAGCAGACATTTGACATTTTTGGAACATTTCTCAAGTGGTATGTGCTATATATAATCTGAAGATAGAGTCATGAGATTTCAGAACTGGCCTAACTTTGTCTTAACTCCAAGTATTTGTAAAGCTATGATAATTTGAACTTAATCATAACTTTCACATGTTTAATCATTTATTTTTAGATGATCAGTTCTGGAGAGTTGCCTTTTCAGCCTCTTTTTATTTGGAAAGTCATTGCAATCTTTTTGAAATTAAAAATATAAAATGGTGACAATTTACCCATCGCAGCCTTTATAAAGTCTGAAGATAGCTAATCACAAGATTTAAGAACTGGTCTAAACTTTTTCTTATCTGCAAGTATTTGTAAAGCTATGAAAGTATGAACATAACATTCACATGTTTAATCATTTGCTTTTAGATGATTAGTTCCTGATAGTTGCTTTCTCTTCCTCTTCTTGATTAAGTCATTATTATCTTGTTGAAATGAATGTCATAAGGGGCAGACAGATTTAACTTGAAATTTCTTTTTCAAAAATTGACTTAGTGGATTTTGGAGCCCTACAATACAAAATTCAGTCAACACAATTTTTTGCCATATCTTTTATCTTTGAATTCACCAATTTTGAATAATGCTGACAAAAAATGCCCAAGACATATTTTTTTCTCTTTTTAGTATAAGATCCCAAATATTAGAACAATTTAAATCTGTAAAATGTAACAAAATTGTCATCAGGAAGATAGTCAATACATACTCAGTTCCTTTCTTGTGTTAAATTGATCATTACACACTTTTGACAATACACTTCTACTCCAACAGTTTCTTTTCTCGCACTTCCTGTTTGTGGAACTCTATTCTGTTTATTTGCTTTCATGAATTGAATGTCAATTGCCATCTTCTACTTTCTTGAATCCCATTCATCCTTTGTCATTTCCTCAATCCTCCCTATATTCAGTCTTTTCTTTCACTTTCACTTCCTGTGACTCCATGCATACTAGTGGCATTCCCACCCTGCTCAGGGTGAAATGATTTAATAAAAAGCCATGTACATTAGTTTTCAATATAACCTTTTTTTGTATTTATCAGAAAATCATGTTCTTGACCACTATTCCTATGTTTATTGGCATGCTGAACCCATTTTTACACTGAAACTTTCCTAAATTAAATCTAACTGAGTTAAATACAAAAATAAGATTTGCGCGGGAATTTGGACACTTCTCTGTAGACCAGGGTTTCAAGATCTAAAGCCCTACTTTTTAATTAGAAATGTGAAAGATTTGTATTAATCTTCCTCTTAAGTATATATAACATTAATACAGTTCCGTAATTGTGCTGAAAATCATTTAGGGTGCTCAAAAACCACATATGCCTGCTTGACTATTGCGTAAGCCCACTATTTTTTAGTAGTATATAAATTAACTTTTATTGTGTGTGATTATTGTGATGGTGATGTTCCTAAATATCTTAATTCCATTTAGCTAACTTTGTAATGTTACTCTCTAAACATTGCATAAATAATAGCAATTATTTGAGGATTAGGATAAGCTTTTTCCAGCCCTGATTTACATTGACTATTATAGCTTTATTAGGCTTAAATTATATAGAGACATCTTTAAGTGGCATTATTTAAAACATTTATATGTGTTTTATTCAGATATGTTTGTTCATTTCTAGCCTCTCCTGGAACAAAGGAAAATCAACTAAAAGTAGCCAATTCTTTCTTGTTCCTGAAGAGGCTAGAAATACACAAATATATTTAGATAAAACACATATATTTTCAGCTCAATGCAACACACACAAATATATTATATATACATATATGTGTGTATTTGTGTGTATGTGTGCACATTTGCATAATCAGATCTTATTTCTCAATTCAGTTTCAAAGGAAAATGAAATGCATATGCCATGATCGGAAAGCGTGCATGTAAGAATATCTGAGGCTTATTGAATGTGACAATCTGTACCAAATACAACACTTGCACGCACACATGCACAGCCGTCTTTCGATAAGGAATGAAAGAGATGGATTGCGCGGCAGCAAAAAGATTGAGAGACGTGACGGTAAATCAAAAAGTTGCATGTAGATCTATCAGGGCCTCCCAAACACCAAAATGGCAGAGAGCAGTGAAGGCATTTCAATATGACGGCTGCGGCGAACGCTTGCATTGCCGTGCGTCTTCTCCACCCAGCCCCTCACATGCATGAGATACATTGTCCAAATCTGTTGTTAAGTTGTCTCTCATTAGGGTTTGATCAGAACACAGCTGTCCAACTTACAACAATAATAGCGTATCAATGCCATGCTCGGTTGACCAAAGTTATCTATTCCAAGGACTATAGGTATTGATTTTGGGTGATGGAATAGGTGGATGGAGGAAACAAAACAAGAAGGTTCTTTTTTTTTCCAAGCTAACCATTTCATTTTTATTTTTATTTTTCAGCTTGTTGTGGTTGTTTGGGATATTGCTTCCGTCTTTAAGCTTTTGTTCTGTCAGAAAGGATTACGTGCCTGAGAGTGTCAGGTCTCTTGCTGACAGAATTGTGTAAATGTAAAAGATTGTCAGCCCACAGAGGGAGAGAGAGAATGAGAGAGAGAGAAATGTGAGGGAGAATACTTGGTTGGCATTCAGTCAGAGTCATGCCAGTGCTGATTCCAATGTTGTTCTTATTGTTGTTGATGATGATGGCGATGATGATGCACAGCTGTGGCGAGAAACATTTGTGAACGTTTAGACCATTCAAGGAAAACGGCAGGCGTTTTTCTAAGATAAGAACCTAGCAATGGAATGCAGGCAAGCATGAAAAGAAGTTACAGACATGCACATATATGTATATGCAAAAATTTCTCTCTCTCTCTCTCTATATATATATATATATATACACACACACACACACACACAGTGCTCTTTTTCTCTCTCTTTCATTTTTATGCATAATTTATGGTTTGACACACACACACACATCTATGTATATAAGATAAAAACATAAAAATCTAGGAATAAATTCAGTTTAAATTTAAAATTACACGTATTTGATTTCTCTGTCTCTGGCTTTTGCACTTACACACAAATACACATACACAAAAATATATATTTTAGAATATCTATCATTTAATTCCTAAACTTTTTCCTTAGTACATGTGTATGTGAATCTATAGCAATTTACTATGCGTACATTAGCTGTAGCACAAGGCCGAAAGTATGGAACACCCAGTGAGGATCAAACTTACTACTCAGTCATAATTGATATAGCAAGAATATATATATATATATATATATATATATATATATATATATATATATGTATGCATACGAGTGTTAGTTGGATATACAATTCAAACAAAAGTGAAAGTAATAAAGCTTCTAATTGACAATGAATTGTGATATCATTAGGTAGATGTTTTCAGGTCAGAATGAAGGAGCAAAATGGTGTGTGTGTTTTTTGTAATAAAACAGGACTCTCTACAGAACTATATACACATACACACACACATTATATATATATATATATATATATATATATATATATATATATATATATATATATATATGTAAAGAGAGAGAGAACTAGTACAAGTAAAAGGTTTGTCATTTAGCTGACTGATGTTGCCTTAAGAATCCCAACTGCAGAATTTCATAGACAGAGCTTCTAAGAATTATTTCATCTACTCGTCAGGAGATATCAGCAATTTACTGCTTATACTTCTTGATTTTTTTAATATGCACTTATCATTGTTGCAAATTTTTTGTT
>OZ038501.1:1667937-1677937 GCA_964036315.1 Acanthosepion esculentum
TTTACACAAATCAGTACAATATAGATTAACAACTAATTTCAGTAATAAGGAAATATGTGATGGAGCTAAAATTAAATATGAAGAAAGCAAGTGTTAAGTAAATATAGAATACTTGGAAAAAATACAGGAGGGAACAAACACTGAAACATATGGTTTAACCCTCCATGTAGACACAATGTAGAAACTAATGTTGGCAGAGTTTTTCTCAAGTTAATAGATAAACATTTAAAAACCTCAGCAATATTAAGGAAGATTTTTAACAAAATTAACATAAAGATTAGCTACAGTTCCATTGAAAATATCAAAACATCCATATCCCATCATAACAATATTTTACTGAGTAATTATGTAACTAGCAAAAAGAACAATCATAATGAAGCAAGAGTAGATAAAAGATGTAACTGCCAAAACAATATGATCTGCCCCTTAAACAGCCAATGTTTGACTAAGAATATTGTATATTGAGCTAACATAAAATCTGATAAAGAAAATAAATTTTACATAAGTTCAACTGAAACTTTTGGAAAAATAGTCTTAACAATCACAAACTAAGTCTAAGTAAAGATAAATATAAAATCAACAATGCTCTCCCTAAACATTACCGGCAATTAAATGATGGTGGAAATGGACCCATAATTACATAGGAAATAATAACAATAATCTTACAATGGTAAAGGTGAATGCTGAACCTTTGCCACATAGAAAAATTAATTATTTAAAAAAATTTAAATAACCCTAATTCATTAAAAAGAAATGAATTAATGGTCGCATGTGGACATAAAAACAAATACCTGTTGAAATATGTTGAACCAAACTGATTTCAGCTGAAGCCTATACCTTCTCACTTATTTAATTTTTCTTTAAGTTCAGATTTTTTTCATTTATTTTTTAAAACCCACCCCATAATATGAACTGCTCCACTATCATTATAGTTGGTATATATCAAAATTTAAATTATGTAACGGTCAATTGTCATTCAGCACCTGAAGATTGCATTGCCCATGAGACTCAGAGTTGTACTACAGGTGAGGAAAAAAGTATATATATATATATATATATATATATATATATTGTTTATATGTTATTTTTATAGATACAAATATTTAAGTAAATGCTTTGTTTATAATAAACAGTATTAACAACATTTACTGGCTTGAATGTCTGAGAAATTTCATAGAAAATATGTGTCCTTCAACAGGAATCGAACCTGTATCCTACACGGAACTGTCATATAGCCTGACATGCTATACCATTTAGCTACAGAGGAAGCATCTGGTTAGCAAGGTTAAATTACTGCTTTTAAACAATAAATTTTCCTTGATTCCTTGCTATTTTCATGACCATGCAATGGAACATATGGTTGCAGATATAACATCTTATATATATATATATATATATATAAGAGAGAGAGATTTAAACTGTGAAACTGATACATTGTCACAACATAAGATTGATATGCTTCCTCACATACATTTGTATATACATATGTAGATAGGTACATTAGCAGATAATAGATTGAGCATCCTTCCATGATTTTTGTGATAGTAAATGATATCAGATATGGTTATTTAAATCTCTTTTCCATAAGATATCAAATAAAGATGATCTATCCCTTTTGATTATATGCACATTCTTTTTACTCTGTCTGTGGAAGTGGATGCCATGAAAGCAGTGCATATAATTGCAGCTCATCTGATAGTTTGTATCTGCAGCATATCTCCAGAATCCCACTACTCTCTTCATTCCTTTTCTTGAAGAAAGAAACACAACGGTTTTCAATTGATGGCCATATTGTTCAGTGGATGTTGTCCTGCTCTGCTATGACAAAACACCTGCCCGGATTCCTTACCATGCAATTTGTATTAAATCAATCCAACAATCATATTTATCTTAAACAGAAGTACTTGACAATAGCAGAGAATGTTCTCTTTCTGTAATGGAGAAGAGGAAAAGAAACGTTTTGTACAGCTGTTGAAATGCTTGCCTACTTTTGCTTAACAACCAGCTCTTCTCTGTGAATGAATTTCAAAAACTGAGATCAGGTAAGAAAAATAATATCACTGTTGAGGGTGATGATGAATAAGAAAAAACAATTACTAAAAAAATACACCTAGAAATAAATCTGAAATTGAAATAGGTAAGACTGAATCAATGTGAAGGCCTGACTTCACTTGGTGTTTCAACTTACATGAGGTATTTTGATAATTTTATCAAAAGTGTTTTCAATTAATGTAAGTGGACAAGCTAAGATCAATCATGAAAAAAGGCTTTGAGCAAATAAAGCCTGATGGTCTTGGCAAAGATCATACCTCTTTGAACCTTGTGGAATGGCACTACAGAATCACAAACAAAGAACTGTACCAAATAACAGTAACTACATTACTTGAGGACAACCAACAGCAGCAACAACTAAAATGGATAGCACATGTAATTCAAGGAGAAAATAATGACATCATCAAGATGTTAACATTCCACACTACTTCAAACAGAAGGTTCAGAGTGAAGTCCCCATCAATGCTGAAATGAGCGATAAAGCTATTAAACTTGAGAAAGCAGTTTTCCTAAAAAAGTGTTTTAGAAAGATTTTATAAATTTCAACCAAAAGTAATACTAGCTGATCAGTCAATGAATGCCAAATGTTTCTTTGCAGGGAGACACTTAATATCATCATTACCATGATTTGTAGTTTTTCAGTTCACTAATTTATGATCCAAATATAATGCAGGGAAATTTGCATTAAGTTAACATTTTCTTAATTCAGCAGAAATAAACTTTCTGTCATATTCCATGCTAATAGGAATATCTACTTGACAAACAAGGTGGATAAAATAAGTAAAGGTTTATTGTAAAAAAAACAGTACAATAAGAATATAGGTAACAGTTATGCACAAGGTCATCGCAAGTCAATCCTGTAGTGAGTGCTACTATGGGAATATCGATAGCTCTTGCATAAGTCTGAATCGTAAGCAACAGATCCCAGCTAGTGAATATTTACTAGCCCCCCTCCACAAGGGTAGATGTGGCACAAAGCTGAGTTTAGCGTAGGTTATCTGAGCCTATGGGCTCGGACAAAAATTTCCTGTAGAACCCATATAAACGGGCTCTGGTCTGTCTACCTACCCGGACAAGACTCTGCCCATCGGTATAGCCTCATCCGGTTTCCTCTCTGCCCAAAGGTAGAGAGTTCGACAGCACAGCTGGAACAGATCCCAGCTAGTCTCTGTAGTCTGTTGACTTACAGATACTTATAGGTAGTTACTACATAAAGTGTAGTCACTAATGGGGGTAACAGGTTATTCCATTACATCACTTTCTAATGACCATTGTTCCACTTCTGCTTATTTTTTATATGCTGTGTCTCCTCAGGATGGAGGCAACCATGACTCTCCCTAATATCCTGTCCTTTGTATCTCTTAATAAATTTTGTCTTTTTGTTATTTCTCATAAACCTTGTCCTGCCATCCATTTACTGAAGCTCACTAAGTATGTTATGCATTGTTTTCCTCTGTCCTTCTTGCTTTCAATCTGTCCTGCAAATATCAAATTCTCCAAACACTCTTTCCTCATTATGTGCCCCAGAAATTTCAACTGTCACTTTCTGTTGTTATTTGAAGACATATTGTTGTGCTGTAATAGATAACAGCTTGTAATGAGAAATAGGAGAGCTGAATACAATTTCCAATTAGGTTCGTTACATTCACAAATACCCTTGGGAAACGCATAAATCCATCCCTTCTCCGCTAGCCAGAGGTTGAATAGACTGTGTCCCACAAACTCGGTTAGCAACCAGTCTACCACAGAAAGAAACAGTAACCTTCTGTGGGAAAATCTTCTGCCTAGTCAGTCATGAATTGAAAGAGATATGATTGCCCAAGTGTGTGTCGCATACAACACTTAAATGACTGACTGATTTTTGATACAGAATGAGAATTAATTTTGATGATTCGATTTTTAATGATAATATGCAGAGAAAAGACTAAAATACAATATGTGGTTACATGTTGTGTTCAAATACAATTCATGGCTTTACTGATTTTCATCAGATTTCTCAGTTCTGTCTGGACACAAAAAGGTTAATCAAAGAAGGTGATTGAAACATAATGAAGAGAAACAGAACCGAATATCAAATGCAGGCTTAAATTAGGAATCATAATTATTATGTCTCTTCATTACAAGGAAGAAATATTTCAGTAATATGCAATAATTATATATATATATATATATATATATATATATATATATATATATATATATATACTAGCAGCATGGCCCGGCGTTGTCCGTACTTAATTCAAAAATTGTATGACTCATACAGCAATCGCTATCACTTGACGTAAAATATTTTTGCCATTCCTTGCCCTTTGCCGTGCTGATGTTGCTACATGCCTTACTTCTTGCCTATCTCACACTGCAAATTTTTTCTAAGCTCTATACTAAACATTAAATCTGTCACGAAAAAAGAACTAAACAAAATGAACACAAAACGATCAGCTTTAAAAAAAGGACTTGTAACTGGAAAAAACGAATGAAAAAAAGAATGTTAACAACAAATACTTTTTCACACGCAACCCAGTTCTGTGGATTCAGAATCAACATTGAGTTTAAGCAAGCGAATGAGCCAATTGGAGTAAAGTGCCATGCAGATTTAAATTTTTCCGACTTGTGACGAATGCAGCTATCGATTTTTTTTACATGCTAGCATGCTAGTTAACATTCATGTCAGTCAGCTGTTGGCTCTTACGCTGGCCAATAGAATCTTCCTGCCTATTTATGGCAGCCAGCTATAGGCTCTCACTCTGGCCAGTAGAAAATGGCTGCAAACTACATGAAAACTGCCATAGAAGCATGAAAAAAATCGATTATTTCCACTATCGGTGGGAGTTGGGAAATACAAAGTTGGTCTTGGCCTTTCCACTAACTTGGCGCATGTGCATGTAAATTTTGCTGCAATCTGTCAAAATTGTGGACGTGCCTTCGTTACACACACACACATCCTGCCTTTTATATATATATATATATATATATATATATATATATATATATATATATATATATTTCAGCAGAAAGAATTCTCTCGAACAAATTTTGTTAAATAATATGGGCATGTTATATCTATCAATTTCTTTATTAAATCTTTAAAATTTATGAATAAGTTTGCCAAAATTATTTTATTTTATATTATTTTTTCCCAAACACCTTTGAATGTTACTACATTAGATTTCAAGGATTGTTCCGTGTGTGGTTATGCATTTGGTTTTTAATCCAGCATTCTCATGTCTGGTGGAACTAATTTCAGGTCAATGAAGGTGATGTTATATAAACAGTCAAACTGAAATTTTTGTGTGTCTTTTGTTTTTTTTATATTAAACACACTTCAATACACTGTCCCCTATAGAGAGAAAGGTACCTCCTTTAATGTTGGCTGCTTCTCTTTTATTACAACAGCCTCCAGAATTTAGAGTCTTTCTTTTCTATGTGTCCTGGTTAAAATTTTTGTATTATCTACTAAAATTTGTCTAATGTTAAGATTATTTTGTTTATATGTCATATGTTCATCTATATATGCATAAATTTCAATAAATTTTGACAATTTGTTGATTGTTACTTCTGGAAATCACCCAAAGGACATAAGAATTCAGAAAAAACATTCTTTTTACATTTAGATTTTTGAGGTGATGAATTATTTCTAAGAATTAAAGTAGACATTTTGAATTTTTGATAACAGATGATAAATCTAAGGTATACTCATACATATATATATATTTACAAGACACCCTTCCTTAAATTTACACTACATTTGCTTTTTTTTCTACTTCTTTTCTTTATACATTTACGAACTTGCTTTATTCTTTTCTCTTATTCTCTTCACCCTTCTTCTTCTTTTCCTTCTTCTTCCTTCTCCTTACCCCTCTCCTTTCTATTACACTCAAAGTTATGCATTTGACCATTGTGCATTTGTTTATTTATTTTTGAAAAATAGTAATGTAACATTCTTTGTGTTTTTTTTAAAATAAAGCATTGGATGGTCTGTTGATAGAATTAGCCTGATGAGACTGTGAGGTTGAAACCAAAGTCATGTATTCCATCTGACCTCTTAATTTTTAAAGTTTATATATATATATATATATATATATATATATATATATATATATATATATATATATAGTAAGGATCAGTTTATCTTGTGAGACAAAGGTTCCACCTTGTTTGGTCAAAATTCAGTCCTTTGGTGGTAAAACTAGAATACAGAGCATTACATTTTGGGGATGGCTTGGTTGCAAGAGTTGCCAGAAAGTTGTCAGTTTTGACAGCCAACTGGCCCCAGTGTTCCACTCTGAATTTACTTCCATAGCCTTTTCCATATTTGGATATAACTGCAAGGAAGCTGATGTTTAGTTTTCTGTCCCATAGATGGACTTCCATGATGGCCTGTCAAGCTGCATCTACCTGAAGAAGCTGATTATATAAGACAAATGGAAAAGGTTTCATTGAAAATAGATTTGATTACACATTTCACCTTTCTAGGCTTCATCAGATCCAAAAATGAAAGGAAGAAATGTGTGCATGTGTATTTGTGTCTATGCTTAAATAACGAATCTCATTAATGAAGAAACGAAACAAGTGACTTTTAAAAAAGCCATTAATATTTATTCTGTATCTTTTCTTTATAATTCTTACTTCATTTTGAAAGTTGTTAATATATTTCTCAGCTTTTTTGCATCAAATAAACGTATATCCTCATTTCATTTTCAGAATGGCTTGAAAGCAAGAAATTCATATAGCCTTTTCTGAAATGAATCCAAGGCAAATCTGTTAGAATGAGTTGAAAGTAATGTTTTTTGGTCTATCCATGTGTTGACAGCATGTTTTAAGTACTATGATTGATTATTTAAGCATAGACGCAAATACATTTCTTTCTTTTATTTTTATATCTGATGAAGCCTTGAAAGGTGAAACACGTAATGAAAGTTATTTTTGTTGAAATGTTTTCCATTTGTCAAATTTAGTTTAAAAATTTTGTCGGGATTCTATATCCTATTTTAAAAACATTTATTTAGTTTTTGATTGACTTTTTCAAATTTTTCACCTGTTTATATTATATAATAATTAAATTAATGACGTTTGGTAAATTTACCAATTACAGAAAACTAATTTGAAAATCTGAACAGTTAAGAAAGTGAACAGACAAAACTTATTATTCAACTAAACATGTTTGAAAAAAAAAATATATATATATATATATATATATATATATGTATGTATAATCTGTGGGGCCTAAAAGTTTTATTAGGGTTAAAATTAGGGTTTTCAGCATCAATTAAGGACAAACATATAAATCTATGCACAATGACTAAAAAATACTACCAGAGATGACGGAAAAAAAAGTAAGAATGTTGGAAATATTCATTTAGTTCACTGCTACTAAAAAGCAGAAATTTTTAATATTAAAATATTAATTATATATATAATTAAATATGTTCATTTATATTGTGATAAATTATATAAATATTTCATTTATTATCATTAATATTCTTTTGTATATATATATAATTATAAACACATGTACTGCAGTTGTATATATAAATATGTTTTATCAATTGCGTCTATAATATAACCAAAACTGACTGTATGTGCATAATATAAATGTAGTTTGTTACTGAATAGCATTATCTCCAAAATACCTGAGATTTCAACCATTTCAGAGCGGTTGCTGTATTGATGTTAGGCTGTTTTTATGAATGCAAATTTGATACAGGTGATGCCTGAAATGAATTGCCTGTATCAATATCTGCAGATTGAAACAAGTTGTTATTAAATTATTCTACTTCCACACTTTTGGCCATTACTTGCTAAAAGATTCATCACTTCACACAGAATCGTTAACAATAACTGCAATGGGAGAGTCTGCATTTGGTGTGGGTCAGTGACATTGATGGATAGGGATCTGATCATTGGTAAATCAGATGAAAACTCTTTGCAAAATAAACAATGGCTTTAGAAAGTAAACGCGGATAAAGCCTCAAGTAAAGTGGATACTGACACTCATTGGTTGGCTTTCATCTTTCAAGAAAAGATAGATGAATCATTGACTGAAATACTTTTAATAAAGAGGTCAATAACAAAGACAGTGATGAGCTTCTGGGTGGTTATGGAAAAATTTATAATTTGGGTGTGGCAAGATAAATAAATAGTAACTTCCGGAGATGAAGACAGCTGAGAGAGAGAAACATGGGTTTATATTGTGGACTGTGGCTTTTGTTTTTCATTGTCTTACTGAATAAAAAGATGACAAAAATGATGCAAATGTTGAAAGTGTTGCTATATTTGAATAAAGTATACACAAATATTGGATGTACAGGTGGTGCAATGATTGTTTGCTTGCAATGTGAAATGGGTGTGATCAGCTTGAATTCCATCAAGTTTGTTATACTCACTTTCACATAAATACCATTGGGTAAGAGATGAGTCCATATCTTAATTCCATTCCCATCTATGGGTTAAATAGTAGTGCAGACTGAACTCGTCAGCATTAGTTGGTAATCAGCTTAAAAGAAGTACAACTATGAATTCAAAACCACTTGTACATGGAGCAAGTATAGGTCTGGCTTGTGCATGACTCATAGAGGTAGACATAGTGCTGGTTTGTGCTCAAGTCAGAAAGGAAAAGATAGCTTTGCATTGTGCTCAAGTCAGAAAGGTAAAGATAGCTTTGCATTGTGCTCAAGTCAGAAAGGTGAAGATAGCTTTGCATTGTGCTCAAGTCAGAAAGGTGAAGGTAGCTTTGGATTGTGCTCAAGTCAGAAAGGTGAAGATAGATTTGCATTGTGCTCAAGTCAGAAAGGTAAAGATAGCTTTGGATCATGCTCAAGTCAGATAGGAAGACATAGGTCTAGTTTGTGCTCAAGTCAGAAAGAGTAATATAGGTCTGGTTTATGTTAAAGTTAGAAAGGTAGATAGAGGTTTGGTTTGTGCTTGGGTCAGAAAGCTAAAGATAGTTTGAGCTTGTGCTCAATCAGAATGGGAGATATAGGACTGATTTTCATTTATCTAAAAGGTAGATACAAGTCTAGTTTATGCCCAAATCAGATAAGGAGACCTGGATCCATTTTGTGCTGGAGTCAAAATGGAAAACATAAGTGTTGTCTGTTCTGGAGTCAGAAAGATAGACATAGGTCTGGTTTGTGTTCAAGTCAGAAGGTAGAAATGTTTGGTTTGTGCTTGCATTGTAATCAAAAAGTAGGTATAATTCCTGTTTGTATTAGAGTAAAAAAAAATGTAAGAATACACTTAATTTATACCGAAGTCTTCAAGTATCCATTTGACAGGTGGGCTTTTGTGGAGGTCTTATCCATCTACATAGGAAACTGTGCATTCTAATCCCTGCAGGAATGGCAGATGAAGTGAATGATTTGTTGAAACCAGAGAAAAGCAAATAGAAAAAGAGGAGGGCAGACTTCATCTTTTTGGTTGACTATTGTGTTTGTGTATAAAGATGAATTGCGTGTGAGAAGTCATCCTTTGCCTTTTTTGCAAGTGCTGCATTTAGTCTCTACCTGGATTCTCTCTTTCTCTTTTTATAATGCCTCTTCGTTACAATTGGTCACGCTCTGTTCATGCAGTGTGAGTAAGGACGCTCGTCTCTAAAGATGAGACAGTGGAATGTCGCTGAAGATTTGAACACTTCATTTCACGAAGTATGAAAACCTTTTTTAAATCCCGACTTGGCAGAGTCAAGTAAATGAGGACATTTGGTCTCAAAGTTTTCTTATTTAAATATTATTATAAACATTATTTACGGTTCCAGTTTGACCATTTTCATCATTTGGTTGTTTTTTTATTGGAACATTTCAGTTCTGTACCAATTATTTGATTTGTTGGGTAACATTGTAAAAATGTGAAATGGAACTATTTCTTTGATCTGCTAAATTGCATTTTCTTTTTCCTACAACTTTGATGTCTATTAGTAGATGAAATCTAAGGTTAAAGTTGGAAATGGATT
>OZ038501.1:1682937-1717937 GCA_964036315.1 Acanthosepion esculentum
ACCATTTTTCCAGTAGCTTTAGCAATAGATTGCATATATGAATTCTACTTGAAGTCTGGAGAGAGGTTGAATCCCAATAAACATTCAAGACAAGGAGCCTTCTTGAGAGATCACCCATCCATCATGATAGCTCTCTCTGATTTTATGTAAAAGCACCAATCTATATGTAAATATGCCCTCATTTACTCTGGGTACCATACTGGTAATGCAAAATATTTACATGTTTATTTTAGCAAGTTTATTAAATTTATCTAACGGGTACTACCACTCCAGGTCAGCAATTAAGAGGTGGTTCCACACTCCTCAAAACCTGATTAGAGGCCTTGCTGCCAGATGTAGTTTATAGTCATACCCAGGACACAAAAATAACCAGAATTATTTTAAAAAATCGTTTTTGAAAGCTTTAGAATTTGAAATTCTAAATTAAATTACCCTCCTCATGACACGATACATTTGCCCCAATGTTTTTTTTTCTACTACTTTGGGACTATTCACTGTGGACATTGTTCAAGGCCTCTATTTTAATTCACAATATTCATATCAATAAAATATTTTCATTTTGGATAATGTTTCATATGAGTATACAAAAAACAACTTTTTCTTTCAAATTATAACCTCTAAATCTTAAAATGGTGCAACCACTCATATCCAAGAATGCCTGTCTAACAGGGTGACTAGCTAAGCCCCATTGCAGATGTCGGCTCAGGCACATTGTGTTTCGTTCAGCACCCACAGAGCCCACCTCTGTTTTATACTGCAACTCTGCTGAATTGACCTTAGTTACAGTTTCTGAGAGAGTGCACAGTATCTAGCATGATCAACTGTCTGAACAAGGCCAGCACGCTGACCCACTCGGTCACGAAGACTTGTGACTTTGTCCTAGTACAACCATCTACCCAGTTTCACTCACAATGCTTGGGCTAAACTGTGATGTAGTTTTCAGGCAAATTCCAAAGGTGCTGTATGCTGGGATTGTCTCCTCCAGACTGATAACATCAAGAAGTCATCTTCTAGACAAATTGACCATGGTAAGATTTGAACCCGGGTCTCATGGTCCGAAAGCAAACAATCTAACTGCTCGGCCACATGCCTATATAATTATAATATCCATTCAAACAATTGGTTTTTTGATCCTATAGAAGTAAAAAAAAAAAAAAAAACTATAAAGATTTTTTTTTTTAAATTCATAATCTGTAGTTCTTTATTCATATATTACTTTTAATTAAGCATTCTGGATTACAATTTTAAATTTTTTTTATAAATCATGTCATATGAGCTAAATATGCTCATATGACATGATTTTAGGTTTAGCTTGCAATCAGTTTACACAGCAAACTGGACCCCCTTTTAAATTTTATAAAATCTTATAAAATTTATTTCTCCTTTTGATGTTTGTGATCTGGATTGTTTAATTGATAATAATATAAAAAATAAATTGAAAAAATGATTTTTGATCATATTGCACGACTCTGCTAAATCTTATATGAAATTCAGTTTTTAAACTATCAAAATATTCAAACAACCTAATCAGAAGTTAATTTAATATAATTGACAATAATAACACATTTTGAAAATTATTAAAACTCTATAAACTTGATTATGAATAATATAAATAATAACCTAATAATACTTTAATTAAATAATTTAAATATTGATTAGATATCAATAAGAGAATATTGATCAGGATCAATTTTTGCAATCATACTTGTGCCAGCATTTCCCATATCTCTTGGTTGCAAGGCAATCAACCATCAGTCTGATCTTACTTGATCCCAGTCTCATTCAAGTACTCTTCTAATTAGCAATCTGAGTCAATTTCTTCTGTAGACTTACTTTGAGCCAAACCCTTAAGCAGTTAAAGTCCTTCTTCTTGCTATGTCCCTCCATGATATAGGCGATCCACATCTTACTGTTCCTTGTAGCTCTTAATAAGTTTTGTCTTTTTGTTATTTCTCCAAAACCCAGTTTTGCCATCTTTTTGTTTAAGCCCATCATGTTACACACTGCTTTCTTCTGTTCCTCATTCCCTCTATCAGTCCTATGAGTATACAATTTTCCAAGCCCTCCTTCCTCACTGTTTCCATTCTCTCCAAAACCTTGTCATTGCTCCAATGCTCAGTTCATTGTATCCTCAGCATCTTTCTGTAGAACCACATTTCTGTTGCTGCAAGCCTCTTCTTCATCTTTGAGGAGATTGTCCAGCATTCGCTGCCATATAGAAGGATAGATATCATGAAACAGTTCAGTACTCTTTTCTTTGTTTCCAATGAATTTTTTTCTGTCTCTTAATACTCTGCTTAGCTTTTGGAATGCATCCAGCCATCCCAAAATGTCTTCAGACCTTGATGTTGCATTTTCCGTCCTCTGCTAGCACACTTCCCATATAAGCTAAACTCATATCAGCCAAAAATGCTTGATTCAACTTATCTTGATAATCTCCTACATATCTTTATTTTCTAATAAACTGTCTCAGCTTTTATAAAAAGTATTTCTCATTTGTTTTATCATTATCAGATCATTAAATGACAAATGTATCGTTGTGTGGTCAAGATCCAACAGTATTTAGTGAGAGTTCACAGCATCTTAGCTTGCAAAAATCGTTTTATTATAGAAACCACATATGTAAAACTAAACACTTGTACCCTTTGTTAATATCTACCATCATTTAATAACATTTTTCATTCTGTTTCCTTTGTTTTTCTCATACATAATTTGTTGGCTTGTCTTTCTGGCGATAATATAATTAATGACCTTGTTAGTGACATAATGGGTTACGTTACTAAACAAAACAAAGCCATCTTGCAACATGCCAGTAATAGAAAAAAATTCAGCAAGCTATATATGATGTGCAAAAGAGTAATTAATTAGCTCCCTTATTTACAAAACTATGTTGAAAGCTAAAACTGGCACACAAGTCAATATTTTGCAGTATTTCACCACAAAACTATGTCTATCCATGAAACATTTTAAGTAGCAAATTAATCAGCACTTTTTGTTTGAGAGTCCTGTCATAGTTTAGGAGTTTTGAAAATGGATGACTTTGTTAATTCATTCCTTTGGATTTCGGAAAATATTTGTTGCAATAGAATCTGAAGACCTTATTTCAAAACTGTGATAATTTTTAAATGAAGTTCTTATAGGAAATATTTTCATTATTCATTACTTGACAGAAGAGTGAAACCATTCCATCCCAAAAATGAAAAAGAGCTCTTAGAGTCATTGAAAAAAGAATGGAATCAATTATCAAACTTATATTTTGAGAAACTTTTGCAATGAATACGAGAAATCTGTGCTGCAGTAATGAAGGCTGAAGGTGGACATTTTGACGAGAGCAAAATTTAATCATAAAATGCTTTTTCCTTTTTGTCATAATAAAATTTCTAATAAAAAATCATGCCTCACTTTTTTTAACCATGTATAATAATTTTCTCTTATTTAAAGTACAAAACAATTACTTAAAAAGATAAAGTGTAATCCGAAAGAAGTGTTTTTTTAGAAATGTGATATTGTTAACTGTAAGAATACTTTTGGAGCATGCAGTCACGACGCTGAGGTTGAATTTTTTTTTTTTTTTTGAATTTATAAACAAGGATCATACCATTCATTAACGGATTCGAGGTTAATGTATTTTATTATTAAAAATTGTTTGCGAGAGTGATTCTTGCCATATCATTAACTTCATTATCTGCTTTTCATATGGATGATTTGCGTAATATATATATATATATATATATATATATATATATATATATATATATATATATATATATATAGAGTCAAACCTAGAGAGCCAGCTTTCCCTAACGATCTGCTTAGGTGAAACCTTGGTAGGTTTGTCTGGCTCTCTAGGTTTGACTAGGTCTGCTCTACTTTTGTATTGAGCACTTTGTTAGTTAGTTGTTTACTTGTGTTGAGGTTTTTTTCTTTGGGCTTTGAACCTGTAAGCTGTATGATTACTTTTGACAGATGTTCATGTTCCTGGCTCTTTCTTTTTTTAAAACCTTTTTTTCCTTCAATATTGATTTGATTATTGGCAAATCAAGAAACTGAAGGTTTTTCGAGACGAGTATAGTTACCTATAATTTTATATATATATATATATATATGGATGTGCAGTTAGTGTTATTTTTGGTAGATCTGAATGAAAAATTGGTGAGTCAAGTTTGAATTCTGGTTGCACTTCTTAAATTCAATCTTTTGCTTAAATACTTTTGGAAAAAGAATGAATGCATCTCTTCTTACCCCAACTATCTGAGTACTCTAGCTATGATTGGCAACCAGTTTAGGAGAAAGAAAACTGAATTGAAAACCACATATAACCCTTGCAAAACACATACTGTACAGTCATGGAAAGAATTACGAAGTTCATAATCACTCATAATGATCACATCTGTAGTTGATGAAGTAGAGTTTTATATATATATATATAAAAAACACAGGGACATTTCCTGGTGAAAACATCAGCAGCAATCATGATCTTTTGATGATGATTTTTAAATTAAAGCTGAAAACTAAACACTGTTCAAAGAACTCCTGCATCCACTTCAACCTTGAGAAACTAAAAGACCCTGAAGTCACTCAACTGTCCAAGATCAAAGTTGTCAGCAAGTTTGCAGTCCTGAATCTAATTAACAGTTATGTAGACACATGTGTAGATCACATTAAAGAAGTGTTACTCACAGCAGCTGAGGAACTTTTGGGTAAACACCAAAGGAAAATCCAACAGTAGGTCACAAACAAAATCTTGGATTTGTGTGACAAGAGGAGAGAACTGAGGGGAAAGAAGCACTCAAGTGATGAGGTCTATGCCCAATATTAGGGAGAGCCCAGTGATGTGAGGGGAAAATGTAAGCAGCTAAAGAAGAGTGGATACGAAATAAGTGCAAAACCACTGAGAACGATATGCTTACTGGCAATAACAATCAAGCCTACAATTCTCTCAAATCCCTCACTGAGACCAGCCAACAGAGATCAATGGCCATAGAGGATAAGAAAGGTAAATTGCTGATGGACAGTCAGGAGGTCCCTCAGTGATGTACTCAATACTGTGATGGTTTATACAATTACCAGCTCCTTCCAGAAGTCTCCATATTGCAAAGTGACCAACACTCCACAGAAAAAGATGAGATCAGTCCGTCAATACTGAAAGAAGAGGCTGGGTTGGCAGTAAAGAGCTTGGAACACGGCAAGTCACCAGAGTGGATAGATAATATTCCCTCTGGGCTGATAAAACATGGAGGTGAAGAAACCATCAAATCCATAACAGCACTCTGTCAGAAGATTTGGGAACAAAAGAAGTGGCTTAATCATTGGTAATACCCCTGCCAAAGAAAGTAAGCCTCAAGCAGTGTCAAAATTATAGGACAATAACAATGATCAGTCATCTTAGCAGTCCTGCTCTATATCATTTTGAATCATTTGAAATCCAAGGCTGAAGAACCGCTATCAGAGGATCAAGCAGATTTTAGATACGGATGAAGTACAATGGAACAGGTCTTCAATTGCAGGATCCTCATAGAGAAACACCTGCAACAGCAGAAGGACTTGTTCCACAACTTCTTTGATTTCAAGAAAGCATTTGATTGTATACGGCATGTCTTTGGCAAATCTTTAGAGAGTTCAATATAGATAACAAAACTATCCAAGTCAACTCGGCCCTATATGAAGATGACACCAGCAGAGTTCTTCTGAGAAAACAAATGGGAGGATTCTTCTGGACAACTGTTGATGTGAAACAGGGGTGTGTACTTTCACCCACATTGTTCAACCTATTTCTAGAGAGAATCATGCAAGAAACCTTGAACGACCATGATCCTTCAATCTCTATCCATGGCAGACGCATCTGTAACCTGTGTTTTGCAGATGACATTGACTTCATAGCAGGTAGTAACAGTGAGCTCCAGGATTTGACCAACAAGTTTTTGAAAGAGCAGGAGCATATGGAATGGCGTTCAACTCCAAGAATTCCAGAGTAATAGTAAATACCTGTGTCAACATTACTATGAACAGGAATTCATTGCAGGAAATTTCCAGTTTTAAATACTTAGGAGCAATCTTGTCTAAAGATGTTACCTGCAACTCAGAAATCAGCACACAGACTGTCACTGCCATGGTAGTGATGACCAAATTGACAAGAATATGGAGGAGCAAAATCAGCTTTCAAACAAAGTACAGACTGTACAAATCGCTGGTAGTCTCCATTCTCCTATATGGATGTGAAACGTGGACACTGTTGGCAGAAATGGAGAGAAAGATTCAAGTACAACATGAAACCAATGAGTTTGTGTGGAAAAGATTTGTAAGTTTTGTGGGCCACCAGGAGCCTCTTCTCACTACTGTCAAATGGAGAAGAATGGCATGGTTTGGACATGGTACAAGGCACGACAGCCTGTGCAAGATTATCACGCAAGGCACCATTGAATGTGGATGTAGGAGAGGACACCAACATAAAAACTGGTTGGACATTGTCAAACAATGGACAAGTATGACAATACCAGTATTGCTGATGGCTGCCATTGATAGACTGTTGTGGAGGAGATTTAGCATGGTTTCTGCATTCCGATCCCCCGTGATTACAAAAGTCAAGGTGATTATCATATATATATATATATATATATATATATATATATATATATATATATATATTTTCTTTTTTGTATTCAAATCCGGCTTTAATACAAATTTCATTCAAGACAAGTTACTTTTCTTTAGTGATTTTATAATGTTTTTCTTGTATGCATATAAGTATTTTTTTTTTCTAGACTTAAAGTAAAAATTGTCAAACAGTTTGTTAACTCTGAGTGTTTTGACCCAACAGTTAGCTAATTTCAAGGATTATGTTTGCTATACTCTTATAATATATGATGTGTTAAGTACTAACATTTATGGAAGCCCTTATAAAAAAAATAGAAACCAACCCTTAGTAACGATGATTATAAACACAGCCATGATATAATGTCTATAGTTGGAAATTAAGAATATGTCCACTTTCATCGACTTTTACACTGTCTACAATAGCACCTACTAAACAGACCTGCACCTAATATTGAGTGTTTAGGAGACATTATGGAACAATGACTGCCTCATTCAATTAGCCCCCCTACATTTCTTGTTGCATTAAGTCAATAAGTGCAAAAGACGTGGAATAATGTATCACAGGATGGTAACTGTCATCTCAATGTTGTATGCATACAAGCATACAGACCTGCATTAATGCCTAATTACGATATCTAGTGTATTCATCCTTATTTTCGAACCTGTGTGTGTACTGATATATATAAGATCATTTACTGCAATTCAACTTTACTTTTAATGTAGAGTAAATTGAAATTAGGGTATTGCAATTTTATTTTCTATCAGTGTGCTTGCAAGTGAGGTATGCATGTTCTTGTGCAAATTTTAATACTGTATCAAATTTACTTTTATAATTAAATGATTCTCCATTTTATCTGAGGTACAATACAAGGAATTTGTCCAAAAAGAAATTTTCAATGAATACTGTCCTTTCTATTTCAATTTCTACTTTTAGTATTCATTAGATGAATTGCAGAACTATTCGAAGAGCAAAATCTGATACTTATTATTCTTTTTGCTAGTATTTATTTCCTTCATAATTCTTAGTGATTTTCTATAAATAAAAAAATCCCCATTTCATAAATAATATACAATTAAGCAGAGTTAAGAGCTAACTGGTTATTAGAATACTACCTTACTTATGAAACCTCTTGACTGACAAATCACAAAGAACTGTACCAAATAACAGAAACCACATAACTTGAAGATTAGCAACAGCTAAAATCAATAGCACATGCAACTTGAAGAGAAAATAATGATATAATCAAGATGTTGCCATTCCACACTATTTCAAAGAAAAGGTTAGGAAGGAAACTAAATTCAATACCGGAAAGAGTGATAACAGTTTGAAAAACCTATTTTCCTGAAAAACTGTTTTAAGAGAAAGATTTTATAAGTTTCAACCAAAAGTAACACTGGCTACTCAGTCAATGGATACTAAGTGTTTCCTTATAAGAAAACAACTAATACTACCCTTACCATTTTAAGAAGACCTGAATTAATGTTATCAATATTCTTTTAATCATACTTCTTTTTATTGCCATTCATATGAACATTTCTCAATACTAGAAAGGGTGATAACAGTGATTGGAGTTGAGAAGCCTATTTTCCTGAAAAATTGTTTTAAGAGAAAGATTTTATAAACTTCAACTAAAAGCAGTACTGGCTGTTTGGTCCATGAATTCTAGATGTTTCCTTATAAGGAGATGGCTAATATTACCATTAATGTTGGTTTAAAATTCATATTTTTCTTATTCAAGGTCAAATTATAAGAACAAACCAGCAAATTTAATCAGATAAAATTTCAGACATCTTATGTTTATGGCTTTACTACCAAACCATTTTTACAAAAAATCATGTCAAGAGAGCTAAATCAATCATCCGCCCCAAACCCACTGTACCGTATCCACTGCACCACTCATATGTCAAGTAGCATAACAGGTAGGACATTAAAAATGCATCAGTAAAAAAAAAAGAAAGTCTCAAACGACAATTGCTTTTATTTAATGCAAAAGACACAAATCCAAAATCTCAACATCCTCTTCTACTGCCTGTCATCCTAACAAATGTATTTGCTGGATGAGGATAATTTTTTTCAAACAGTACTCAGCAAGGATTGAACTCATTTTTTGTGACTTTTGAAAGCAAAATACTAACAACTTCTATATGTTGCATATTTTATCAGCATGGTATGATGGGATATATGTCAGGTTTTACTGGTACCATATAACTCAGTATTACCAGCCACACGGTCAGGTCATTGGCAGATAAATCAGTTCCCCTACTAGACTTTTCTGGTGATGAAGGTAACTAGACAACCATAAGGATTTTTAAAAAAAGGGCAAATGAACATCTTGTTGGGTCAACAACCATTGAACATAATAGGGTAGACTGGGCTCCAGAGTTATGTATGCAGCCAGTGCAGTGACGAGACTGCATCACTGGGTGGAGGGCTTCCTAGATGAAAATCAGAGGCTTGGGTGGCAGATTCCGTTGAGGAAATTAACGGCCACAGATCCATGACCATAGTGATCCTTTAAGCTAAAAGAGATCAGCTATTTTTTGATTTGTCCAGGACAAGCTGTGCATGAACGAATGCATTCTGGCCTTCAACACAGAGGAAGAACTGGTCAGGTACTCAGTTGCACAGTGACCCTAAGACCACACATGGTCATGGAACTGGGGATGATGATGATGGGATATTATAAGACTACTTCCAATTGTCAGTCTCCAAGTAGAATTAATATTGTAATTAAAAAAATCTTTCAAATGAATAAACATTTTTTCCTTGAGATGATCATAACAGAACCAGAACAACAAGGAGGATTTAGTATTGGTGAAAATAATCTTAACAAGCTAAATGCAGATGTCAGTGTGTTGCTGGCAGACTCAGAAAGTGAGAAAACTCTTAGACAAGGATAGCAAGAATTATTAACCATTAAGTAAAGAAGACTGAATACATGTTTGTCAGCAAAAGAGACAGCTCGAGATGTGAGCTACATATTGGGAATGACAAAATTAAGCAGTTGCAGATATTTACCTATTTATGTAGTAAGAAAGAAAAGAGTAAATTTTGAAATAAATACCTTTTGTTTTTCAATAGCCAGTTGTTTGCTGACAGCTTTTACTTCATCTTGAATGTTTTCATAAATATCCAGCATAATGTAATCATCGTCCATGTTGGCTATGGCCTCTGAAATGATGTCAAATCAAAAGACAATTTTCTTTTTAAATAAGTTTTCCTCATGGAATTTTGAGTGCAGAAATTTTTGCTAAATTTTCTATAGCTTTTCTCTAAAGTTATCGAGTTGAAGTATACAGACGACACTGTTGGAAAGTTTATGATATCAAAACAGCTTAAAATAATGTCTTCAGCTGAAACTTATAAGTGAGACATGGAGAAATAAACTGGAATTTTACTGCCAACCTTAGAGTTGATCTGAAATAGTTCCATAATAATGTATCCAAGCAATTTTTATATACTTTGCTATGATCTAAAGTTTCTTCAAGGCTGTATTTTTATGCACAAACTTTTTAAACTAATTTTTATTTCTTTATAACAAATACTTTAATTAGAATGGAAGAAGAGTCTATAAGTAGTGGGCGTTACTCTACCAGGTATTCCTAAAGTCTGGACACAGGAAATCACATTAACTATATTTTTTTACCTCCACAGATTAAACATGTTTTTGTTGAAAGAAGAAAAAATTGACTTCTTTTTCTGGGGTATGCTAAAGGAGAAGGGGTATTCATTGAAAATCACAGATGCAACATACTTGATTGTATGTATAAAGAGTGAATGTGCTAAAATTGACAGCAATGTGGAGTTATTGCATCATGTTCATGTGAATCTTGCAAAGTTCATCAACCTTTTCTTCACAGATGAAGAAAAACATATTGAAGATGTTATTTGTTAATATTCCAATTCAATAAAATATTGTGGAAAAATTTAATTTCTTGAAAATATTCATTTTTGCCTATGTGTCCAGACTTTAAGGACAGATAACCTGTAGTTTTGTTGACATTAAAAAAAAGCAATATTTATTTTGTTACAATGACTATATTGATATGTGGATGATAAAAATAAGAAAGAAATGTGTTGGTGGCAACAAAGCCAGTTAACTCTAGGAAATAAAATCATTTGTTTTCATCTTGATTTGTATCAATGAAATGTGATAGCCTATCACATCATGGCTTGGCTTTGTGAATAAAGATTTGGGAGAATATCCCAGGTCTGCTTGAGGCTTTCACATAGTTTGTTGAGGCCTATATGAGAGAAGCATACTTTTCCATATTGATTTTAGGTGAGGTCTTGATCGCTAACAAAGACACAAAATTTGCAGAGCTACCTCTTTTCCTTCAAGATGAAAAAGGATGGGGTTCTTTAACTAACAACATTAGACACTTGATAGTATTTTCCAAATAGCCTGAATAAGTACAGGGGTGCAATCAGCTAATAATTGTGTCTGTTGATGACCAAACAATCCTGTTAATAGAGTATTTGTGGGACACTCAGCAGCAACAAATAAAATGGTTATCACATGTAACTTGAAGTGAAAATGATGACATAATTGAGATATTGACCTTTCACACTGCTTCAAACAAAAAGTTAGGAAAGAAACCCCATCAATACTGGAAAGAGCAATAACAGTTGGCTTGAGAAACTTCCTAAAAAATTGTTTTAAAAGAAAGATTTCAGAAATTTCCACCAAAATTAACACTGTCTGCTCGGTCAATAAAAGCCAAATGTTTCCTTTTAAGGAAATGGCTAATATTACCCTTACCATATATGATCTCCAGATTTACAGTTGATACTACAGTTAGTGACTTGGAAAGTGAGTTCAGGAAGGCGAGTTGAATTCTATCTGAATTCATTACATTCACCTTTTCAAAAATACTGTTCGGAAAGGAATGAATCCGTCAGTTCTTATACAAGCTATGTGTTAAATAGTAGTGTGGACTGAGCTCTCTTGCCTTGAGGTGGTAATCAGCCTACAAGGAGGAAAACCAACCTGAACATGGTTGGAATCTGTCAAGCTATCTTGCCTTAGACACATCACTGCTGCTATGGCTGCAGTACATGTGGAGGCCCCTACAGCCTTAATGGTTTACAGGACTAATGGCATGAGATGCAACCTTTATGATTTTCACAAGCCCAATCTGATTTTATCAATGAAACAAAAGAGCTGATCCCAAATGAAAAAGATCACAAGTGAATGATTTCATATTTTTGAGATAAAGAATGAAAAACAGCAATCATAACAAAAAACCTAACTAATCAAATTCAAAGGAAAATCAAAGTTTGGGGACTTTAAGAGAAGAAGAGAAATATTTTAATGAAATTAAATAAGTTTTCACTTTGGCTGAAACACAAGAAAAATAATTAAACTCTTTGCCTCACAGGCATGGCAGCTGGGCCTTAATAGATAACCTACATGAGTTCATAAAGGTGTTGCAAGTTTACGAAAGTACAATGGGATGGAGTTGGAGGGAGGTGTACTGGGTAGGTAAGTTGAAATGGGAGTCTCTGCAGAAGAATAAGGAGCAGAAAGAGAAAGAGAGGATTTAACAGAAAGTTTTGTCAGAGAACTCTTGAGCAAACTCAAAGAAAAAGGTCACAAGGCACAAAGAGATGAAGAGATAAAGAAAAGCCCTTTAGCACAATAGTTGAAGAGAAAGACCAAAAAAAAAAAAACAATTGAGAAAGAAATTATTTTAGGGGTTGGAAGGTGACCTGTCAGATTGTGATTATTGACCAATCTAATTATTTTTGTTTTAATTAGTGTCCACTGTGATGTCAGTTCTAGGGAAAAGTTATTTCAATAAACTATCTTTAGCAGAAATACAATGTGCGGTACAAGTTTTCTCTTTATTTTTCAAACTTCTCTGTTTATAAGATCTCAAAGGTAATTTTTATAATTAATGAAATTTAAAAATTCTCTCATATTGCATCATATCAAAGTAGTTTTTTCAAATTTGTCTACTAATGTTGGTTTGATATTCACAGTTTAAAAGGGAAAATTTGCTGGCCCTCAGATCCCAGTTAGGACAGGGCATGGTTCTTATGAGAGAGCAAGAAGAAAAACTGTTCATATCCACACACACATATTTTAGGGGATGTTGAAACGTTCTTAGCTTCGCCAAGAGTGGGTTAGTTTTTAGGAAGAATGTCAGGTAGAGAATTTTTCTGCACCCACTCCTATGATTATTTACAGTATTTATGTTCAAACTATTGTACTCATCTTTGTTGTTGTTATCACACAAAAAATACAGTTTATGTAAAAATCGATCACTGAGTTGCTTAACATGAATCATCTTTCATATCCATAATAAAGATCCTGTCTATTTTCACAATACAGGAAATACTTTTTGACAACACCAATATACTACACTATGAAAATAAAACTTCAAATTCTCAAAGCTCTCTATATCAAAAACAGCCAACCCATACACAAAAAAAAATTATGAGTATAGCAGCCATATGTTCAAATGCATTTAACAAACATTTAATGCCATTTTGCTTTTCTACCAATTTATGGTTAGCTCCTTTATATTGGGAAATTCCAGAGCTACAATGGATAAATTTAAAATTTTTAAATAATTATATCAGAGCACGTTCACATATGTTTTAAAAAATCACCACCATATGCAGTATATATATATATATATATATATATATATATATATACTGCATATATTTTGGCAGCATGTTTTCATTAAGATATGTCTCATTAAACAATTTAGACAGGTTTTGTCTACTTATTTTTAATAGGATTCACTCATATTTATATACAAGTTTCTTAGTATCTTTATTAAAGAAAGAAAATTATCATGTTGATGTATATCCATTTTATTTCTGAGTACTTTTGACGTTAGCACAATGTCATCTTCGGGGTCTGTTTTTGCTAAGACAAAATTGTTGTGTTTATCTGAAAATTAAATTTTTTTATTTATGAAGTGAAAAACGCTAAAATGATGTACTGTGCAATAAAATGGATATACACTCCTTATCAAAAATTTAAGACCACTTGAAATTTTTTTTAAAAAGACTGCTTTTTATGGAAAAATTTTAAAGATTTCTTACTTAAGGTTACTAATTTTATAATCTAAAAGGTTATGTAGACAAAAAGTTATAATCTGAATATTTTATTGAGAAATTGACATTTTTTATAAAATGAGGTGTTTTACACTTGATCAAAATTATAAGACCAGAGACAAAAATTCTATGAAATTGTACGAAAAGTGTATGAAAACATTCAATGACCAAATTTAATAATGAGTTCTACCTCCACTGGTTTTGATGACTTCAAAAATTTTTTGGGACATGCTAGAAATTAGTGTTTTCATTAAGCTATGAGGAATATTGCTCCAGCTTCTGAAGATAGCTTCACAAAGTTCATTTTTTGTTGAATATTGTTTGCCATTTTGATAAAAATTTCTTGCCATCCATCCCCAAACATTTTCATTTGGCTTCAAGTTCAGTGAGCATGCAGGATGTCTCAAAAGATGGACCCCAACGTCTTGTAGAAAGGTCAAGGGCCGGCATGCAGCATGGATTGCAGCATTATCCTGTTGGAATAACCATCCATCCCCACACAAATGATGGCCCTCCGTCACCAATGATGCTTTTTGTAGCTTGCTAACATAACCAGCCACTGTCTGACGACCCTGCACCACATGGAGCTCCATCATCCCTCTGTTAGAAAAGGCACCCCATACCATTAGGGACCCTCCACCACTATGACGTATAGAGAAAATTTCAGGAGGCATGTTTTTGTTATGCCAATATCTTTGGAAGCCATCTAGATTGAATTTTTTCTCATCAGAAAACAGGACTTTCTTCCACTTCTCAATGTCCCATGTTTGGCATTCATGACCAAACCTTAAACGGTTCACTTTGTGACGTGGAAGCAGCCGAGGAATTTGTTTGC
Organism: Acanthosepion esculentum; assembly: GCA_964036315.1. Classification (NCBI taxonomy): domain Eukaryota; kingdom Metazoa; phylum Mollusca; class Cephalopoda; order Sepiida; family Sepiidae; genus Acanthosepion; species Acanthosepion esculentum. Next base: position 1,697,442 of record OZ038501.1, read on the forward strand.
ACTTTTTATTTACCATGCCTTTTTGTCGTTAGTGTCGTCTGATGGTTACTGGACTGCAATCAGCATCTGTGGCTGCCTTAATTTGACTAGAAGAAAGTCCACTGGCTTTCACAACAACCAGTCTTATTCTCCTACTCAATGCCAGAGAAATATTTTTGGGCCTACCAGTAGACTTTGCATTTCCATAATTCGCAGTCCTTTAGAAAGTTGCAAATCACAGTTTTTAATTCACAAATTACCTTAGTTGCGATCACCTGCTGTGACAAACCTTGATTATGGAAATCTAGAATTAGAGCATGCTCAACTTCAGTAAGTTTGCTTGCTTTAGGCATGGTGACATCTTTACGCAGTGATTGCTAATCTCTAACTGAGCTAAAACATTAGAATTACCCTAGATCTAACAATTTATACCCCCTGGTCCTATAATTTTGATCAAGTGTAAAAGGCCTCATTTTATAAAAATGTCAATTTCTCAATAAAATGTTCGGATTATAGCTTTTTGTCTACATAACCTTTTAGATTATAAAATTAGTAACCTTAATTAAGAAATGTTTAAAATTTTTCCATGAAAAACAGTCTTTTTAAAAAAATTTTCAAGTGGTCTTAAATTTTTGATCAGGAGTGTACATCAACATGGTGAAATTAAATTTCTGTGGGCACACAGGTTTGTGTAAGCATATCTGTTTTTTAAACAGTGAAATTAATTTCTAACAGCTTAGAGATTGAAAGTCTTAATAAAGTGTCAGGAGACATTTTCTAAAAATAGCACTATTTAAAAAACACAGATATCAATTCAAATGTGTGTATCCACTAATTATAACATTTAGAGTAATTAGATATTAGGAAAATCAATGACAAAGTGGAAAAAAGCATCTCTGTGACATGTTTTATCCTTTCGGACTTTATCAAACTGAAGTGATGTTTATGTTGATGCAACTACACATGCACATGAAGGAGAGGGGATGCTGGAAATTTAAACTCTTAAATTTAAAAAAAATATTGTATATACTCGAGTATATTGTGATCATTTTTTTTCGCATAAAAGTTAGTAGGTGAGACTAAAAAGTTAAGAGGTTAAAATTAATTCATTTTCAGTAAATTTTATTCTGGAAGGGTCAAAATTCATGCCAATACATGCAGAGGTCTCACTATATATGCACGAAGCCAGCTTATACATGAATATATATGGTATGAATTTGGGAATATAGTTGAGCTGATTTCATTTAGCTTATTTTTCTTCTTGTTTTTTTTATCTCCTTTGTTATTAAGTACTCCACATTGTGATAACAGATCTCCCAGATCGGCCATTTCTTATTATATGTATATATACTCACAACCATGTTCCATTATTAATTTACACTATTTTTTGCATTTAAGAAAAAAACTGTTTTACTTCATTCTCTTTTGTACTATAAATGCAACAGTAATATAAGAATTCATTTTAAACTGCTTCAAAGAGAATTCCATCAACTACAGTAACGATTAAGAGAAAAGGTTACCTTTTAAGTGATTTAATTATGGTTCGTGAAGTATAGGTAACGAGAACCTTTTAAAATTAATTCAAAGGTTTTCTTATCTTCTTGCTCTTATATATTTTGATTAGATCAATATTCTGAGGGTTTTTTTTTAAGTAAAGTCCATTTAATAAATCTGTCATGTATATGAAATGCTTCACATTAAGTTGAGAATGAATTGCTAACATAAAATTTGTACAAAGATTAATCAAAAACATAATTTCATTCTTTCAAGTTTATTTCTCTGGACTTGTTGAACTCATTCTTTATGACTTTTTAATTTCTCTTCTGTGAACAGATTAATTTCTTTGCTTTCAACCTCAGGTCATTTAGTGTTAGTGTTTCAGTTCAGCGCATTGTAAGTAAATAACACTGATGAACATTTGCTCACTTGTAAATAAGACATCACTCGTTTGGACTTTTGCATGAATTGTACTATAGTGAAGAAAAACCAATGTTTTCATCTTGATATGACTGGCGATAGGCTTTTCCTAAGTGAAAGGAGATGTGCAATAAGGAGAATTGGGCTCATTTCTAAAAGTATTAGCTTCAAAGAGGGCGTCAACCATAGAGTATAGCACAAGAAAGATTGAACTCATCCCTGTCAAATGAAATTGGTATCAGTGGCCAACACAGAAATTGAAACTGTTGACCCATTCTAGTTTGGAAGTCATTACTAACTGAACCAGTTCATTTTTTAAAAATAAATGAAAAAATAATAAAATAAATTGCCTAACTTCCTTTCAATGGTCTTGCTAAATTAGTATATATTATCAATAATAATATCAGAATAATAAAAACTGTTCTCATATATTTGATACTGATTTTATACTTTTAATTCTTGTTTTATTTCTTGTTTTCATTCTGTTATTGTCATTAAAGTAACATTTGATGACAAACTGTTTACTCCAACATCCAGAGTAGAATATATATGTGTCTATGTGTGTATGTTTCTATTTGCATACCACTGAAGGTCACGCCTTTTTGTGGTGGAGAGGCTTGCATGATCTTATGACTCGGAGAACGATGCTGTCAGGAGCCCTAAACTCCAGGTAGGGCCAGCCTTAGCAGCAAAGTTGAAGACAAAGCATAACCAACTCTAAAGACCCCCCCTCAATATAACAAGCAGGTTATAATTACACCTGAACCATGGGATAAAGAGGGATACACATGATGGACAGAGAGTGCTACACAAAATTATAAGTCAGCAGCAGTCTGTTACAATTTCACAACTGGATTTTGCATATCTCATTCCTTACGTGCTGCAGAAGAAGGTCATGAAATCAACTGTGTTGGTCACCTCCTGACAAATTCACACCATCGGCATTTTCTTCTACTCTGATTTTCTTTCACCGTCAACAAATTCTTGCAAAGCCAAATGGTGATAGGGAATGGATGACAGAATCAGGTTTTGGTGAAACTGGAAGTTTCTAGTGCTGAACCTGCACATTAGCAGTGAATATAGTCAACGGCACCATCATCATCATCAAGGAATTGATCAGCAAAGAAGAAAATAAATTCTTGGATATGGGATAAAGCCGCCGACACTGATCAGTATAAATAGAGAACCACCTGTAAAGTAATAGTTAACATGTTCTTGTTGCAAGCCATTATTAGTAGTATTATGTGATATATCAAGAAACAAAGAAAGTTGTGTTATACTGCTATGAAATATCTAACCTCCTATATGATAGGGAATGTGGAACAATCTTTTCACAAATGAAGAAGAGACTTGAATTAACAGAGAGGTATTTCTACTGAGGAATGGTGAGAATACCATGGACAAAACATGGGAGTAATGAGAAAGTTACAAGAAAATACAAAGAAACTTGTACTTAAATCAGAAAGAGCTGAAATTATGAGGACACATAATGAGGAAAGAGTGACTGGAAAATCTAAAACTCACAAGACATCCTGATGGCAAGAGAAGAATGGGCAAACACCAAATAAGGTTTTTTAATCACTTCACTTCAAACAAGGCAATAAAGCCACTAAGATGTTAGACATTACTGAGTGTGAAAAAATAAGAGAAAAAAAAAAACATTAAAGAGAGAGAACACTAAAAGAACAGATTATTAAGAAGACAAAAGATAAGGATTGACAATGCATTTAAATTTTTAAAGGTCAAAGTTAACCAGAAAGCAAGAGGCTGGAAGAGAGTTCCAAATGTGAAAAGGATGACAGAAGAAACTGTTAGCATAGAACTTAGGGTTACATTTAGCTATTTCAACTGTAAAATGATGAGACCTAGCTTACAGTCTATTGCTGTGCTTAAATTTGTCAAGTTCAGGAGGTAAAGAAGAAGGCTCCTCAGATCAATTACCATGAAAACATTGATAAAAAGGTCACAGGGAAGCTACATGATAGTGATGGAAAATTGACTGAAGCCAAGATGCAAGGTCAGAACTGATAAAATTGCAGATTCTTCTTTGATTTTTATCAAGAATCTCTAAATCCATTGCAGAAGCAGCAGACCAGATTTGACAACAATATCCATGGCATGGATAAATAAACAGTAGACTTAAAAATATGTAAGACAGATTCTGGTAAGAAAAATTGTTTATCATGATATAATGAACCATAATGAGAAGGTGCAAAGAGTCACTCTCCTGGATGTTAGTATCAGCCTTGCTTGAACTAATTTAAGAATTTGTGTGAATTTGCAGAACAAAGACAAAGAGGAAATGGCAAAGAGAACAACAAAATATAGGAAATTGTGGAGAGCCATAACCACCATATCATGGAAGTATACGCAGTAATTTACAAAATATGCCATCGTTTTTGATGGCATGGTAAATTAGAAGAATGCTAATGATTTCTGATGGAACATGCCTCAATGCGGCCATGCCTGTTCTCTAGTTGATCAAACAGAAATTACCTAAATCATATTTCCATTGAAATGATGTGGTATACTTTTACAAGACAGGCTCTGGTTTTATTTTTAGGAAGCAGGTTTGGCTGAGAACTGTTCAGCACTCCATTGTAATACAGAATATCTAACATTCATTTTTTTCACATTGTGGTTGGCCTGTACAAGGTCTGGGGGCCACTCGAGTTAGACAGGCTCTGCAATAACTAAGAACAAAAACAATCAATATTCAAATAATTAATACTTTCATGGTAATTGTTTTCATGAACTTTCCTCTATAATATCTAGACTTTATGAATTTAAGTGCAGTACTAGATTGGTGGCAAGGTCTCATCATTTTACAGTTGAAATGGCTAGATGCAGTAGCATGCAGAAGTGGGTACAGAAGATGTCATGGCCCTGGGCATACAATCAAAGAGAGAATTAGAAATTTAGTTTATATTTAACTTGAATAAAGTGTTTATCTTATTTTTCATTTGTTTTTATATATTTAAAATGTCTTTCCTTCTCAGATTTCTCAGTACTAGGTACTATAGGTACTGTCTACTTGATCCTTAGGGGCATACAATCAAGGAATTAAACTTGGGTATCACCAAACAGGACCAAACTTCTGCATGTCACTGGCTAGATGTAACCATAAGTAGTTTCTTCTATTGCACGTTTCACCTGTGGAACTCTCTTCTGGCTTCTTGCTTTTTCAGTCAACTTTGATCTTCAAGAATTTAAATGTGCTATCAATCATTACCTTCTTAATTCCTGTTCTTTTATTGTTCACTCTCCTTAATAGTGGGTTTTTTTTTTTCATATTCTCTAGCACACAGTAGTTCCGTGCATCTTAGTAGCATTATTGCATTGCTTTCAGTGAAATGATTAAAAAAATCAGTTTGGATGACATTTTATTGTACCACAACAGGAAATATAGTCGGCCTCAATTATTCAAGAATAATGCTAAGAACAAGGAGAACAGAAGTGATGACAGGAAAAAGAAGAAAGGAGAAAAGGGAAACAACGTGAGGACTCTCTGGGAAGAAAATGTAAATATTGATACAAGTTGACGAGGAATGAATGCAAGAGATGTCATTGCAATATTTACCTGCTAGTTTAGCCTTCCTGTTCTCAGCAAATTTTATTTTATTCTTTCTTTTTTCTTTCATTTCTTGGTTACTTGCTGCTTCACCACCAACCATTTGCTGTTGAAGTTCTTGCAGTCTGAAAGTACAAAGCATCTTTTATAGATGCTGGGTAACAATACATTAAGTTCAGTTTGCAGTGCAATGAAATGTACTGGATTAGGGACTCCGACTGATGCTGAAAGGTTCTCAGTCCAACCAAGAACATCTGTTTGGTCATTTGTATTAGATTTGGGGAAGTGGCCCAGGCCTAGAACTTTTCAGCACCACATTGTAAGATAGACCATTTACAGAACTGCTGATGATTATGGGGCTTTAACACTCTTACCTCTGATGTTCCCTAATGTCGAAACAACAATACAGCATAATTATTAGATGCTTAAGTTCAGTTTGCTGTGCACTGAAATATACTGGATTGGTGACACTGACCATAAAATGTCTCCACTCTCTTCTGTGATGCGGGGCTGAAAATCTTTCAGCCCAAACAAGAAGTCCTTAACAAAGTCTAATGTTTGGTTAGTTGGTTTTATTTTTAGGAAGCAGGTTTGGCTGAGAGCTGTTCAGCACTCCATTGTAATACAGAATATCTAACATTGATTTTTTTTGCACATTGTGGTTGGCCTGTACAAGGTCTGGGGCCACTCAAGTTAGATTTAGGTGGATATATGGGGAAGATAATGGTTAATCCTTGACTTGAACAGGTTAAGATTGTAGTGATGGGGAAAACACCTCCTTTGGAGTTGGTTCCACAGAGCACCAATTTGCAGGAAGAAGCTGTCTGAGTGGAACTTACATCTCACAAATAGAACAGGAAGAGAATGAGGGTGGTTTGCTATAATGAGTGTAGCATGACGGGTCCTAGAGGTGAAGGTTAGGACTGATGGAACTAAGGAATGTAGTTTGTCTGAGCACTTTCCATCAAAATAGCAATAGAGCAGTGAGAGGCTTGTGATGTTTTAGCTGTGAGGGAGGGGGGGTTGTAAGGTGGAAAATAATTTCTCACTCACAAGGATGCAGAGATGCTTTTAGATTCTATCGAGACTGGAAAGTGAGGATGGGCAGCTCCTGCCCATATATGGCAACAATATCCCATTTTAGGTTTGATCGGGCACTTGTAAAGGTAGAGGAGAGCATGAGGAGTCAGGTACTTACTAGAAAAGCACCGGCAACTGACTACTTTTCTAGCATCTTTAGCAATGTATTGTATGTACAAGTTCCATTTGAGGGCTGGGCTGAGTTTAAGGCCCAATAAGTTCCCAAGCCATTCATCATGATTGGTGATTGTTCAGGATCTGATAGGTGATGGAGCGTTGTTGCTTTTGCATATGGTTTTCTCATACATTGAAACAGGAGTTAATAGTATTTTTACTTAGCATGATGGGAAGGATTTTAACCCAAGGGTGAATTTTTTTTTCTGTCTCTGCTTGTCATTATTTCAGGCAATGACTGCAAAGTTATGTGATTGTGTAAAATGATCTAAATCATTCTTCAGGATCTAAGACTCCTTAATAATTAGGGTCACTAAATATTACAATATTAGGTGCTGTAAGCTTCAATGTGCAAGTGGTGTAATGGATAATGTCTTGGAAATTGGAAATTGCACAGCTAAGTTCCAGTTCCACTTATGCACAAATATCCTTGGGAAAGGTATGAATCCATTTTTTCTCCCAAAAGCTATGGGTTAATTAGAAGATATTAGTAAACCATTATCTCCACCCCACCCAAATTCTTACAACGCAAAAATATTTTCTGGCTTTAAATAACCTGAAAAAAGGTTGGTAAACTGTAAAAACAAACAAATCAATCAATCAATAAACATTACAAATATGAGATATTTCAAGGATGTTTTTTCCACCAACTCATCTAATTGTAATTCTTTTGATATATATTCTCATTCTTCTATGTGCCATCTCTTTTCAGCACGTTGACAATCATGGTTCTCCACAATTTCCTGTTTTTTGTATCTTTTAATAGGTTTTGTCCTTTTGTTATCTCTCTTAAACCTTGCTCTGTCATCCATTTACTCAAGCTAGCTAGCTAGGTAGATAGGTAATGTGTTGTTTTCCTCTCCCCCTCTTCAATATGTTCCATGAGTATCAGATTTTCCAAGACCTCGTTCCCCATTATGTACCCTAGACATTTCAAATATTTCTTCCTGATGTTAAGTATCTTTTTCATTTCCATTTTCTCTAAAACTTTATTGTTGCTCACATCTTTGGTTCATGGTATTCTCAGCATCCTTCTGTAGAATACATTTCTTTTGCTTCAAGTCTCTTCTTCATCTATGAGGAGATTATCTAAAATTCACTACCATATAAGAGGACGAATATTACATAACAATTCAGTACACTTTTCTTGGTTTCTTTGGATTTTGATGTCACATTTTATGTCCTCTGTTAAAACACTTCTCGTATATATAACATGTTGTAATTCTTTGATTTTGGTATTCCCAATTTGTAATTTGCATGCTGGGCTGTCCCTTTTACTGACAACTTTGCATTCTATTCTTTTGCAATTGCCATTTAGTCTTTTCTTCTCACTTTCCTATCAACACTGTGTCATATGCATATCTTATATTGTTAAGATTGCAGCTAACAATGATGAATCCTGTTAGGATTTCTAACTCTCTCAGAATTGCCTCGTCACTCTATAGGCTGAAACATCCTTGTCTTACACTCCTTTCTGTTTTTGTATATTGACTGAATTCACTTTCTATCTTTATGCAAGTAGTTTGCTGCCAGTATAGATTCTGGATTATTCTAATATCTGTCCCAAATATGTCAAGGTCACCTAGTAGTTTTAACAGTTCATTGTGATATACTTTACAAAATATTGCATGCTAAAATAATATGGGTGTGAACAAGCCAATTTTCATGAAAACATGAGAAGCTCTATCTCTACTTATCTCTCTCTGTCTATCTCTCCTTATATATATATATGTGTGTGTGTGTGTGTGTAGGTCTCCATGTTGAGTCCGAGGCCCTGTAGAAAGATGAATGTATGCATAACAGCACCATCACTAGTGATCACTCCAAACACCTTTGTAATCACCATTTGACACATCCAACACTTTCCAAATTCTCTGCACTGTCCTCAGATTGGCATCCAAACACAATGTTTGTATTGGAGACTTTGGTGCAAATGCCAAGCAGTACTGCATGGCATTTCCAAATTTCTGGTAGAGTGAATTGTGCCATGGTGCTCTTTTTCTCACAGATGGTGCCCAACTGACCCTACTATACTGTGGATAGGACAAAATCAAATTAAAAAATTAACAATATGCATGCGCAAAATTAAAAATATAAGATGTTGATAATTTACCCATTGCACCCTGTTTGGGTGTGTGTATATATATATATATATATATATATATATATATATATATATGTATGCAAGTGTGCATTGAAATAGGAAAGAACACGTTAGGTAGATAATCCGGTGTTCCTTAATATTTAGCTTTATTTTCAAAAGGACAGTGCCCCATACAGAAGTAGAGCTTATATTATAATAATATTTTTAGTTTTTAAAAATATGATTCCTCCGCTACATAAGAGTTCTCATGTTTCAAAAGCGAGAGCCGAGACCCCTAACATAATTTTTTAAGTTATGAAGAGTTAAGGTGTCCGGACCCGCTTCCTTGTCAAGCGAGAATTTGGGAATAAGCTATCTTTTGGTTAGCTGGTGTTTATAAATACGGTATCGTTGGAACATTTGTTGCTATGGAAACGGCTAGTTTCGGCCGTTGAAGTTAGGTGGTTTAAGGGGCTAAGAATTAAGAATTAATTTTTATCTACAGGCCAGTCCCTTTCCAAAAAAGCCTATCACGTTACAATGGTGATTCTATGTCCAGAGTGGTTTTGGCTTATGCTAGTCAGACGGCGTCTTTTTTATTTATGGGTTTGCCTTGAGTCGTTGAGTGACTAGAAGGTTATGTTTCATTCTTATCTATTTGATCTGTTTGTTTATTTGTTTATTTACATGGCTTTTTTTATCAAAGGGTTTTTCTCAATAATTATTGGGCTGAGTTTTTAAATTGTGGACTTAATTTGTTTAAATCTATTTATTAATTATTTAATGCGAAAATCATTTGATGACGACAGAACACCGTTAACTCATGTCTATGGTTTAGTAACTTTTCACTATTTAGAAATCTAATGATATGCAGTTTTTCGTGTAGGCACAGAGGGCATGGGTCATCCCAGGTTTTACATGTTCTAGTTCTATTTATTATTTTCCATTTTACTTTCGGTGTTTTGTTCGTTTCCTTTAAATGCCAGTAGTATTGAGATAGAGATGTCTGACTTCTATTTTGGATGTTGTTGAAGGAGCTTTTGTGTTGTCTCCATCTAATTTTAAAATTATTCTTAGTTGACCCTATGTATAATTTTTCAGTGTTAGGATTCTCTGTAGATGAGATGGTACATTGGTATACCACGGATTTAGTAAGGCATCTATTTTCTAACGGGCAGTCATTAGGGTTTCTACAATCACATGATTTTTCATTTTTTCTGTCTAGTTGCAGTTTAGGAGTTTTAACATAACTCTTTGGGCAGAGATCCATGGTCTCCCAAGAAAAATAGATGCCATGGCATGATGATGATATTTGGGCATCAGTCCCTCTTTTATACAGGTTTCATTGAAGAAGACTAACAAATCACTATGATTAAATTTTTATTATATTTTACTTGCATTCATACAAGAGAGTCTTTTTTAGACATAATCATCTGAGAGAACCCTTTCTACTTTCCATCAGTATGGCTGATGCTAACCTCCAGGAGAGTGACAACTTTCTCTAGCTAACATTTTCTGTTCAGATGAAGTGAAAAGATTACATTGGATCAGTTGTTACATCTGCTGCTAAGAAATTTGTTTCTTTGTTTTTTGCTAAACAATTTTTCTCATTCAAATCTAGCTTACATATTTACAAGTCTACCATAGGCTAAGTTGAGCTCAGTCAGCCTTAAAGATTATGAAGAATAGGGCTTTTCTCATGGAAATTAAATATTATTTTTTATATATTATTTTCATAGTGTGGTCAACAAGTATTTTCCTGTATTGTGAAGGCAAACAGGAATGTGTCTTTAAATGTTGTGCAAATGTAATCTGTATCAAAAGCAACCAACCAACATTGAACAAAAACTACCTGGGTGAATTTCAACTTATCAAGAAACTGATTGGAGAACTAGAAAGGATTATTATAAAAATAAATAGATGGAATATGATGGTTGTATTATTTAATGAATGTTTGAATATATATATATATATATATATATATATATATATATATATATATATTGTTGTTGGCTTTATCTCATATCCAAGAATTTAATTTCTTCTTTACTGATCAATTCCTTTATGATGATGGTGCTGATGACTAAATTCACTGCAGATTCAGGCCTAAAAGCTTCCAGTTTCACCAAAACCTGTTCACATTATCCATTCCCTATTGCCAATTGGCTCTGCAAGATTTCATTGGAGGCGAAAGAAAATCAGAGTAGAAGAAAATTCCGATGGAGTGAATTTGAGGTGGATCTCAATTTGCCAGGAAGTGAGCGACACTTGCTCTGTGACATGTATGCGATGAGACATGCAGAATCTAGTTGTGAAACTGCAATGGACTGCTGCTGACTCTATTATAATTTGGGGTGGTGCCTTCTGTAGCATGTTCATCAGGCATAACCATCTTCATTTGCTGGTTCAACTGTTGAGATCAACTGAGAACATTGTGCACTGTTATATAGAAATTATCTGCATTCATTCATTTTGATGACTTGGAACTAACTTAGACTTTTATCAATAGTGTTTTTCTCTTTACATTCTATCCTTATCAATGATTCAGCCTAAAATTGAAAGGCTCAACAGCTAGTGTAATCAGTGAGTTCAATTGAAGTTCCAGGCTAGATTTTACTTTTTGTGTTCACTTTCAAACTAAAACATTTGGGAAAGACATGAATACATCTTTTCTCCCCTCAGCTATAGGTGAAACAACAAAGTAGATATTTCTAGCTTTGGATAGGAGAAGGAGAAACTCTGAATTTTAGACTATAGAGAAAACAATGGGAAACCGATTCACTATCTTTCCCAAGAACGTATGGAAATTTACAGATAATTAAGAAAAAGAATCTGCAGATAGTCATGATCATATTGAAGAGAGATGACATTAAGAAAGAAAAAAATGTTACGCCTGTCTACTAGGGTGGCTAGACAATCCCTGTTGCAGACGCCTGCTCAGGCACATCTGTGCTTATTCAACAGCCACAGAGCTCACTTGTGATTTATACTGCAACTAAGCTGAGCAGAGATTACGTACAGTTTCTGCGAGAGTGCATTATCTGGCATGTCCAACAGTCCAAACAAGGCCAGTATGCTCAAAGCCTCAGTCACAATGACTTGTGACTTTGTGCAAGAAGAACCATCAATGTCTCCCAAATAGTGACATCTACCCAGTTTCACTCACAATGTTTGGGTCAATCCGTAGTGTGGTTCCAAAGGTGCCGCCCACAGGAAATGCATCCTCCAACAGATAACATCAAAACTCACCTTCTTCAGAAATCGACTATGCTGAGATTTGTACTTGAGTTTCATAGTTGGAAAGCAAACATTCTAACCACTCAGCCAAAATAAATAAATATGTATATATATGTTAACAGGTAGATGGATGTCTGATTAAATATGACAGGTAACAGGAACAAAATGTGACAGATTACACTATCATAAGTCTGTTTTGGCATTTCGCTTATGGCAACATGATCAATGACTATTTCTATAAAACTTATGTTTATGCAATAGAATAAATCAACACTGATACAAACTACTAAATATCACAAGAATATTATCTTAAACAACAATGTCTCCACAGAAATACAGCATTACTTAAGAGAAAAAGAAATCTCCAAATAACTTAGATGCTATTAGATGTCTAAGATGATATTATTTTTGATAACTAAAATATGCACACATTCAATGTACAATGATATTAGTTTAAACTTAGAACAAAATTTATTTAATATAAAATTTCTAAGATCTCAGTCATTAAAGGACACATTTTCAGTTGGAAATTCAAATTATTTACGTAAAATGAAAACAGATTGTTAAATATAAAATTTGTACAAAATATTATTTTGTCAGTTTATTTATACATAATAACAGATTCTATTATTCAAGTCTGTCTCCTCACACTAAAATTGTTTTAACCATTGTTGGTAGAATTTCAAAGATTTCCAAGTGAATTTCAGATGATCATATTATCTGCCTTCTTAGAAATATTTATAAGTTGTTTGGTGGTATGACATTTTATTATTTAACTCAAAAGTTGTTAATAATATTACAAATTAATATATATATATATAATAGTATAGTTATTGATATCTATTTTTGAATTTGAGGTATATAAAGATTGCCATAGGTAATAAAAATGATACTACTTCAAAAGTAAAGCGAGAACTCAAATCTGCAAAAGTTTAACAGTGATCAGAAAACAATCCAAATAACAAATGGAAAGATAAGAACAAGAAAGACCTGGCCATGAGAATGTCACAAGAGATTTGAGAAAAGTGGATAATCAGCAAAGAAATTGGATAGACAAACAAGAAAGCAGTTGATAAAGCTGGTGTTGTGAGTGTAAAGAAAGAAAATAGATGCAGAATATTGAAAACATTTAGTTAAAGACATGAAAGCAACCAAACTATCATCTTTAAGAAAACAGCAGAAAGAGAAATATGCTAGTTGGGGGGAAGAAGATGAAAACTGATTTCAAAATAGTCTTTATTAGTGATGAATTTAGAGCTACATTGGTTGGACCTGATGACTGAGCCAGAGTTTAGGTTCTTCATGAAAAGAGTCAACCAATACAATTTAGAAGACACTAGTGGGAGGTGGAGTATTTTTCTAAGGCAGCAAAATTATTGGTTCTTTTAAATGTCATGAGGATGGTATCAGAATAGGTGCAAAGAAGTAATGCCAGTTCTTCAACAAAGTGTTCTCTAAACTAAAGAGCAAAAATAATGAGTCTCCATTCTGCAAAGCTGATTGTTGGCATGACTGTCAAAAGAATCTTCCAAGATGTCAAAAAAATAACCTCCAGCCTTTCCAAATCATCATCATCATCATCATCAATAATAATAATGATAATGAGGAATTGGAGAGCTGAGCTCAAATTTCAGTCAAATGTCCATTACGCACACTCATGTACAAATACCCTTGAGAAAGATATAAATCTATATCTTGACTTCTCACCTATGGATCGATAGTAAGACAGATTGGCCTTACAGCCTTGGGTGGTTCAGTTGGGAAGATTTTGGCATACTATATGCACCAGTTTTCTGAATTTGACTCTTCCAAGGAGCATATTTGCACCTGCACAATCTTTAGGAGAGTCCAGTATATATATAAATATATATATATATATGTGTGTGTGTGTGTGTGTATATATATATATATATGCATTGACCAAATCCTGTAACAGCATAATTGTCCATCCCACAAAATGTTTCATATCTAAAACACCACTAAACTAATTGAGTTTCTTCTTTCCAGGTTTTCAGGTAAGACGTTTAACCAACTTGACACCATCTGTCATAAGAATCACAGAAAACTAGAAAGAAAACAGTTTAAAATCATTTTGTTTCAGCCCCACTGTTTTCCCAAATGAACAATGATGAAAGGAAAAAGATAATTCAGACCTTCACTAACGGCACCAACATTCATACTCTGGCTTTCAAGAATCATCAACAGTGAATAAGTTTAAAAAGAGGGAACAGTAGAGGGAAAAACTGGATCAGGAGGTAACAACAGCAAGAGGGATCATCATTTCCACTTACAGCTAAAGAGATCAATTAGAAAAGATCCAACTCAATCCACAAGACGTTTAGCATGTGAGAGAGAAGTTTCAGCTATGACAGTCCAAAGAGCAGTGAAAAAGGACTTGAAAATGAAATTGTAAGTGAAACCAGTGAGGCACATTTTTACTCCAGGATAGAAAGTTTAGAATGTTAGAGAGAGCAAAGATCATCTTAAATAAGTTGGAAAATGATCCTGGAATAATATATATATATTGAAATAAAGTTCATATATATATATATATATATATATATATATATATATATATATATATATATATATATATATTAAGCATTTCACCCCAAGCAAGGCGGGAAACCACTAGCACGCAAGGGGTGACAGATAGTTGGAGCAAGAGCAAAGAGGAGTGATAGAGGAAAGAATGAAGAGAAGGATAGGGGATAGATCAAGGCATCTGGAGATGTTGATTGACATTACACTTGAACAGTTGGAGATTATAGCTATCGGGGAAACAGGAAAAGGAGAGGGAGTTCCACAGGCAAGAAATGCGAGACATGAAGCTATTGGAGTTACATTTAACAGTTTTGATGGTGAAAGGGTGAGAGCAAGATGCCAGCCTAGTTGAACACTTAAATTCATGAAGTCTGGGAACCGGTGAAAGCAGCTCATCAGAGCAGTTACCATGAAAGTATTTGTAAAAAAGACAGAGGGAGGCAACAGCACATCTGTGAGAGAGCGACTGCAGATGAGATGCCAGATCAGGGCCAGTTACATTGCATATGCGGCTCTGAATTTTATCAAGGACCTTTTGACAAACAGAAGGAGCTCCAGACCATATATGGCAGCAATACTCTATGCAAAGGCAAATGGTTGATTTGTAGATTTGAAGGATCGACTCCAGCGAGAAAAATTTCCTGGCGTGGCACAGGGAGCCAACTTTCCTTGCGGTGGACGAAGCTATTGACTCAATGTATTCCATCTCAGGTCAGCAGTCAATGTGAGACCGAGCAGTCACAAAGAAGTGCTCTCGTAGAGTTGAGCCCCAGGCATTCTAATGGGAGGCAGGGATGGTTCTCTCTGGTGAGTAATAGAGAGCAGTTGTGTTTTTGAGGCATTAAAGTTAACCAGCCAAATCCTGCCTCTGTCCACAACTGATTGGAGGTCCTTTTCGAAACAAACAGCCAGGTTAGTTTTGTCAGCAACACTAGATTTGCTTTTGAGGCAGGAGTAAATAGTAGTGTCATCCGTATGGATGCCTACTTGGGAACCTATAGCATCAGGAAGATCGTTAATGAAGATAAGGAACAGAGTAGGGCCTAGGATAGAGCCTCGTGGAACACCTGCATTCATGGGATAGGAGCTGGAGGAGAATTCGTTCAGAACAACCTTCAATACACAGTTTGACAGGAAAGATTGTATTAAGTCAAACAATCAACCTGAAATTCCATAACCCTGAAGCTTGCGAAGAAGGTCAGCATGCCAAACCCTATCAAATGACACAAGCTTCTCTGTTATTATGAAGTGCTTGGTAAACAATTTCAGTTATGGCTGTAAGTACATCAGCTGCAGAATGGGAAAAGCAGAAACCATATTTCTTGTCAGAGAGCAGATCATGGGATGTAAGGTGCTTAACCATTTCGGCGTTGATTAAATCTTTGAAGACTTTGCCAAAGAAGTGTAAGAGACTGATAGGACAGTAATTAGAAGGGTCAGAAGGGTCTCCAGAGTTCTTAAAGACAGAAATGAACTTTATTTCAATCCTTCATGAGCTTCCGATCCTTAGCTATGATTAATTAATGATGAACATGTCATTTTGGTTTATGATCAATTTCATCACGATTCTTCTGTTAAGCTTGGAGAGTAATTATACATTCTTATTGCTCAAAGTAGAGTCCAGTAGTGTTAAAAAAACATCGGGGAATTCCACTGAGATATCTTTAATCATCTAATATAGCTAAGATACTACGGTTTAAATCTTAATCTAAGAAATGGACAATTTTGTAGTTACAAGATTTGGACAGTTTTCCTGTTACATCCAATATATATATATATATATATATATATATATAATGTGGGATATGTAATCCATTAAGAAAAAATAATTAAAAGATAAAATAATATAAACAATAAATAAAAAAGAATAAGTTAAAATCAAATTTCTATAATGATTCAGTTAAAGTAACATCTAAAGACTTCTTCTGGTTTTTGACAATATTCGAGGGTTGACCTCAATGACTTTTCTTGCAGAGAGAGTTGTAAATGGCACCAATATCAATTCTAACTTTTAATTAAATACAAGGGTTGGCTGAAGAGTTCATAGTCTAACCAAGATATAAATGTAAGTAGACACCTCAGTTGGTAGACTGCAACAGCTAGTTGGCCAGCTGTTGTATTCTGGTACACTTGCATTGTCCTTCAGTCCAGGATTCTTACATAAAACCAGTAAGCAATTTTTGGCCAGACCCTTTTTAGAGTCTTCTCATCTTTCTCTAAAATTCTATATGCTCCAATATGACTTTTGTGGCCCGGTTTAGTAGAGCACTTTTTTGGCTTTAAGCTTTAGCTCCCTTACCGTGGTGCTATTACCAAATACGTTATTCAGCACTTTTCTTTGCAATACTGGCAACCCCTTCTTCAGTAGAATTTATTTATTTTTTAGTTTTTGGCTATTTTTGATCTTGGCCTGCTGGTTTACCCTCTCCCAGGCGGGTTTTGCTGCTTCACCTTCTTAAACTCACTTGGTGGTATATAGGACACCCATTCTAAAAACCAACCGTCTAACGATTACATGATAAAACTATGAAACTAGCAGTTGTGGTCTGTTGTTGCCTACCAGAATTTCTACTTTAACTCTACTCTGCCATTTCTTGTAGCATCAAGCACTTTTTCGCCAGTAAGCAATATATATCTATTTATTTTTCCTTTCTCTTATATATATATATATATATATATATATATATATATATATATATATATATATACATACACATAAAAGAGAAAATAAGTGTATACATAGATAGATACAAAAGAAAAAGAAATAGAAATATATTTATTTCATTAAATAAATGTTTGAAGTTGTAAAGAAAGTATACATAACAAATAATAGACTTAGAGAAATAATTATGAAAAGGATCTACTTTCTTTCTAAGACATATATTCAAAGGAAAATGTTTCAATAGATAAATATGTGGACCCGGATTAATTAATAAGTAAAATGGTGAACTCAGGAACTGTAGATAATAATTACATACCGAGAATTATTGCAAAAATTATATCTTTGTAAATGCTGTACAACTCCCTATAAAGGATGCCAACTCACATAAATGCCAGTTTATGTTGCAACATTAAATAAAAACAAATTCATATGAAGGATTTTTTGTTTTGTGCAAATTGTTTCTCATTATAGTCCAAAAAATCTTATGCAATCACCAAGAAATAATCATATAGACTTTCTTTCTCTCTAATTTAAATTAAATGTTACTTCCATGTCTTTAAGTGCCATAATTTTAAATTGATAAATGCTACAAATATTTAAGTGGAAAGAAAAGGCAAAGAGAGTTTAAAAGATATACACAAAATTATTCTTTTATTAAATAGCACTTGTTAAATTTTCCAAAGGAGAGACTGGATTTACCCAGAAGACATTGAAAGAAAGGAAAACAAAGAACTTCAAAGAACGCTTTACTGTAAGTGATTTCAAGACAATGCATTAGAAAGGAACAGAAAATGTGTTTTTCAGGATGAAGCTGAATAAAACACAGGATTTAAGGCAGTCAGGTAGCTTTTTATTGATGAAGATGTTGAAAGCGAGAGTCTTCATCACTTCTTCATTGGTGATTTGTAATGAAGAACAAAAAACAATCTTAGACAGAACAAAACACATCAATATATACACAATACAGCAATTTCAAGAGCAACAGATGTTCACAAATTTCAATACAAATGATTCAGAAAAAAGAAATATATATATATATTTTAAATAAAAACAGACCACTTTAAGGTTCCATGTAATAAATTATTTCACCACAGCCCTTTTAAAGGACTGCAGATCATCAGACTTTACTTCCAAAGATTGAAATGAAAAATGAAAAGAAATTTACACACTTTTGATGGGCAATATTAAGCATATGTAAATTAACATCAAAAGTGTGTAAATTTCTTTTCATTTTTCATTTCAATCTTTGGAAGTAAAGTCTGATGATCCGCAGTCCTTTAAAAGGGCTGTGGTGAAATAATTTATTACATGGAACCTTAAAGTGGTCTGTTTTTATGTAAATTATTAGCTCTGATTTACATTGAGCTCTCTGGATTTTATCCTCCTTGGGTCTACCCATACGGATTACCTAATTTTTCATAAACTATATATATATATATATATATATATATATATATATATTTCAGATAGAGTATATCTGTAAAAGGACAATATGAATAAAGTCAAAAGGAAAACTTATGTTAACCTATGTATTTCATCCTCTGAGGGACTTTATCAAGGCAAATGTAAGGATTTTATTTGAAATACCAGTAACATTTTTGCTCCTGTATATAAATACTTGCCACAAAATAAAATCCCTACATTTGCCTTAATAAAGTGCCTCAGGTGATGAAATGCATTGGCTAAGATAAGTTTTCCAATTTTTTCTCTTTCTCTCTCTGTCTCTCTCTCTCTCTCTCGATAGATAGATAGATAGATAGATAGATAGATATACACACATGTGCCATGGATAAATTGTCACCTAATTTAGGCAAAAATGAAAAAAAACAGTGACATTTCATTTTAACAGATATATTTACCAAAATTACACAAACATATCTTGAAATACTAAAGAGGAAATTTATTCAATAAAATCACAATTAGCTTCAACCATGGCCTCCAAACGACTTTGGCACCTATTTCAACTCTTCGGAACTGTCTCCTGTTTAAGTTGGTGAATGCTGCCATAATCCTTGCTTTCACTTCATCTTTGGTATTACAAAGAGTTTTGTTGGTCTCTTGCTCAACTGCACCCCACACTTAATAATCAAGGAGGTTGCGGTCTGTGGAGTGCCCAACTGACCCTACTATATGGTGCAGTTGAAAAAAAACAAAAAAACAAACAATGCGCATGCACAAAATTAAAAATATAACATGGCGGCAATTTACCCATTGCATACTGTGTGAATATCAATTAGATCATAAGTTTAATGATTTACGTATCAAATTTAGTAATAAAAACAATAATTTCTGACCATCATCTATTGATATTCTTTCAGTCAGTCTATATAAATGTAGAAATTTTCAAAAGTAGACATTAATTTGTTGTACTGACAGATACAAGTGATTATTTATACTACTTAAATCATATCTGCTGACAAGAATCTGATATACATATATACATAATACATGTAATACATATGTATACAATATATTTATGCAATTTGCATCAACATGAGATATTATTCTCATGTTAATTTTATGAGCCTATTCTTCCATGGTGGCTGAAGACATATTGGAAGAGAGCATTTGAAGGTTTTTCTGCAGTAAGTTGCCTATTCTTTTTGCAGTAGACTGGTTGCCAGCCAAGGCTATAGAACCCAGTCTGTCCTGCTCTTCACCCCATAGATGGAGAGAGAAGAGATTCATAGATATCCCCATGGTATTTGCACATAAGTGAATGCAACAAACTCGACCAGAATTCAAACTCAGCTCCTAGATTTCTCCTTCCAAGCCAATATCTGTTACACCAACCATACACCCATATGGATATATATGTATTTATTTAAGATGTAATAATAACTACAGGTGCCGTGGTCATATTTGCTTTCTGACAATGGACCAAGGTTCGAATCTCATCATGGACAATTGGTCAGGGAGGTGACTCTAATGTTATCAACCTGATGAGGTAAACAGTGTGTGGCACTTTTGGAAAGTGCCTGAAAATCAGTCCATGGGTTGATCCAAGCTCTGTTAGTGAAATTATATATACAGAACTGTTTAGAAACCATTGATAAGTCACTGAGGTTTTGGGCATACAGGGATTATACAAACAATTTATGAGCTTTCACCCAGAACCAGTAACTAAGGCCTGCATAATTGCAGTGCAAGCAACAGAGCAGGTGTCTGGAAAGGGGTTAGGACAGCTACCCTGGCAGACGGGTGTGCTCATAAACGACTAGTAGAATTTAAGATGTGAATATTTTATGT
>OZ038501.1:1722937-1785437 GCA_964036315.1 Acanthosepion esculentum
TCATTAGAGATGAGGATAACAGATACTACACTTTAATCCCATCAAGGGAATGAAGAAAAGCATACTTTGACTATCACTGTCTGCTCAGTCAATGAATTTTGAATATTTCCTTATAAAGAAATGGCTAATAATAATATTACCATTGAAGATGAAGAGAACAGATACTACACTTTAATCATATTAAGGGAATAAAGAAAAGCATAACTTCACTAGCACTAGCACCTTGGTTAATGAATTTTGAATATTTCCTTATTAGGAAGTTCATTACCATCTTGTATTAATTGCTTATAAAACATTGCACAGTGTGCAAAAGAAATACCTCACAAATATACCTCCCAGAAATATCTCCCACATAATGGTAAGACATTAGTGGCAAATGTATTTCTGCCACATTCTGTATAAATTTATATTCCTATCCAGTTTTAGTCTGCTAACAATTCATTAAATTTCAGTTTTAGTTCCCTAACAATTCACCAAATGGAGGTCTGAAAAATCGCCAATCAAAATCTTTAAATCTTTTTTAAATAGTTGAACAGTGTAAATAAAACCCTTGATAAAAGAAGAGAAGAAGGAAAGAGTCTTTAAAGAATCTTCCATTCCTTCCATCCGTAAGTTTTTCTTCTTGATAGACAGATCTCGGACATTTGTTGTAATTCCATCTATTAGCACTAATGCCAGAAACATGAATCGTTGATATGCAAACATTTACTTCTGGAAACAACTTGCATATATGTTATGGCAACATCAAATGTGGGGGTAATGGAATGTTGATTGATGACCATCTGCATGACGGCCAAATTGGTAAGCGCTACATATGTAAAAACGCAATGATTGATCACAATGACAATGTCCTATCGGCATACCAACACGTTATCGGCACTTGACCAGCTCAAAGCCAACAATAAAGCACTGACAGTGCTGATGTTAACAGCACAGACTACACATTCACTAGGCTTGCTCACAAATGTCTATTATGTTATCTTTGCTCAAAAGCACGGATCACTCAATTTTGTCTGACTTGCCATGTACAATGCTTCACACAAATTTGTTTCTATTCTTGGCTTTTTGATTTAATGGCTTCAGTTTTATATTCTGGGTGATGATAGCAACACAATTAATTGACACAAGAATATATCGCCAATTCATAATTATCATAAAAGAATCAAAATACTTTAGAAAAGCAGAAATAGAAGAGGTTGTATTGATGTATTTATTAATTCAGGCTGCTGTAAGAGTTGCTTTTATTTACCAGAAATATTACAGCTCTGTTTTTTACTCAAATTTGAAAGAGGATACTTGGTGCTGCCTGGACAAAATAAGCAATAAAACCAATGTTCCTAAAAATGACTTTGCAGTGCATTTTTATTAGAAATATGCATAGAAAATGCATAAGAGATCCTAATCTTGGAATCTATCCGATGGGTGCTTCATGAATCAAGAACTAATTAGAAAAATACTTAGAGAGGAGTTCTTTTGAAACAATACCTGTAGAATGCATATATATATATATATAACTATAAAAATAAAAGTGAACATAGAAGTTAACACTTAGAGGCGACAGTCTGTTTCATGCTAGATACAATTGTCAGGCCACGAGTGCTGTTATTTTTCTTGTCTATTTATATATACGAGTCAGTGGTGCATTGTGGGTAGTCTATTTTGGCAGTTATTTTACCAAAAGTCGTTTATTTGTTTATCTATTTATTTGGGTTAAATTATTTTGCTTGTTTTTATTTATTTTTATTTTTTATTGTTATTTTTATTTCTTATCTTATATATTTATTTATTTATTTTTTTATTATTATTTTATTTTTATTTTGATCGGTGTTTTTATTAACGTAGTAAAAATTTGTTTATATAGCTTATTTAATATTTTGTTTTTGTTTGGGAAGATAATTAAAGCTATTTGTTCAATTTTGGGGTTGATTGTTGTAGTTTGTTCTAACTATTATTTTGGCGGGAACAGTTTTTAATTTGTTTATTACTTCATGTATTTATTTGGATTGATTATCTTTATTTGTTTTTTCTAACGGCTAGTTTATCAGTATCGGTTGTTAGTTTATTTATATATTTGGATGTATTTAGATCAATTTATTTTACTTGTTGTTATTTATTTGTTACACTGTATATTTTCTCTTTTTGGTTTTTGATTTTTTAGTAACGTAGTATATTATTTTTTATTTTATTCATTTTTTTATCATTATATAACAGTTATAATTAGTGCTGAGGTTGGACTGACCATTATATATATATATATATATATATATATATATAGATGGATAGATAACCACACTAAGCTTCATTTTAGAGGTGCTTACATCTATAGACTTTGCCAAACAACTCTATCATTCCCTTCCTATATATATATATATATATATATATATATATATATATATATATATATATATCAAGTATAGACTATGCTATACTTATGTGGGAAATTTCTTAACATTAGAAATAGAACATTCATCATTCATCTATCTGTCCATCAAGAGTGAGAGGCAGGAAGACAGACAGACATATATATGCATAAATTCTCTATCTCTGTTACTGGTATATATATATATATATATATATATATAGATAGATAGATAGATAGATAGATGTGTGTGTGTGTGTGTGTGTGTACACACACATGGAGAAATGAGACAAAGTGTAAAAGTTTTTTTAATGACAACACATTTTACATTTGTATGCTAGGTTGGCCTCTTCAGGTCAGAATGAGTGATGTTTCTATTAATATCTCTTTGCACAGTTCATATCTTCCAGTTAGAATATATATATATATATATATATATATATATATATATATATATAAATTTAACATAACCAACTTAATCATGCACAGTGTTTTGGAAAAAAACAACATTGTATATCAGTTTAAATGTCCTTTGGGAGATTGTATCTCTGACAAAAAAGTAAGTACATATGTTGGCTTGAACAGCATAACATTATCAAGATGTCTTACACTTCATTTCTCAGATACTTGTTCTATTGCACAATATCTACAAACATATTCCTGCCAACCATACAGAAAGATACTTGCTGACAACACCAATATACTACACCACAAAATTTATAAACAAAAAAATCAAATTCTCAAGGCTCTATATATCAAAATCAACCAACACTCAACGAAATTTATTACGAATATAGCAACAACACATTAAAGTGCCTATAACATTTAATGTCATTTTACATTTCTACTAATTTCTACTCATATTGAAATACTTGTTTTGTAAAAAATGCCATAAGTGCAGTAGATAAATTTAAAAATTCTAAAATAACTATAATAGAGTACATTCATGCATTTTTATCACAGTTACAATGAGTTTGTCTTTGTAATTTACTCCTGAAAATGATCTTGGAAAAGATTGAAAGCACTTGAGTTGAAATAACTACGATGCCTTCCTTGAGGAATTTCATCTTAACATGAAGAAACTGATTAGACTACTGGAAAGGATTAGTATAAAATAAGTAGACACAGTATGTCTATATTAGTCAATGAAATGTGTTTAAATAAAGTTATGCTGCCTATATATAAGTTTACTTTTATATGCTTTGCTATTCAAAGCATTATACTCATCTTGATTTCAACCATTCTAACCTCTGTGCTATTTCAATTGTCTTTCTTTGTACTCAAAAACCTTCTTGGAATTCTGAAGCAACATCGTTATTCAGTCCATAAGTGAAGAGTCTTTTCATTCTGCTTTCATGTTTTGGGGATATTTCACATCAGTTAATACACACCTCTCTGTCAATTATTCCTTTCTTCCACTGAACCAGAAAGTATGAGATGTTTCAGCACAAGGGATTGAACTCACATCTACCAGTGAACATGATGTGTTTTAACTAATGATTAATCCACTAGTTCAGTGGAATAGCAAAGCATATAAGGAAAATTCCTCATCTCCAAAAATCTGACAAAAGTTAAGTTTATTTTTATAGTAGGGTTTAGGAGAGAGTGCTAAAGAACAAAATTTCCTAAGAGTTACAAAGAACAGGAAAATGTGGGGAGCCATGATCACTAATGCCCAGAACACATAGAAGAAAAAGAAGAATTATTTCACTTTTAGCAAGTTAGTTTTTATTTTTCTACAAGTATAAAAGTTTAGAGGAAGAAAAATATTTATTTTATTCCGAACAGTCAATGTTGAAGTTCAATAGATTATTCAAGAAAGAGGAAAAATATTCTTTTGAAATTATTAAAAGCATTATATTTTCTTTTCTCATAGATTAATTTGAAACAATCATTAACAGATGTTAGGGGCACTTCAACATGGTGAAATGGTTAGCAAGCTTGTCTTGCTAGATCAGTTAAAACTGAGTAGTGAGTTTGATCCTCACTGGGTGCCCCAAACTTTTGGCCTTGTGCTGCATAAAAGCTATGCTCAGCAAATCATTTGGGCACTTTGATGTGGTGTAATGGTTAATAAGCTTGCCTTGCTAGATCAATTACAACTGAATAGTGAGTTTGATATTTCCTTGTGCCATATCTAAGCTTTGCTTGGAAAATCATTTTGGGCATCTCAACATGGTGTAATGATTAGCAAGCTTGTCTCAGTAGATTTATTACAACAGAATAGTGAGTTTGATCCTCCACACTTTTGGCCTTGTGTCACATCTTAGCTACACTTAGAAAATCATTTAATGCATCTTGATGTTGTGTAATGATTAGCAAGCTTGCCTTGTTAGATCAATTATGACAGAAGAGTAAGTTCAATGCACGGTCGATACTTCAAACTTTTGGCCTTGTACCACATCTAAGCTATGCATAGGAAATCATTTAGAGCACCTCAATGTTGTAAAATGGTTAGCAAGATTTTCTCACTCAATCAATTATAACAGAATAGAGAGTTTAAGGCTCCATGGATGCTCCACATTTTTGTTCTTGTACAGAGACATTAGAAGTATAGATTTGGAGCAGACTTTAGAAGGAAGCAAAAAAATCTGATCCTAAGCAGGAAACAAGGAATAAACCTCTGTTCCTGTTTAAAACAGAGAGGTGCATAAACCAGATAAAACAGGTGAACCTATCTATTATTATTGTGGAGAAAAAAAAAGATTTCAAAAAGATAAAAAAACAATTAGAAAAATAAAATTTCAGAGTTCAGATTTATCATATGTAAGTTTTTCTTTTGCTGCAAATGAATTCCACCATAATGTTATACGTTTCTCTTCTTTTAATCTATCATATCATAACGAAGGAAAAAGAAAAGAGAAAAAAAATAAGGTTTCCTTTGTGCTATTCTATATAGTGAGTTGATTATATTTCTAGCTTATACAAGCTAAACAGCATTGTCATTTCTTATTGGAGACAGACAAATCATTTGATTTTTGTTTTTCTCGTTGAATTCAAAGCGCTTGATTTCTAATTCCAGTTGCACAGTGTGCTTTATCAACTAAATCTGTGGCAAACAAACTTGTTGTGGAATAAGAGAAACCGTCAAAGATCGATAGGATCAACAACATTCGAAATACAAATTGTCTATAATCACCAGCTGATCAATTGACTATTGCAAGTAAGTGCTGTGCGTAGAGACACCCCTCACAACACATCGCATTGATGTGTGAATCATCCAAGATGATGATTCCCCACAAAGATCCACTCTTTAAGATTTGCAGATTGTATTCTGTAGTTGCCAAGATTTCATCAGCTGTGCAGAGATGCTCCATCTATTTGCCTATAAGTTCAGCTGTGACCTATTAAGGTAAATGACAATTTGTAGAGATGGGACTGCAGTCGTCTCTCTTTGTACAGTATCTGTGAATAAAATTCTGCGTGTGGAAATTCAAAGATGATTTGTTTTTCTTGCACATTTGCAAAATTTTGAAGTGAACAAGAAGCATATACTTTTTCATAAAGATGTTCTCCAATTTATTTTTATACATAAAATAATAAAAGAAAATGATTATCATAAAAAAGTTTCTTTAAAAAAATGCCTGGAGAGTAAAAGTAGATGATGACATACCAAACATAACTATTTGTTTTTAAAGATATTAGAAAATATTTTGAAAATGATTGTTGCGATATAGTTTGAAAAGAAAGTTTTTGATTTATGATTTTTTTTTATCAACTATTTGCAGGTTATTTAAAGCCAGAAAATATTTTTAGATTATAAAAATGTTTTTTTGAGATAATAATGATTTAGTGATACAAGTCTTACTAATTAACAAATAACTGTGGGAGGTGGGGGAAGAAAAGGTGGATTCACACCTTTCCTGAGGCTATTTGCTCATAACTGAATATAACAAACTGATTAACCCATAGCTAGTGGGGAGAAGAGGTGGATTCATAACTTTCTTAAGCTTATTTGTGCCAAAGTGAATATAATGAATCTGACTGGAATTGGAACACAGCTCTCCAATTTCCAATTACAAGCTGGTATCCATACACCACCCACACATCCAAGGCTACAGCACATGGTATTCCTAAATGATCACCCACCTAGGTACTGAGCAGGTTTAAAGTTTAAGTGCATTTTTAACAATATATCAACTCTTCGGGGTCAATTATGCCAAACTGATTTATTTTGGTTTATATTAAGGAAAAATGGATAATCCTTGTTTTGTTTATTTATATATATATAATCCAACTGATTTCATAATATTTATATATATATATATATATACACATATAATCCAACTGATTTCAGGAATGTTATAATTCTATTTATTTTAATATTTTTGAATAGTTCTGTAAGGCTGTTGGCTTGATAAAAATATGTCTTTTGGTATCAAGATCGATGCATTTAATTAGAAAATGTTTTACCATATATTGGGTTTTGCATGTAGGATACTGGCCAAGTTTCTTAACTTCGGTAAACATAGGGGAAACAGTGTTTCAATAGTATACAGCCTTAATTCCACTAGTTTTGGAAGCAGTTTAATAATAATATAACAGTCCTTCAGAGCAAGGACTTTTTCTTTGGTTTGAACCCTGGATATTATAAATAATATATCAATAGAAGATCATTCGTTTCTTTTCCATTGATAAAATGTTCAGGTTAACTAAATGCTCTATATATCTAAACTTGCTTTGATTAGCTAATGTCAGCCATCAATTCTCCCAACAACTTACAAAGGCTGTCACTCACTTTTCCAGCAGTGATTTGAACCTTGTTTTTAACACTTAGAAGGCTTTTTTTCATGCAGATCACAAGACGTTCTACCTTAATATCAATACCCACAAGGGTATATTAAAGAGGAAGCATCCAAAATGCTCAACTTTGTAGTTTAGAGTTACATATTTTTTGAGGTCATGTCAAGTTTTTAATTAAAAAAAAAATAGAAGCCATATCAAATAAATAATTCATTCTGATATTATCTATGGATTTTATTAATAGGCTTATTTATGAATAAAATGTGAGTTTCAACAATTTTTCAAGATTTGCTTTCCCACACTATATATATATATATATATATATATATATGTTATTATTTTTATTATAAGAGATTATAATTAAAACATGTTGATATCACTGCACAAAAGCTTTCAGGTTTCAATACTATTATTGTACTTCTTCAGGTGACAGTAAGTAACTGGTGATTAAATGAATTTCTTTATTTAATCACCAGTTACTTACCATCACCTGAAGAAGTACAATCATAGTATTGAAATTTGAAAGCTTTTGTGTAGTGATTTCAACATATTTTTATTATAATCTCTTATAATAAAAATAATAATAATATATTGCTCTACTTTGTACTGAGCACTTTTTTAAAAGTAAATGCTATGAATAGTGGAATTTTACTCCATCTGTTCTTTCTCTCATTTGATTTGTTGTTTGTTGTGTTTTACGGCATATCAACCTCAGTGAGTTATTTAATGCTGACGACTTTATTTTTTTTTTCCAGTAATATTTTGTTTTGTCAAAAATCTATTTCTGGTAATATTTTTTTCCTCACAAATATAAAGCTGATAATATTATTTTAAAACATGTATTGCTGGTAATGTTTTTTTGTTTTTTTTAAATATATTGCTGTTAATAGTTTTTTTTTCAAAGATATATTGCTGGTAATATTTTTTTTTCTCCAAAATTATATTTCTGGTAATAATCTTTTACAAAGTATCTCTGGTATTAAAACCTATTTTTACACTTTTATAATGCTTTTTAAGAAGTTTCAAGGTTAACTATTTGTCCATAGCAGGGTGGACCTGAGAACACCAGCAATTAAGAGGTGGTTCCACGCTCTTCAAAACCTCCTGATCAGAGGCCTTGCTGTTGGATGTAGTTTATCATGTTACCCAGGACAATCTCTCATTTGGAG
This sequence comes from Acanthosepion esculentum, assembly GCA_964036315.1. Lineage (NCBI taxonomy): Eukaryota > Metazoa > Mollusca > Cephalopoda > Sepiida > Sepiidae > Acanthosepion > Acanthosepion esculentum. The sequence continues at coordinate 1,731,209 of OZ038501.1, forward strand.
AGATTATATATATATATATATATATATATATATATATATATATATATATATATAAAAACATATTTATGTTATAATATTTAAATAAATGATTATATCTGCTCTACTCTGTATTGAGCACTCTTTAAAGAATAATAATTGTTGGTTATTGGAATTTACTCCGTATATACCAATCCCACACTTGTGTGTATATATATATATATATATATATATATATATATATATACACACACACAAGGTTTGCTCCAAAATTTAATGCTTATTTTATTATGCTGTCCTGAAAAATCAGAAGCAGTATTTGTTTGTATGGAAATATAGTTTGTATCTTCTTACAAATAACTAACAGTATTTTGTTACCTTGCTACAGATGGCACTGAGTTGCAGTCTTGCAAAATGCTGTTTGACATGAGCGTACACATAAAATAGAGAAGTGATACTGAATCAGTTCATGTTGAAAACAAAATTCATGTATGGATATTCACAAATGGTTGCTGAACAGAAACCAAGTGCAGCACACATGCAGCAAAGACAGGGCATGCCACTCACATTGTAACAAACCACCCTCATTCCCACCATACTTCATTGGTGAGGAGTAAGTTCCACTCGAATAGCTTCTTACTGTAAACCACTACTCTGTGGAATTGACTCCCAAGAGGATGTTTCTCCAACCACTACAATTCTAAATTTTCAAGTCTTGGTTTAACTGCACTATCTATCTCTCCTATCTGCATTAACTATCTCTTAATCTGTAACTTTCTACCTCAAGTGGTCCCATAGACCTTGTACAGGGTGAACATCACTGTAAAAAAAATAAAATGTGTTTGTGTGTGTGTGTTTATATATATATATATATATATATGTATGTAAAAGTATACATTGCAGTCAACAACCAGTGGCGACAAATACTTTCATGCTTAAATGCAATCATAAGGCCATCATGGTTTGGTATTGTAAGTATTTATATATACATACATGCACACACACACACACACACACACACACACATACATACATACATATATACACTCTTAAATACATCTGCCTACATATACATCCACCTAGGCATATAGATGTATTAGAGACCTATTTATTTTTCCTACATATTCATAAATACCACTATTTATTATATATTCCTGTATACACCTATACATGTATATGTGCATCCTCATACACACATATATATATATATATATATATGGTACCTGATTTAAAACCCAACAATATCATATATATATATATATATATATATATATATATATATATATATATATATATATCATCAACTCTCCCGTCGAATTTGACGTATGAGGGTCAAGCAGATCAGTTCCTAGAAACTGAGAGCCTGATGCCGGCACATGAGATTTGATTATAGTGGTGAAGGTTTCGTGCAGGACCATCTACACTTTTTGAAGGGATGAATACAGAGACCTGGTGCACTGAGTGCCACAAGGTCCCCAAACGACCATCTGCAGGTTTTGAATTCAGAATTGTCCTTCTCCTAGACCAGTTGCCATGCAAGGCTATAGAACCCAGTCTGTACTGCTATTTACCCATAGTTGGAGGGAGAAGAAGAGGACTCACACCTTTCCCATGGGTATTAGCATGTAAGTGAATGTAATGGATTCGACTGGAATTCGAACTCAGCTCTCTGATTCGTCAATCTGAGTGAATCGCATATATGAGAATGGATATAGTTATATAAATTTCTGTACATATGCACATATTCACAGACAAACATATATTTTTAAATTCATACACATGCACACACACACACACACAATCGCATAAAACAGAAATATATCCAAAGACACCAACCTATAATCGTCAGGTTCATACTAAAACTGCAATCATCCGATGATTATTAGTTGGTTTATTCCAAAGGTGAGTAATTTCTTTCATGGAGAGTCACATCATTGTTGGCCTTGTGTAAAGTGGACCACATTACAATAACACCTTGAGTTTCACAATGACAGTGTAAATAACAATCATTCATGTGCATTTTATTTGTTCATTCATTTGTACATCAGGCACATTTTGTGACCAGACAGCACAAATGTATGAGAAATTAATTTCATATTTAATACATTTATTAGCATTAATGCAATTCTTACATCTGAGAATGTTTTTCATAATCAGGATTCAGTTTGCTTATTGATTTAGGCAAGACAGATTGCAGATTCAAATCTGTTAGCTAAGACTTTAGAAAAGTGTGTAAGACAAAAATGTGTCTTCTCATTGAACTTATTCAACATATACAGTGAATCAATTCTGAGAGAATTAGAAGTCCTAACAGAATTGATTATTGGCAGCAACAATCTTAACAATATAAGATATGCTGAAGGCATGCTGTTGATAGCAGACACAGAAAGGAAACTATAAAAACTCCTACAGTATGTAGTGAAGGAAAGTGAGAAGAAAGAACTAAACATCAATTGCTAGAAGATAGAATTGTCAGCAAAAGCAACAGCCCAATATCCAAATTAAAAATTGGATATACCAAAAACAAGCAAATACAACAATTTAAATATCTGGAAAGCATTTTAACAGAGGACGGAATGTGCAACACGGAAAAACCAAAGGTGCATTGGGATAGTGAAAAATACCTTTCAAATCAAAGTATATAAAAGAAAGAAAAGAGTACTAAACTAATGTACTATCAGTTCTCCTATATGACCAAGCATATAAATGAATACAATATGGGAACCAGTAATATGGAGTGCTAGAGAAAAACAATAATAACAACAGGTTTATAAGTCCCCAAAATTCATACACTGATATTCCCAAGGACACATGGCCTAGTGGATAAAAGCATAGGTTGAGTTGTGAGTTCAATACCTGGTTACAGCAGAGGTGAACAAAAACTTGGAGATAACAGAGACTGAGACTGAGACATCTAGAAGAGGCACATGGAACTAGAACAATCTACCCGGAAATAAAGGCTTCAGTTCCAAATTCCAATCAACTGAAGAAGGCTGGATCGTACAATGGCCAAAAATTCATGAATATGGAAATGACGTTGAGGACGAGAGTCTGAACAATTTAAACAGTGTAAATAATTACAATACCTCATTTCAGAAATATAGACAGAAATAAAATATGCTTAACATTTAAATTAATAAATAAAAATTGATTAATTCTTTAGATATTTATATATATATGCATTTGTATTTATGTAAAAAAAAATATATATATATATATATGTCAATACACATGAATAGATATACAATGGGATGCTGAAAAATTCTTGACCTAAGCAAAAATGAGGCTTACAGCCATATCACATTGAAATACTGATTGTCATATGATCACTAAAGTTAAGCAATGTCTGAGCCTGGTTAATACCTAGATGGGTGACCACTTGGGAATATAGGTGCTGTAAGCTTGGATGTGTGGGTGGTTTAATGAATAACAGCTTAGAATTGGAAATTGTACAGCCAAGTTGGAAATCTAGTCAGGGAAAATTCATACTTTGGGAAAAGTATGAATTCTCCTTTCACTCTCCCAGCTAAATTATTATCTCCAAAAAATATTCTTCCAAACTAAAAATATTTTCTGGTTTTAAACAGCTTGCAAAGGGCTGATACGCTGTAGAAAAAAGATCAATCAATCAACTTTTTCAATCAGTCTTTTAGATTTATTTACATTTTTTTAGAATATAAACGTATAGAAACTACCATGGCCACAAAGTGAGGAATCAGTTTATATACTGATTGTAATACAAAATTGATCCATGTAATTTCTTGTTTGTTTATCCACCTCTTCTCCCTCCAGCTATGGGTTAATTAGTAAGACTTGTATAAATAAATCATTATTATATCCCCCTTAAAAATTTTACTATATACAATTATTTTCTTGTTTTAAATTACCTGCAAAGGTTTGATAAAAAAAAGGAATCAATCAATCAATCCAAAACTAACCAAAAATCAATTCCCATCAAATCTTTCTGTTTTTTCAGAGTTTTGCAAGTGGGTCAGGCTCAGAACTCTTCAAATCATCACGTATATAGGAACAAGAATATATCTGATATTTGTTTAAATTAGCTTAATGTGACTGCTCTGAAGAGGAAAGAAACATGACTGTTTCATATTAATAAGTTCAAGAGGGTGGGCCTTCCTTCATGCCTTGAAAATCATCATTTGGAAGTTTGGCTTTAACCAAGGCTTGAACACTAACAAATAGTGTCATTGGCAAATACATATTAACAAGTGTATATCCATACATGAATATGAATGAACACATGCGTACAAAACCTTGTGGTGTGGTTGCATGTGTAAATCAGAAAGCTGATCTTTCTACACCTTCATTTATGCTAACCTCCCCGATATTACCCAAATCCCCTTACACATCACCCCCTAATCTCATCCTTAATTTGATCTCATAAATAGAAAGGCTACACATCCCTTACTCCCAACCCTGTTTTCTATCCACCCACAGCCTATGAGCAAGAATGTTGATAGATTTCTATCAGATGATGGGGAAGCAAGGAAAAAGATCAATTAGTGATGTTGGAGACTTGTTACAATCTCCAGAAGCTGCAAGTGAGACAAGTTTAATCAACACTGTCTTGAACCGAATGTAATGAAGGTTAGTTTAACAATGATATGCTGTTTACTCTCTAAATGGGATCAGGTAAGCCAAGAACAATATTTGAGCTTACAAACTATTGCTTGGCTTAATCAGAAAAGCAATCCATTTGGCTTCCATTTGGCCTTCGCTATTGATTATCCATATTCATAAAGCACAGCTCTTTTCATACACTAGAAGATAAATGTTACATATATACAGTGATCTTGTAGGAATAATTTTCTTTAAAATAGGCATTTAACATGTACTGAAACATATTTATGTTTATCCTTTATATTTTTACTTATATTACTTCAAATGTTATTTTTTGTGGATACCAGTATTTGAGTAGAACATGCCATTTTTTTTAAACATTGTTTACTTTGTCTACTGGCCTCCATATTGGAAAAAAATTGATAAAGAAAATGTAACCTCTGGCAGGATTCAAACTTGCATCCCTCTGTTTTAAGAGGAACTACCCTACTGATCCATTGTGCTTTAGACTCTCTAAGCCAAGCAAGGTTCTATTTGACTTAAAGCACATCTCCTTGTACAGATTTTTCTTAAAAGCCATATTTTCTCAGTTTTGCATCCAAAACATAAACAAAGCAATTTCTAAAGATTTAAGGCATTTTTATTTTTAATCTGGCATATTTTTATTACTTCATATTTGAATACTTTTATTTTGAGTAGAATGTCCCATTTCTTTAAATACTGTTTATATCATATTTCTACTATATATTTATTGCAGTTATCAATGTGAAAAGTGGAATTGGCAACCTGTTATGGAGAATCAAGTCAACCCAACAAGAGACCCAGAGTTGGTTGCATGTAGTGCAGTAAACACCAGGAGTTATGTGCTCTTCTACTGACAAAATTTGCATGCAAATGTTACTGAGAATAAGTCTGGGACTGAGAGAGATATATAATACCAGTTTGTTTTTTCAGTTGAAAGAGTGCATTGTCAATGTGCAGACTGTAAAGGTTTTGTGTTGAAGTGTTGAGTTGGAGTTTTGCATCGGAGTTGGAGTGTATTTAGAAAACCAAACAAGACGAACACACAACCTGAGTTCAAATTTTGGTTGAGTCTTTTATATACAACTTGCCCTTTTTGGGGGAGAGGCATGAAGGTTTATTTTGTGCCCCAGCTATTGATTAAATAGTAGGGTAGATTGAACTCTCTAGATTAGCCATGACTACATTCACCCTGAAGGAATATAACATTTAAGAAAGTTATTGCAGATGTCATAATTATAAAATGTAGTAAAGAGTGTCATGGTTGTGTTATGTCAATCTACCAAGTGGGAACGACTTGCTTGCTTTGACAATTTGTTTTTTTTACCTAGGTTTGAATATTAATCACTGGCGAAGATACATTTATCTCAGACATTAGGCTAGAATGAGACATATACAGAATTGCTCAGTTTTTTGTGGACACCTCTTTTTACAGCTCTTTTCCTGTAACTTGTTCTGGTCATCATTTCTTTTCAGATGAAATGATTACAAACATTAAGCTAATTCAGCAACTGAAAAGGCGCACTATCATTGTTGCAGTAAAGGAAGTGCATAGTGATCTATGGATTGCTTGCTTGCTGAAAGCTTGCACGGTCGACTGTTGTCAAAGTTCGTGAAGATATGGAAGCTGATGACATAGATACTATAGCAAGTGTTAAATGCAAAAAGTTTGCTAAGGGCCTTATAGTAGTGAAATTTATATGAAAGGCGCATAAAATTATTGATAAGAAGCCCAGAGAGTCAATTAATGCCCCTGTTAAGGAGCTCAAGGTTTCAAGGCACTCTATAGCAAGAATTGTGCAAAAAGGACATTCAATATATGATGCAGAGAGGACAACTGATATCTAAAACAATAAAAGGTAACAGAAAGTGCTTGTTGACCAAATTGGTCAAGAGATTGTAAGGTCAAGATGACACAAAAATGAATGTTACAATCTCCACAATTGCCAGACCAAGCATATTTCTTAGCTTCCGGATAGAAATTTCATAGACTACTACATATGGGGCATAGTTGAGAGGAAAGTCAAACAACACTCCTATAACACTATAAAATCCCTTATTCACCATAACTAGCACAACGTCCAGAATAGATAATGATCATCTGATTCGAGCATATTAACATTTCAGGCATCAAATTGAAGCAGTCAGCAATGAAAAGAGTAGACTCATTAAGTCGATAAACCAAGAAGAGTCTTTAGATTATTCAGGCCAATTTTTTTCTCAAATAAACCTCTTCTTTATGTATGCATCTTTTACTAAATTCGTGTAGATATTAAAAGAAAATCAGACAGATACAAACATAATAGGATAAACAGAGTGGGATAAATAGATAATTACAAGTAGAATTTTACTAAATCCTGCAGAGCCTAGAAGGTCATGGTTGTGAACCACTTGGATATAACTGACCTTATTTGTAAGTCCATTCAAAGATATTTGGAGAAAAGTAATTGTCAAATATTAATGCTAAATATTTTATAAGAACATAAATGCATTATCTTTGCATTGGGAAATTGTACTGTGCTCATTTTTTAAACTAGGGACTGGAAAATCAAAAAATAATTTTATATCAGAATACAAATACCACTGAATGGTACCATAATCAGACTGATGAATGTATAAAGTCTTCTCGTTCTCTTTCATTCCCAGCAGCCCTTTAGCATTATTGCTTTACTTGGGGTGAATTGATTAAAACAAATCTCAGCCAAGAGACAAAAAGTAGACTAATTAATAGACAGAAATGTTATACACTAATAGAAACACCACACCTGAATCTAACTTTCTACTATGTCAGCCAATAGGCAAGCCTTAAACCAGACTAATCAATAGACAGAAAAAATGTTTATAATCTAATACAAATGCTAATAAATTTTTTAGGAGAATCTATGACAAAATGGAAAGAAGATTTCATGCAATGCATTTCAGCTAATGAAGTCCTTAAAGATGAAATATGTCACATGATAAAATATTTTCACTATTTCATACATTTTCCTAAAATTGTTGTGATATATAAATTCATATATCTTTTTCCCACACTATTAAATGTATACTGTTATGGGAACTTACCCATAATAGTAATGGACTATCCCGTACACCATAAATACTGCGCTTCAAGAGGGAGCAGCAGTGTGAGTCAGACACAGAGTCAGTGAGAGTCAGTCAGAGACAGAGTCGCGTCAGACGATTACTGTAAGACATTGGAATAGTGATACTGGTCGTGACAACATAGTTCTCTCTAACCTAACCTGATTGTTATTACTAACACTTCTACTTCTTTTGTACATATTCTGTTTGTAATATATCTGTGTTATTCCATACCTGTGTTCGAGTTATTCTTCAATGGTTCTACCTTGGACCATCAATGTGGTACAAGGAACCTGGACCATAACATATACTTTATGTCTTCTTTTATTTGCTGTGACCCATAAGGATTTGGATAATCATGGTTCTCCATAACTTCCTATTCTTTATAATTTCAAGAAGTGTTTGTCTCATCTTCCCAATCCCTATTCTGTAATAAGCTCATTAGGTAGATTATATGCAGTTTCTCACTACTCCAATGGCTTTCAGTGGGTCTTGTGAGTTTCAAATTCTATGAAATGGACTCAATCATATCTTTTACAACTACAGAAAATAGATTTTAACAGTTCCACTTTCAATGACTTATTTAAAATACATGCTCTCTAGAGAAAACACCTGTATTTTCCTCTAGATAGAAAGAGACACACCCAAATAAAATATTCTGGTAATGAATATAATGTCCTAAATATTGTTTAACAAAAAAAAGGATTTGTCTCCTCAAAATTTCTTATGGCCCATCATTAAGGTTACTAATATGGTTCTAACTGGATTTAGATGATGTTTGAAATGTGTTGAAGATAAAAAAAATGTATTCTTTTATGCACATTTTGAAAGAACTTGGGAATTTGGCAAGGACTTCTTTCAAAAAGGGATTTTAAGATGGCATGATTTAACAATAAACTATGTATATACAATTTCATTTTTAATGTAAGATATGCCTTTCCATTTAACAGGTTCTGTAATAGAAAAAAAATTGAAAAATTCTGCTCAAAATATAATTTTTAATTCTTGCAGAGTTTTTTCACTTACATCTTAAAAATTTTCCATTTGCAACAGTTTTATATGTGAATTTGTGATATAAGACATATTAGTGGAACTTTGAATTTTATTTTTTTTTTTAACTACTTGAACAATAGTCGATTTTGTCTTTTTTTTTCCATTTACAAATGTCTGAATTCCTTAAAAGAACACCTGCCATCTAAATAATAAATTTTATGTGAATTTTTTTTCTTTGGTTGTGAAAATTTTACATTAATTTTTTCCTTGGTACTTGGGCCGACGACATTGATTTTATTATTTTTTTTATTTAGATTCTGTTGTGAAACATTGCATTTATATCCAGACAGAAAATATAATTCTGGCAAATAAAGCTTTTGTATCACATCTTCAGAATAAAAGAATTATTGTTGTCAAAAAAGGTGAACTTTTAAAAAAGCTAATTTTTCTTGCTATCTCTGAGATCATTATTATGTGTTTGCTATTTGGATCAGCATGCTTATCTTGGATGTCGTATTCACAAAATTTTAGGTGTCTGGGATTTTAACATTCATATAACTTGAAGAGAAACATTATCAAGAAGTTGAGGTCCCACACTTCTTCAAAAAAATGGTTAAGAAAGAATCCATCATCAATACTGGAGAGAGCAGTGACTTGAGAATCTCATTTTCCAGAAAAATTGTTTTAATACAAAGAATTTATGAATTCTAACTGAAAGTAGCACTGATTGCCAGGTCAGTGAATACAAAATGTTTCCTTATAAAGAAACAGTTAATATTAATTTTTAAGCCAAACTTTTTATTCAATATGTAGTGATAGATTGTTCTCATTTCAGTTTCCATGCAATAGGCATATTTGGCCTTGTGAATTAAAGAATTGGTTAAAATATTGGGTTCCCTGGAAGTTGTGAATTCAATCCCTGAGACAGCTACTGCAGAGAAGTTATATTCTCTTGTTCAAGAAAGAGAATGAACAAGTGGAAAAATATTGAAACAAACTGGTGACTACTGATATGAATATCACCTAAGCATGGGAAGGGGAATGGGAACTATCTACCTCCATGGACTGAATAAAGTGTTCAGTTTAAAATTCCACAAAGACTACTGAATACAAAGACAAACACCTAAAAAGGGTGTACATCAACCGAAATATTGTGAGTATAACAATGAAGACAAGTGTGTTGGTCTTAGAAAAGTATAGAATAATGAAAAAAGCATAAAAATCTGTCTGATATCAAGATGAAATTCTTTCATATCAATGTCACTTCTACACTATCTCCATTTTTAAACATATGTATTTTAAACAGCAAAGTAAACAGATTCTTTGTTTATTTCATTTCCTAAAAATATTTCCAGAAAAAATCTTGTTCTCTTCAACTGTCTAATGATGAAGAGAGATTATTATTATTTTTTATCTCCTTCATTTCTGGTGTATTCTCATTTCTTTCCAGGTCCCAACCAGAAACTTAAGGTTAAAAATAGCATCATGATATTTTCCACTGGACATTTGTTGAGAAAAACACACCTTAGATCACACACATTTTACACAGATAAAGTCCTTCATATGCTGTGGACTTTACTTGTGAGTACAATTTTTTGTATTTCTTTAAGGCATGAGCTAGCAAGAATCCCTTCAATGAGTCTACTGGAATCTTTTCCAAACAATCTGAGGATCTCAACTACAACTGGAATTATTGATGTCCTCATGTGCCACATTTTTCAGATTTCCACTTCAAGATCTTTGTATTTTCATAGTTTTTTGAAGATCTTCAAAGATAATATACAATCTGCAGTGACTGCCAAGTCAACAAGAAAGCACATTCTGTTCTTGTGGTCTTTGATCACAAATATCTGAGCCAAAATGAGAAAGCTCCTCACTTGCTACTGCATGCATCATCCCAAAGCTGATATTGATCGCCTGTATGTGCCCAGATCCGAAGGAGGCAGAGGACTAGTTCAACTAGAACTATCCTACAAAAGTACAACAATTGGCCTCCAAAGATACTTGGAAAATACAGAAGACTGGATGATGGTATGTGTCAAGGTACATGAAAGTAGTAAGTGTCTTTACTCTGTAGTAAAGGAAGCCAACAAATTCAAAATGGAGTTTCAAATGGGCACAGAAATTTAAATACATCACTGTACACCGGCTGAAGCTGCAAAATACTTAAAAAAGAATGCAAAGACAAATGCGACCGACCAGATAAAGAAACAATGGCAAAATAAACCGCTCCATGGTCAATACTCCGCCCGTACCAAACAAGCTGACGTAGACAAAAACCGCACCCATCAGTGGCTACGTAGTGCAGGGTTGAAAGGTGAAACTGAAGGTTTTATCATTGCTGCACAAGACCAATGCTTGTTAACTAGGAATTATCAAGCACATATACTAAAATACTGTGTTAGCCCAAGATGCAGATTCTGTGACAAATATTCAGAAACCATTGATCATCTTATATCAGGTTGCACGATACTGGCACCCACTGAATATAAAACCCGGCATGACAGAGTGGGCCAATATCTGCACTGGAAAATTTGCAACTCCTATGGGAAGGAAACTGGAAGAAACTGGTACGAACACCACCCTGACCCAGTTACGGAGATAGGACCTGTTACAATTCTATGGGACTACACAATACACACTGACAGAACAATCAAAGTCAACCGCCCAGACATTGTTATTAAAGACCACAAACAAAATAAGTGCCTCCTTATTGATATGGCAGTCCCTGCAGACTGCAATGTATCTTTGAAGATATTCGAAAAACTGTCAAAATACAAGGACCTTGAAATAGAAATCTCAAAAATGAGGCACATGGGAACATCAACAATTCCTGTTGTAGTTGGAGCCCTTGGACTGGTTGGAAAAGATTCCAGTAGGCTGATTGAAAGGATCCCTGGAAGTCCATGCCTCAAAGAGATACAAAAAATTATTCTGACAAGTACAGCCCACACTTTACGAAGGGCTTTATCTATGTAATTATTTTTTTATTTTATTTTTTTTTTTTTGCAGTGGAAAATTTCATGATGCCATTTCTAACCTTAGGTCCCTGGGCGGGACCTGGAAAGAAATGTGTAAACGCCAGATATCAAAGAAAATAATAATAATAATAATAATTAGTAGTAGTAGTAGTAGTAGTAGTAGTAGTAGTAGTAGTACCACCACCACCACCAGATGGACCTCTGATTTTTCAATACCTGGCTACCTTTCTCTCCTTAGAAAAGGCTCTAAATTCCACATGCATAGCCTGGGAATTTATGTCTGCGATCATCTCCCACTCACTAAGGAACTTTCTGTTGGATCTCCAGACCATTAATATATGTGTCTCCAACTATCTCTCCTTAATTCAGTAAGCTACCTCTTCTTTCTCCCCCGTTCCCTTCCTCTCAAGACTGTAGTGTGCTCGATAGTATTTCCGATAATATAGATAAAGCCATCTCTCTGGACTTGTAAGCCAATGTATTTATGTTTGGTGACTTTAACACCCACCATAACAAGTGGCTTAAACACTCTGCCACTGACCTCACTGGCATCCAAACTCTTAACTTTTCAATCACTCAATCCCTCAAGCAAGTGGTTGACTTTCCTATGCAATTTCCCAGTAAGGCCTCCCTTCTTGATCTCAGTTTCACATGCATCACTGACTCGTCACACCATGCAGCTATACCCTCTTGGCAACTCTGATCACACAGTAGTGTCTGCAAACATCTCCTTCCACTCCCCCTCCAGTCATGAATCCCTACCAACAGAATATCTTTCTGTTATCAACACACAGACTTTGACTCGTTCTGTGATTTCCTTTGCAATGTCCCTTGGAACATAGTTTTTATTCATCCCATTCAAAAATGTGCATCTAAGGTTTCCTCCTAGGTAAAAACCGGCATCAAGGCTTTCATCCCAGCACAAAAATACCAAGTTAAATCGTGCTCATCTCCTTGGTTCTCACCTGCTTACTCAGTTGCTATAGCCCACAGGAATCATTTCTTCCATTTGTACTGGAGCGACATGACTGATTGCAACAGATGTCTCTTTGTTTCTGCTTGTAATGAGTGCAAGTATGTCCTTAATGAAGCTAAGTTGCTGTTTGCTGATAAAATGAATCAACGTATTGCATCTTGCAAGTTTGGTACTAAAAATTATTAGCAGCTCTGCAAAAGTGTGCTGAAAAAGAGCAAATTTTCAACCCCTCCTCTATCCAGTCAATTTGAAGTCCTGACATCCACAGCAGATAAGGCTGAATGCTTTGCTCAGAAATTCTCATCATGCTCAATACACTCAAACCATCCAGAGTGCCCACACCTGATTTCCTCTCTAGAACTGAGGCTCTACTGAGTGATATGTGCATAAGTCAGTCGTTGGTCTCGGGCATCATTTCTAAATTAGACTCTCACAAAGCAAGTGGTAGTGACAGGTTAACAGCAGTAGTCCTAAAGAAATGTGCTCCTGAGATGGCTCCAGTTCTCTCCAAAGTATATAACTACTGCCTTACTGATTCTTGTTTTCCAGCTTGTTGGAAGTCCTCCTCTGTTGTCCCCGTTTTTAAGAATTCTGGAGACCCTTCTTACCCCTCTGTTTTTTTTTTTTAATATTTTCATTGCAATGAGCTATTTTCCCTGATGCCCCGACCTCATGAATTTAAGTGTGCTACTAGTTTGGCATCTGTTAAAACAGTCAAATGTACCCGCCTTTTCTACTCCAACAGCTCTTCTCTGACACTTCCCAACAATGGAACTCCTTTCCTCTTACTTGCTTCCTTGATAGCTACAATCTTCAAAACTTTAAATTCAAATCTAACATCAGTCATCATCTCCTGATGCCTTGATTCCCATTCTTCTTTTTATCTTTTTCTCACTCCCTCCATACCCAGTTTTTTTCTCTTATCTTCACTCTCTGTAATCCCTTGCATACTAATGACACTCCTGCCTTGCTTGAGGTGAAATGCTTAGAAAAAAAACTAAGGCAAAACAAGGAAACAACCATGCAATCTTTAAAATCATAATAATGATGGCCATTTCTAGAAATTGACAAGAAACAACTCTGATTTTAATGATATAAGAAAATGCCAAATTTCTTACCATTTAAACTCCTGGAGATTGACCATGAGAGCAGTTTTCAAATCCCTGACATTTAATTGGTACAGTGAATTAAAAGTATGAATCAGATTAGTTCTGAATGCAAAGCTAACACCTTGGCTTTTTTTTTTTTGCCAGGTGTGGTACCAATGCTTATGAATCAGTGGTTCTGCAATGAAATGGCTTCAAGTAATCAGCAGCACATCAAGCAACTTGCTCGAAGACAAAGAGCGAGAGACAGTGTGAATTTCTGATATTGTAGATTTATTCATTCCTCAAATCTTGCATCAGGCACTCAGCTGTGTGCAATTATGTTGCATAAATCATTGTCAACGCTATCCAACCTGTCATTAAGTGGCAGGTAGAGGACATGCCTACAAGAGCAATGGTGGCCAAGGAATGAGGAAGCCATATGTTGTTGCATTATATTGAGGGATTTGCCCACTCTTGTGTTTATGTATATGTCAGAAGACTCATTAGAGAACAAGTGTTTGCATGAAAGCAGGGAGTGGGTAGAATCTGGAAGATGTTCTCGGAATATGAGGAGAAAATCAGAAAGAAGAAAAGGAGAGATTAGGATCTACTGATGTCATAAGCAAGTGGGCAGTGGAAAGCTAAATTTGTGCTGATGAAATAAGTGGCCATTCGCCATGAATATTATCTGTCTTTTTCTTTCTTCGACACTCAAGCAGGATATAAACGGAATAATTATGTCACTGTTAAAAGGGAATCATTTATACATTCATTCTCACGCATTTTATTTCTGCAATCTGTGCTTACATGTACAGTTTGATTGATAAAAATACACAAATTGACAGTTAATATGTACTCTGAATATATACATGGAAAAATATTATATATCCATATATAAAAACCTCATATAATATACTATAAGATATTGATACAAACTGACATGGACATAGATTCAAGTATGCACAGAGACAAACACCATATATATATATATATTTCAACTCAAGCAAGGCAATAATACCAATAAGACATAGGGAGATTTGGTATTATTATTATTATTTGCTTTGCAACTTAAGAGACTGGAATATTAGAATATATGTTTTGTAGATTGAACAAAAGAATTAAGATGCATATATATCCTCAAAGTCTGAATGGTAAAAGGATCCTTTTCCCAGACATGAAAAAAAAACAGTAACAGCATGCAATCTAAAAGATAGAAAAAAATGGAATGCAGACTTTATCCCTGTTAGGAAGCATATTTTCTTTAATAACACTTTTGATGATCTAGGCTGGCAGACTTTAATTTCACTGACTGTAAATAAATAGTGATGACTATTCCAACACAGGTACTCTCTAAAATATCATTTATAATATTACTATATATATGTATTAAAGACAACAGACAATTTCTGTCAACTGATATTATTGACTGATTTTTCCAACAATAACAAAATACTAGCAAAATCAAATAGTAAGAACAGAATTATAATCCTCAAAACAATACTCATACAACAAAACCAACCAGCTATAAATAAACAAATTATCATTCAAGAGCGCACATCCTCAAATGTATATAAAAAAAATAAATGAACACACACACATACCCACACATCACACCTATGTCACAACACTCTATGCTCATGTCACTACACTTACCAATTTGATGAAACTCACTATTTGTCTACTCTGATGATGACTTAAGAAAGTTGAAAGCTTGGACCATATTTCTTCCAAAATTAACTTTGGATAATTTCTGACAGAATTTCCTCTTTTTATCTGAGAAGGAAAATTCACAATTTGGAAAAGTTGATCAATAAAGTCAATTGAAAACAAAATTTCTGTTGTCTTTAATAACATTTGCCTTATAGAACATTTTCTGACTAAATACACACACTATATATATATATATATATATATATATATATATATATATGAATAAAGACAAAAGGAAAACTTAATTGCCACATTTTGTCCTCTGAGGTACTTTATAAAGGCAAATGCAAGGATTTAACTATGTAACAAGTAATTATATACAAGAGCAAAAATATTATTGATTTTTCAAAAGGTTGAAATTTAAGGTTTAAAACTCATCATGATAGCTGAAAAGTCTAGGCAAGCTATGGAGGATGCCAAGTGAGACAATTCAATATCTAATAAACGAAAGTGAGCAAATGACATTTTTGAATTTTGTTTTTTACAGATATATTCTATCTGAAATTTTACACACATATACACATAAATGTGTATATATATATATATATATGAATAAAGACCAAAGAAAAATTTTCTTAGCCAACATATTTCATCCTTTGATGGATATTATCAAGGCAAATGGTCAGGATTTTATTTTGCAACAATATTGATAAGTTTTCCTTTTGTTTTTATTCATATAGTATTTTTAAAAGATATATTTTTACTTATATCTGAATTTTTATACGCATATATATTTTTATCACTTTAAACATTATTTTTAGTGGATATACATATTTGCGTAGATGCTCTGTTTATTGTTTTTAAGACAGTATATTTATTCTAATAGCATTTAAAGTGATAAAAGTATGTTGGACTAAGAAATAAAAACACATTACTTCTTTAGAAATACCTTTGTTTATGTTTGGAATATGAAACTCAGCAGTCATTGGCTTCAGGAATCTGACCGAGAGGGAGGTGCTTAAAAGATAGTATAGAACCTTGTTTAATTAACAACGTTCTTTGTGACTGAGTTGGTTAAAAGCACATTGGATCAAATAAGTGTCTTTTGCAAAGATGGGCACAGGTTCGAATCATTCTGGTAGGCATATTTTTCTTTAATAATTAATCTCAAATATTCAGAACAAGAGATGAAAATAAATATACAGTTTAAAAAGAAAGAAATAATGGTAAAGGTGCACAATATCAAAGATAGAGCATATGTAAATATAAAAGTAGACACTAAAGTTACCACCATCAGTGGCACTCTGTTTCATGCTTGAACGCAATCTTAAGGTCTTGGGTGGTGTGTGCCTTGGACTACTCTTCTTGTGCAAGGTTAAAATCACATCCCTCGTGTATAAAACATATGATGACAATAGCACTGACCAATTTTCAAACACTTGATGACTGCTTTATTACTGTGAAACGTTATTAACACATGTGCTTGGAATATTTTTATTAAGATCCAAAAAACATAATATTTACAGTATATGTTGCTCTAGCCGAAAGATATTGAATACTATATGCAAAAAAGCCTGCATCTGACTGAATTAGATTTCAGTTGAATCATTCTTCTTATACTTGTTCTTCTTCAGATCAGGATTTATTGAAGATAGCAATTCTATTTTCATATCTTTGGACAGCCTTCTGGTTGACATAATAAAAAGCTGTTTATCTTCCTTATTTCCATTGCAATTATTAAGTCTAAGATAAATAAATTCTTGAGGAAAAGTTTGGTATCATATTTATATTAAGTGGCAGAATCCATATAAGTATATCATATTTACCAGGATTAGAATATCAAGTAATCATATGGAACTCTCTTTTGGTACATTCTCTTCTTGTCAGCCAACTTTCCTTGCCTGAGCATAGGATTAACCCAGCTCCTCCTGCCTTATCAGGCTGAAGCTATACCACTGAACTTAACTCATAAGAACTGATATTTTACAATTCATGCAACAATTAAAGGTTACATCTATCACACTTATTGTTGTTAACATTGACTCAGAATCACTGAAATATGAAAGGTAGCTGTCTTCTTCTAGAACACAGCCAATTAAAAGATGTAGATGCATTATAAAGAATCAACAGGACTTAATCTGTCAAGTGAAAATGCCTTTTTCTTACTATATAAATATCAAAGAATTGTCAAGTTTTGGCTTTCCTCTAGGCTCTCTTGGCAAGTCTTTTCAAAATGCATTCTGTTTCTAATTGCATTAAAATTAATTGCATTACAAGAGAAATAATTTAATATGCATAAATGTTTGATATAAGCCCCAGGCTTGATGGCTTGAAACTTATTTGTATTAATTTTGCATTCACCATTTCAGCTGAACACTGGCAATGATAAAGATGATAGTGATAGTGATGATGATCCTGGGTTTGGATAATAATCAGGGTGGGGAGTGGTGGTGGTGGTGGTGTTGGTAATTCAGATGGTATGATGGCAAAGAAAGAGATTCTGTTTTTAGCAATAAAAGAGTTGATGATATATGGAATACGTTAGATGATAATGTCACGATTTGCTTATACAAGTAAAACAATGATAATCATATTGATGATGGCAGTGTAATGTTAATGGTATGATAATGGTAATATTAGCCATTTCCTTATAAGGAAGCATTTGACATTCACTGACCGAGCAGCCAGTACTGTTTTTGGTTGAAATTTATAAAATCTTTCTCTTAAAATGCTTTTTGTGGAAAACAGGTTTCTCAAGTCCAGTTATCGCTCTTTCCAGTATTAATGAAAGTTTCCTTCTAAATATACAATTTGATGTGGTGTGAAATCCTAACATCTTGATTATGTTATTATCTTGGTAGTCCTCAAGTGATCTGGTTTCTGTTATTTGGCACTGTTCTTTGTTTGTGATTCTCAGTCCTCAATGTTCAAAGTAGGATGATTTTTGCTAAGACCTTCAGACTTTCTCACTCAAAACTTTTTTTCACCATTGGTCTTACAAAATGGTTGTATACAGCTGAATGATAAAGATATGATAGAGGTGCTCGCATAAAAGATGGATATAATACCAATGATCATCATCTTTATGTACAGAATGTGGCAGATCACAATTTCCTATCTTTTGAGGCTATTTGTGGTACCAACTCCCAAGAGGATGATTGCCTGATAACTACAATCTTATCCTATTCAAGTTTTGGGGTTAACCATTATCTTTTGAACATATCCCCATAAACTGTGACTCTTACTCTGTAACCCTCTATTTCGAGTGGCTGTTGGGGCTTGTACAGGGTGACCGTCATTGTAAAAAAGCAAAAACAAAATTTAAGCAATGTTTACCCTCTATCTGTCATCCTGTTCTGTCATCCAATTTTACAAGCTCATTAGGTAGGTTACACAATGTTTCCCTCTGTCCCTCAATATGACCTGTGAGTATCAATTTCTCCAAGCCCTCTTTCCTCATTATATGTCTGAGAAATTTCAATTATCTCTTTCTGAGTCTAAGTGTCCTTTTTGTTCTCATTTTTCTTAAAGCTTCCTCATTGCCCACATCTTTAATCCATGGTATTCTCAGTATCCCCCCTTTAGAACCACATCTCTCTTGCCTCAAGTCTCCTATTAAATCTGAGGAAATGGTCCAGCATTCACTTACCATATAGAAAGATTGATATTACATACTAGTTTAGCAGTGCCAGTGGTCAAACCTGAGTAAATGTTGATTTTCAAGGTAGATAAAATTCCTTCACCTGGAAGATTGGTGCAATCTTCGCCCACTATATAATCGTATTACAATATCATTTTTCTGGCATGTCACCATTCTTGGCTTAATTAATGATGAATTATATATGCAGCAATCAATGAGGATCAAACTCACTACTACTGTTATTGGTTACTTAGGATACTAGTATTACAAACATTAGTGCATTTAATTTTGTAGTTTTTAGTAATGATTATTGGCTGAATATATCATTCCTTATGTATATGACTCTAGCAAGCATAAGTCCTGGACTATACTATGAATGAGCTGAAAAGAATCTTTTATATTATATTTTCTTGTTTGTAACATTGGCATTTACATGTTAAGGCTGGTGGTGAAACAGGGAATCTTAGATTCAAGCTTCCTGAAAAAAAATCAGAAGTTAAGTGACTTCAGTCACTACATCAAGTATTGGAATCAGTTAGCTAATCTTCTATATTAAAATAATGCCAACTGTATTAGTTTGTGCCTACTCCATGAGGATGATGATGACAACAAAAATAATAATCAGACTTCCTATGATGACATAGCATTATTATTATTATTTCCTTGGATTTCTGTTGTATACACATTTCCTTCCGGGTCCCAACCAGAGACCTAAGCTCAGAAATGGCTTCATGACATTTTCCACTGATCATTTTTGTAAAAAGAAAAAAAAAATAAGATCACACACATTTTATATAGATAAAGTTCTTTGTACTGTGGGAGCTGTATTTGTGAATACAATTTTATATATTTCTTTAAGGCTTGGGCTACCAGGAATCCCTTCAATTAGTCGATAAGAAACTTTTCCAATCAATCTGAGGGCTCCAACTACAACTGGAATTATTGAACTCCTCATGTGCAACATTTTTCAGATTTCCACTTCAAGATCCCTGTATTTTGAAAATCTTCAAAGATACATTACAATCTTCAGGGACTGCCATGTCAATAAGAAAGCACAGTCTGTTCTGTGGTCTTTGTTCAAGATGTCTGGGTGATTAGCTTATTGTTATTATCATTATTAGTATTATTACTACTTCTAATAATACATTGATATTATTTTGTTAATAGTTTCATTTTGTAATATGATGAAAGATAAAGCCTGAATAATGACTATATACAAGGTAACCAAAAAAGTTCTGTCCGTTTTTAAAGGAAAAAAAGAAAATGCTTCACAGTATGTGTAACTTATATTTAGTCTTCGAAGTAATCGCCATCGGCATCCAGCATCTTCTGCCAACGTGTCTTCAGCTGTTCAATGCCCTTGCGGTAGAACTCGGGAGGGGGGGTTGACGCAAAGAAGTCCGTGAGGGCTTTGCGCAAGTCTGCTTCATTGGTGAAGGATTTCTCACGAAGATGATTATCCAGGGAGTGGAAGAGGTGGTAATCGGATGGCGCAAGGTCAGGTGAATAAGGTGGATGGCACAAAGTCTCCCACCCAAGTTGCTGTATGGTATCCCTGACCACTCACGCGACATGCGGCCTGGTGTTGTCATGGAGGAAAAGCACACCTTTGTGATTCACCAGTGCTGGCTCCTTCTGGTGCAATGCCTGTTGCACACGTTTCAATTGCTGCGAGTATAGGTCTCCAGTGACCGTTTGGCCCGTTGGTAGCAGTTCATAATGAACCACTTGACGACCTGTCCACCAGATACAAAGCATAATCTTGCATGGGTGCATAGGTGGTCTTTCGGTGTGAGGGACAGCATCCTGAGGAGACAACCAATGTCTGGGATGCTTGGGAGTTTCATACAGAACCCACTTTTCATCACTGTTAAGCACTTGATTGAATAACAATGTGGTACGGTGGCGAGAAAGCAGCAATACGCAGACTGTCACTCGTTGTCCCTTGTGGACCTCCAACAGCGTTTGAGGAACCCACTTGCTCAGTTTATACGTCTTACCTAGGCGGTGCAGGTGAAGTCTAACTGTTTCATCGGAAATGTTGAACTGTCTTGCAAGTTCACCACACATTAGACTACTGTCCATTTAAATGGCCGCCTTCAGGACTCCGTCATTCAAGACCTGTGGTCATCCACTGCGAGGCTCATAATGGATAAACAAATCTCCCGACGTGAATTTTCGAAACTAACGCCTTGCAGTACGTTCATCCACAGCACTATCCCCAAAAGCTTGACATATGCGGTGACTTGATGCAGCTGCTGATAAGCACACTTTGAAGTCGTAAAGCAAACAGCTCCGAACGAGATCTCTAGACACTTCCATCCTTCTCACAGCTGTCCAGCTTATAACTGATGGCCGGACATGGTGCGCATGTTTTTTATAATGTCTGATGTTCCTACTTCCGGATGTCCAAATTTGAAAACAATTGCTACCCGCATTTCATATATATTTCAACTTCATTCAATGACTAATCAAAAAACGGACCTTGTATTAGGGTGATGATAAATATTGCTGGAATATTGTCAACAATGTTATTGTTTATAATAACAGCAACTAAAAAGATAATGCTGTGTACAGGAATGCTATTGATGACAATAATGATAACAGTAACAGTGATATGTACAATTGTATGAGTTACTATATCAGTTTGATAATAGGGGTTGTATTACATAGGTGGTATAATATTGATAATTGTAATGGAGGTCATGAGTGTGAAAACTGGTGCTGATCAGTCAAAGGAATCAGAAATATTCCTTAAAATGAAATTAAGAAGAATGTTGATCAAAGAAAAAATTCCCATTTTTTTATGCTGTTTACCTTTCCATCCTATTTCATCTATTTTGGAGCAAGAGAAGCAATATAGCTGTTCTTCCACCTAAACTACTTACAAATTCTAAATACCTAAACCTATAATTCAGTTCTCAAAATGACTAACTTATCCTCATAATTTCCAGTTCCTTCTAACTCTTCTTCTGATCACTCATCTCATTCAGTAACCTTTTACCATGAGTGGTTCTTGAGCCTTGTACTGGGTGGACTTTAGTATTGAAAAAGAAAAAGCAAAAACAACATATAAGGAACTGATGGTTAAATATTTTTTGATTAAATATCTCTTCTACTTTTTGAATCATCATAGAAAAAAAATAATAAAAAATATAAAAATAAAAAATATACAAAAAATAGCCATATCTTGATAATAATTATTAGTTACTTTTTGTTTAATTATTTATGTTTCCCTTGTACAAGGCCCAAGAGCCACTCGAGGTAGAGAGTTGTACAGTTTATGGAGATATGTGAGGAAGATAATGGTTAACCTTAGACTTGAACAGGTTAAGATTTTTATGATTGGGGCAGCATTCTCTTGGGAGTCAGTTCCATGAAGCAGGGGTTCATGGAAGCTACTGCTCAAATGGAACTTACATCTCCCCAATGGAATACAAAAGGAATGAGTGTGGTTTGCTACAAGCCATGAAAGTTAGAACTGGTATAACTAAGGAATGTAGTCCATCTGAATACATTCCATAGAAGTAGCAATAGATATTGAAGAATTTGTTGGGGATACATGGCTAATAATAGCACTGTCACAATTTTCATGGAAGCATGTGGGAAAGGCTTTCCTTAAATATAGCACTTACAATGGAGGATGATGTTCATCTGTTGGAACTAAGGAATGCAGTTTGTAGTTTGTCTTTACTTTAGTAAATTTTGCCACTAATTTTAGCAGGCAGAGTTCAAGACGAGCCAAATGCCAAGATTTTTAAATGTTGTATTTGAGGATAACCAGGCATGATCTTTGAAGATTTAATGTGAAAAAATCTCAAAATATAACCTTGTGGCTGACTTGGCTGAACCAAGTAAATGCTTTCTGTTGCATCACAGACTCAGATTCCATTAAAAGATATTCTGTTTGGCATTTGTTTACATAGTCAATATGAATCCATTAAGTGAGAATTAAAATCAAATTGCTATGAAATGATTGCAATTTTAGATTCCTTAATTCTGTTTGATTGAATAAGAAAAAGGTTCAGGATGAGAGATTGGAGAGATTGTCAATAGCAATGAGAGTTAACAAGGTTGCTGAATGTCATTGACGGTGGGAAGAGATAAGGAAATTCTCCTTAGGTCTACATAAGCAGATCTATGTGGGAGAGCAGCTGTTTAGAGTAGGCAAGAAACTCTTTAAGGACATATAGTTGCATGTCATGTGCATGTGTGTGTGTGTAAAGTGGCATGTGCTGTCATGTAAATATATAGACAATTATGTATGCGCTATAAATTCAGAAATGCTTTTCCACTCGTGATAATTCTTTCTGTGGCTTTATGTGTCTGCGGGATTGTATTTATGGTGTTACAAGACTGCACATGTAAATATGTGCATGCCTGTGTTTGTGGGTATTATCAGCAGAGAGATATTTTTAGAAAAAACATTTGTATCAGAAGATAAAGTAAAATATAAAATAAAAAAAATCTTTATAAAAATGATATCCACTACTCTTAACCTGTGAAAATGTCACTGTTTTCCTGTTTGAAACTCCTGATGAATCTTAATTCTTCAGTTAATGATTGAATTAGCTCACGACAAGTTCTACATCAAGAAAACATGTGTAGAAATTCTCCTATCATATCATTAAATATTTGAGCTTAATAACTTTAGCAAAATATTGCAATAACAGTCTTAAATATGAATACTGGTCATTATTTTAAGAAGTAAGGAGGTACAAATGAACTTTTCTATTTAACTGAAGTAGACATTACACATTTCTATCTACCTTTTTTCTTTCATTTTCTCACTGAAGCCTAATAGCATCTTCAGTGCTTTTTGACTTCACATGCAACTGAAATGAAACTTTCCATTATTTATGAGATGTTAGCAGGAGATGTTAAACACTTCTATCTTCCTTTCTTTTTTTTTTACTCAAAGTAGCATCTCTGATAAGTCTTTTGTCTTTCCACGTGATCAAAACAGAATAGTTCATTATTTATGAGATATTAGCAGAAGGACATAACAGTCATGCGAACTAACGAAGGGAAAGACATGCACAATTATAATAGGTTAACTTTGAGGATATCTTTGCTATATGTTTCTCTACATGTACACATATCTCTCATAAACTGTAAAGATGTGTGTATGTGAGTGAAAATGCTGATTTACGACATCTCTATAAGCCTTGTGAGTGAAATTAGGGATATGGAATTGTTTGTTGCTGGTTGTGCTAATATGAAGTCACATGTCATTGTGAGGGTCAGTGTGTACTGGCCTTGTTCAGAGTGTTGATCATACCAGATGATATATACTAAATTCTGCTCAGTATAGTTTCAGTATAAACCACATGTGGATGTAATACATGTTTAATATAGTTTGAATGTAGCAATCCGACGTAGGAAGTAATTTGTTCAATGTAACAGCACCAATGTTTCGTAGCACCTATTCAGGAATTCTTAAGGTCTTCCATATCAGAGGTTGGCAGTGGGTATTTGGAAAGAATAGGAAAACATAGTTTTGCAGGTCTCCTCATCTGACAGGTTAGCAGTAGATCTTCCGAAAAAGAAAAGAAAATGGCCGCCTTTATACACATCGGTCAAATATTTCTAATCTTCTGATTGGTTAACCTTCTATGGGTGTACTATA
The DNA here is from genome assembly GCA_964036315.1 of Acanthosepion esculentum. Lineage (NCBI taxonomy): Eukaryota > Metazoa > Mollusca > Cephalopoda > Sepiida > Sepiidae > Acanthosepion > Acanthosepion esculentum. Next base: position 1,755,822 of record OZ038501.1, read on the forward strand.
AAATGAGTCAGCTCATTTTGGTTCGCTCACTAGTACATATGTACACATAATAACCTAACAGTGGGCTCTGTGGGTACTGAACGAATACAAATTTGCTTGAGCAGGTATCTGCAACAGGGATTGACACCCTAGCAGACAGGAATACTTTGATACAAATTGCCAGCCATTATAGGATCTCTATATACTCTAGCTGATAATGACTCACTCTACATTTTTATTGACTACTTATTGGCAGTCATAAAATTCTGTAAATTACCAAAAAATCTATTTAAGAATGAAAGCACAAAATACAATAAAAAGAATTGGAGGACATTAAGATAAAAATAAGTAAATCACCAAATGATAATCAAAGGACAATGATTAAAAAGACAAAACAATGAAAATAAACTCCAAAACGTATGTGTATATATATATATATATATATATATATATATATATATATATGGGTAAATTGTATTACAAAGTGGAAGAAGTTTACTTGTGGCACATTTTGTCCTTCAGGACTTCATCAGATTAAATTTGGCATGTTGGTAGGACTACACATGCACACAACAAAGCGGTGCTAATAATTATAGAAATTTTTTAACTAACTGAATTCATTTTGAGTCTTTTTCTTTTTATCACTTTTCTAATTAGGTATTCCACACTGTGATATTAGAAGATCTGCCAGGAATATATATATACATCTTATGATAGATTAACTGTCATACATTATGAAATGTACAAAGTCCAACAATTATTTTTTAAGATATTTTTTATGTCATCACACATTATAAAACGGACAAAGTCCGACAATAATTTTTTAAAACATTTTTTATGTTTATGTGTGACGTCATTTGTTTACATTTGGATACACATTGAGCAGATATGAATGTATGAGAGAAAATCATGGAAATTGTGTTTAAAAACAGTAAAATCGGCCTTGTTGACCGAAGGCTCCTCTGTGGCCTAATCAGTAAAGCCATGTCAGGCTATATGACAGTTCCGCATAGGATTCAGGTTTGATTCCTGTCGGAAGACGCATATTTTCTATGAAAATTTCTCGGACATTCACGCCGGTAAATGTTGTTAATACTGTTTATTATAAACAGAGAATTTACTTAAATATTTGTATCTATAAAAAGAACGTATAAACATAAAAAATGTCTTAAAAAATAAACTGTCATCTAAACTACTCCAAAAATGAAAATAACACTGACATCTCATTTTAACAGATATATTTACCCAAATTACACAAAAATATCTTGAAATACGAAAGAGTAAATTTATTCAATAAAATCTTTTGGTTTCAACCACAACCTCCAGACAACTTCAGAATTGTCTGTTCATCTTTGTTGTTACAAAGAGTTTTGTTAGTCTCTTGTTCAACTGTTCCCCACACACCCTGAGAAGTTAGGTGGCCAGATGTAAGGGGTGATGTGGTCAAAGAAATTGTCTGACAGCCATGACTGGGTTCCCCTGCTTGTGTAGCATGGTGTACAGTCCTTTTGCCAGACATAGGGTCTTTAAGCACCCACCCTCTTGACCTTGTGCAGTACTAACTCCTCAAGGCACTTGATGTAGGCCTCTCTGTTGATTCTGAGGCCCTGTGGGAAGATCAATGAAGGAACTACTGTTAAAATGAGATGTCAGTGTTAATTTAATTTTTGCGTAATTTAGATGACAATTTATTCATCACAGCCTGTACATATGTGTAAAAGTTGCTTTCTGAATCCACATGCAACTAATATTAATCCAAATCTTCCATTCTATGTATATGTGTCTTGTGTCTTTGATTGCTCTTGGAAAGCTTTGAATTATCAAAACAATACACTTTTCATGAGTTCCCTTAATTACAGTCAAATACATTATACATTGTTCTGTCAATTCAAATTCTTATCAAAACTGCTTTACTAAATTTCCTGTAAACACTCTTCCTGGCATTTCTCCTTTGATAGCAGCTCTACCTACTTTGGAGGCAATAACAAAACACAATGCTACACATAAAGGTATGTGCACATATTTGTAAAAAATTTCCTTGCATTCACCAATGCACTTCTCTATTTAATTATCCCATTAACAATTGTCTTTTGTTCTTCTTATTTATAATATTTGAAGGAAACCACACTAATGAAAGAGTAAATGGTAATAATTTTAGAAAATAGAAAATGAGAATGAACAACAAAGAATAATAATTTTAACACCCATAAACTTTGAATCAGGTCTATAAAACTTTCATTAAGAAATTCTTTTGTGTATTAGAATCCCTCTATTTAAATTATTCTTTTATCTTTCTCAATTGAAATCAAAATTCATTCTTTAATAAACTTGTACCTACACACCAATAAATGGTTGCAACTTCTCTCTACAGGGGTTGGACAAAATAATTGAAACACTTGTTAAATTCAAAGAAAATTTATTTAATATGGAGTTGGTCCTCCTTTAGCCTCACATACAGCTTTAATACGTCTATGAATGGAATCATACAGCTTCCTGACTTCATCCAGAGGAATTTTCAGCCATTCTTCCATTAACACCTGCTCTAGCTCTTTAAGACACGATGGTGGAGGATAGTGGCTCCTAACTTGTCACTCCAAAATGCACCACAAATGTTCAATAATATTGATATCTGGAGATTGGGGAGGCCACTCTATGTGCTCTAGCTGACTTTGATGCCCTTCATACCAATTCTTAACCACTCAAGCGGTATGTATTGAAGCATTATCGTCTTCGAAGATGCAGTCACAATCAGGGAATAAAGTCTGGGCCATTGGATGAACATGATCTCCTAAAATGTTCAGGTAATCTTTGCTGTTGATTCTACCATGCAGGACAACTATTGGATCAAGACATTTCCATGATATGGCGGTCCAAACTATCACTGATCCACCTCCATGATTTACTGTTGGAAGAAGGCAGTCAGGGTTGTAAGCTTCTTTGGCCTGCCTCCACACATAAACTCGCCCTGAAGTTGGGAAAAGAGAAAAACTGGACTCGTCTGAGAATATGACTTGCTTCCATTGGTTTGTAGACCACACATTGTAATCTCTGCACCCCTTCAATCACTTCTGAATGTTGCGAGTGGAGAGAAGAGGTTTCCTCACGGTGGCTCTTCCATGATATGCAGCCTTATGGAGCTCACGACGAACAGTTTTAGTAGAAACTGGACTATTCAGATGATTATTCAACTCAGCAGTCACTTTGGCTGCAGTAGTCCGATGATTTTTTGCCACATTGCGTTTCAATGCACGTCGGTCCCTGTCAGTAAGTTTGCAAGTCCAGCCCAAATTGCTACGGTTGCTAGAGGTTTTACCCTGTTTCTCGAATTGCATCATAGTTCTTGATATGGTAACTTTTGAAAAACCAAACAATTCAGCAACCTTAGTGATCGAGGCTCCTGCCATGTGAGCTCCAACAATTTGCCCTTTTTCGAACTCGGAGAGGTCATGCATTTAGCTTAAATTTTACTAAATTCTAAAAATAAATAAGACAAAGACAGTAAATGAGATAAATAAATGTACTTACAATAGATATCACCTGCAATTATGAAGTTTTAGTTAAGGTTCTTAATATAATAGGTCTTTGAAATATAGGAGTGGAATTTGCACCTGTTCCAATTATTTTGTCCAACCCCTGTATATATATCTTTTTATTTATCTATGTCTATGGACATAAATATTTGCAATTTCTTTATCTCTCTATTTATGGACACAATTTCTTGCAACTTCTTTAACTTTATATTCATCCATGTCTATCTATCTATATCTGGACATAAATACTTGCAACTTCTTTATCTATCTCTTTATGGGTATAAATACTTGCAACTTATCTATCTACCTTTTTATCTATCTATATCTGTCTATGGAAATAAATATTCACAAGTTCTTTATCTATCTATCTATCTATCTGCCTATGGACATAAATACTTCCAACTTTTTTATCTATAAATAATTGTACCTTCTTTATCTATCTATGGCCATAAATACTCACAACTTCTTTCTCTGTCTATTTATGAACATAAATACTTGCAACTTATCATTCTATCTACCTGTCTCAGGACTTAAATACTTCTCTGTCTGTCTATGTGTCAATGTTCTATGCCCTTTCAGTATGAGTAGCCATATTTCTCCACTGCTTTCTGCACCTAGAAATACTTGCTCTTTTATGGATCCTGTTTATCTTTGTGGTACTTGTACCTTATAGCCATGTACTCAAGTTATTTTACTCTTGACATGCCTACTGTACTTTTTTCTGATTGTGAGCAGCAGTTTCTTTATTCTGTTTGCTTTTCATTACAATTCCCTCATACTCTACAGCCATGAAAGGATTATGGAGTTCACAATTAAATGCAGCATGAGATTGTGAATTTCATGATCTTGATGGAGATTGAGGAGTTACTTAGGTATGTAGAATGACTATACTTTAGAACACATTCCATAAAATGGACACAAAAATTTTTAACTTTGGCATCTTTCAAAAGCCAGCATTAGAGACAGTAACATGACTTTTTAAAAATTAAAATGAGTGAATTTCAAAGATTCAATACCAGTTTTCACAATATTTTTATGTCTGCTGCTAGGAAAGTTAGTTCCATGTGTTGAGTTAGACAATTTTTCTTGCCAGAATCTATCTTAGATATTTATAAGTCTACCATTCATCCTTGCCTTGAATATTGCTGCCACATATAGTCTGGTGCTCCTGCTATATATTTAAAGAGTCTTGATAAAATCCAAAGAAGAATCTGCAATGTTATTGGACCTGCCCTGGCATCTTACCTTTAGTCACTTTCCCACCACCATAATGTAGCTTCTTTGTGCCTTTTCTATAAGTACTTTCATGACAATTGTTCTGATGAACTTTCCACTATTGTACCAAGACTTTATGAATTTAAGCACAGTACTAGATTGGTGGTAAAGTCTCATCATTTTACAGTTGAAATTGATAAATATAACAATAATTTCTATACTAAAAGAAATTATTGTTATATTTATCAATTTCACTTCTCGCTTGTGGAACTCTTCTAGCTTCTGAGTCAACTTTGATCTTCAAAAATGTTAATCATTATCTTCTGTCTTCTTAATTCTTGTTCATTCATTGTTCTCTCTTCTTAATAGTATTTTTTCTCATATTCTTGCATCTTAGTGGCTTCATTGACTTACTTGGGGGAAAATGATTAAAAAACTAAATAAATAAATTTAAACACAATCCTAATTAAAGTTATTGAGGACTACTCATATTGGCATCAAGACACCTGTTACCAATTTTGCCATAGTTTTTTCTTCAAGTATAATAAATTGAAAAGAAAATAAGACAATGAAAAAGAATCCAGTTATGACTAAGAAAGATGACAGCACAGAGACAAAAACGTAAATAGAAATATTTATTTTATTTTATAATTATTTTTTAATAAACATAGTATTTTCAGTGTAAGGAACAATATAAAATGATTTGAATCTCTTATGAGAGTTAGAAATAATGAAATTTGATGTATTGTCAGGTGTTGGAGAAATAAAAAGAAAATATTCAGGATAAAATATTGAGTTAAAAATAAAAGAAACAAATTGTTTGTTTTGTGAAAAAAACTTTGCCAATATTTGCCAATGATTAAAGCATCTAAAAGCATGCAGTAATCAGAACTTAATTTTTGCACGACAGACCAAGTATTTATCGGCTGGGATTCATTTTATAAACAAAGAGAAAGAACTGTCTCTATTCCTGAGATGTATTATTGTAATTATACATACTATTTACATTGTTTGGACTGTTGTCCTTATCTTTATTGCCATATTCAAAATGTTTTGGCCATTGTACACTCCAGCCTTCTTCAGGTGATATTTGTTGGAACCCATTATTTAGTCCACAGAAATAAATTGTTCTAATTAAGATGCGAGTTCAATCGCTGACCAAAGCAGAGAGAACAAAAACTTAGAGAGTTAAGTTATCAAGGGTAATTAACTAAAACAGAGATATCCAAAAGCATGTGAAATCAGAACAATCTACCCCCAGTTTGATTTCTCATTTTGGGGGTTTTTTTTCTATAGATATTGAGCCTTGTTGCATTTTGTTAAGATAAATCCATTTTTGTTTTCACATGCTTTATATAAGTAGACTTTGTTATTGTACTTTCCCTCTGCCTTTTAGTAGGTTTATTATCTATCTATCTTTTTATATATATGCTTCATTGAAAATGACATGTAAGGAAAATCTCATACGTTTTTTATTAAGTTTTTCTAATGTTCTTATTAAGTAGTGCCTGTCTGTCACATTCAATGAAACATGTGTAAAAGAAAGTTTGCTGCCCAAATATAGAATACACGCACACATATATAACTGTGTATATGGGCAGCAATCCCTCATTGATACAGGTTTAATTGAAGATGAGTAAAAGGAAATGGGATTAATTTTTTTTATTAATTTTTTCATGCAAATGATTTCTGTTCTAGAAATGGGATGTGTAAAAACTATCCAAATAATCAAATGGGTCTGAGTGCTTTTGATCATGCCATCTGCTCTGATGAACTTTTTTCCTCGATGTCCTGACTACATGAATTTAAGCATGCTACTAAACTGGCAACTAGCTTCCACCCTTTTACTGTTGAAATAGTTAAATGCAACTGCCACTTCTATTCCAACAGTTTCTTTTCTCACACTTCCCACCTGTGGAACTCCCTTTCATTTACTTGCTTCCCTGATAACTAGATTCTTCAAAGATTTAAATGCAATGTCATCATCTTCTATCTTCTTGAATCCTGTTCATTTTTTGTCCTTTCCCCAATCCTCACTGTATTCATTTCTCTCACTTTTACTCTCTGTAACCTGCTGTAAACTAACAACATTTCTACCTTGCTTGGGGTGAAAAGATTCAAAAAATCTATTATCCATTATCAAGGATGTTTTTTGTTTAACTGAGTATGTAGATTTTTTTTTATATCTGTAGGGATGGGAATTTATTTAATTTGAGGAAAACTGCCAGCACATTGTGGGCATGTTTATAATTAATATTATTGAGAATTGGGTTCTGTTTTATTAGTTTTTGCATGTAGATGAGTCTATTATTTCATATTTTCCACAAGTATGTTACAGACAGAGGTTGGTAGGTCTCTGTGTGTGTTTAAATGGGTCCTAATAGAGCTATGATTTCTCGAATCAGTCATCTTTAACATATATATATATATATATATATATATATATATATATATTTGTGTATTTAGGCAGCAATACTTCTTTCATGCACATTTCATTAAAAACGACTGACAAGGTGCTTTTATTTAGTTTTTTATATAATTTCTCGTGCGATCTAATAAAGTTTTTCTTTTCAGAGGATAGATTATATCTTGACCGTGTTTTGAAACAAAAAAAAAAAAAAAAATGAATCCCTTTATAAAACATACATACAACAAACTATTTCTATTTCTAATTCTAACAGTTGAAATATAATCCTTGAAAATGGCTAAATGTATAGCCGAAAGCGCTCGGATAAAAAGAACATTCGGACAGTTTTTATATAATTTATCCTCTGAAAAGAAAAACTTTATTAGAGCGCACGAGAAATTATATAAAAAACTAAATAAAAGCACCTTGTCAGTCGTTTTTAATGAAATGTGCATATATATATATATATATATATATATATATATATATATAAAATGCAAAAATTTTGAAGCGGTATAATAGTCAATTGCACAGAAAATGGGCAAAGTGAATTTGGATTTCAGTTTATGCTCATTCTGTGCTAATGTCTTTGGGAAAGGCCTTGAAGCCACCTCTTCCTGCCTTATTGTCTGCCTCACATTGGCATTCCATGATAATTGATAGAGTGAAAAGAGTGAGTAAGCAATCAACTGAATAAACAATTCTCCCTTATATATGAAAGTAGTAGCAGTAAAAAGCTCTTACACCGACTGTGAACCTTGACAGGAGTCAAGATGAGTACTGAAACAACATAAAAAGAGACATAATTCTAATTAAATAGTTGGAGAATTTCCCTTTCTTGAAGTTTGTAAAAAGAAAAATTCATGACATTTAAGAAAGAGTAATCTTTCAAATGAATTTTGTTTAAGGTTGAGCTTAAAATTCCCCAAAATTCATAAAAACATACTTGTTAAGGAAACTAACAGTAAAATCAGTAGGACAGAGAGTTAACTATTGGCAACAATGATAATGCTGATAAAAGCTTTGCGGTTGACGTTTGAGATCATGAGACTGATTGTATTGGTCACTATAAACTTATGACAATGATGCTATTAATTATGGAGCTAACAGTTTGGAAATTTTGTATTTCCCAACAATATTGACTAGAAGTGGATAGTAATTTCATATATATGAAAAGTGAATAGAAAAACAACTACACATGGCAGTTTAGAAAAGAATTACTCATATTCTAATAACCTACTAATTTATAGGTTAGATTCTTTCAAACAAATGTGCTAGAATACTCTGTACTAGACTTAATTTGAATTCTTTTAGGGAACATACCTGTGTTAGTTGATTTAAATGGTCTGAAAACAAATAATTATATATTTTTGTTACTTCAATTTAATGGGTTTTTTTTTATCTTTCTTCAAATTAAATCCAAATTCAGTTTGAACCTACCAAGAGATGTTGTGATATATTTAGAAGAATAAATTATGTGTTCCATATTTCTTTCTGGTTATATACATATTTTTTTGGCGAATATCTACTGATGTGCTGAACAAATGTGGCTCTTTATCCCAGCAAGGAACCTGAATACTCTGGAATAAACAGGGCACTTAAGAGGTCCAACAGCAGGTGGTACATTATCCAGCAATTCAAAATGTTGTATGAAACAGCTTCTGGACTTACATATCTTACCACAAATACCGCATTTCAATTGCTGGACGTCTATGGTTTTATAGTCAATTGCCACCTTCCGTCAGTACACTCTCAAGTGACTCCACAGACTAGCCATCAAGAAACACACACTACCACACAATCTGTACATGTCAGATCGGACTGCCTGCACGTGTCTTCAGGAAGTTCGATCGAGACACCTTTACGCACATCTTTTTTAAGCTTTACATGCTCCCTTTTCTAATCTTCAAAGTGATGCCTTTCACTACTAGTAGCCTCATTCCAATTATTGTGATCAGATGCACATGAGATAAATGACTGTCTAAAATATATATATATACAGACACACACACATATACAGGTTGTGATAGATTTTTGGCATTTTATATTTTCAATTTTGCACTAGCACATTATTTTTTATTTTGTTGACTATACAGCGTCTGTGAGAAAAAAAACACAACTAATTTGGAAATGACATACTGTACTGCTTGGCATTCATCTGCTTTTTGTATGAATGATTCATGTAATATATATATATATATATATATATTTTAGACAGTCATTTATCTCATGTGTTAAAGATAGTGTCCTTTTTTGGTCAAAAATTCAGTCATTTGATAGTGAAACTAGAGTGACCTATCTGGTATCTGGAGGCTGTGCACTGCCAAAATCACAGGGCCCCTTCACATGCCACCCAAACATATATATATATATATATATATATATATATATATATATATATATATATATAAAACATATATTCTTTTTGGCACAGCCTCACTACCAATAACCATAACACATGTCATAACCATAGAATATTTCAAATGTTCAGTTTTCCAAAGAATAACAGGATGTAGATAAAGAGATTCTACTTAAAATCTGATCAAACATCACAATTTGGCAGGAAGGACTTCTTGAATGGAAAAAGAACTATTCTATACTCTATTATATATATATATATATATATATATGACATCATGCATATGCATTCATTTTTGTTCATTTCTTTTGCATGGATATTTCTATGTTGATGGCAAAAGTCTGAATGTCAGTCACTTAAGGAGAACCTAAAAATGGAAAACATGTCTTTGTGGGATAATAACTCATATTTATAAAAGCTGTTTTCATTAACTTTTTCCTCTTTTTTTATTTATTTTGGTGGAGAAAGAAGATACTGTTTTACTTCTGTCCTTTTGTTTTCCAGTTCTTGTTTTGGCTTCCTTTGCAATGCCAATATTTTGCTCTGATCTCTGAAAACACATGTCGAGGAAACATTTCTCTTGTTTTTTTCTTATTGTTATAACAGTTCATTTTCTTTTATCTTATTCTTTTCTAATAAGACTACGCCATGATATTGTTAGGGATTATACTTTTTCTGTTTTGTTTTTCAGTTACAATTTTTACTAATACACTGTCCACAAAAGTGATTTTAATATGCCATGTCCGTTCAAAATGTAAGTGTATATGGCTCTCCACAGTTTCCTTATCTTTAGTATATATGAATTTCCATGAATTCAGAAGAAATATAGTGATCTAGTTTTCTATTAGTGTATTCACAGTTTTAAATCCAGGGTTGTTTTTCTTCTAGAGTAGTTGTCAACCAAAGCTAATGTGTCCAATCTGCCTTGAGATTTAACCTACAGCTGAGGGTCTAAGAAGAAGAAAAGATTCATTTCTTTCCAAGGACATTGATGGAAAGTGAATTTAACAGACTCAGTCAGAATTTGAACTCATTTTTCTATTCCATTACCTACTCCAATAACATCTGAACTAACAACACCTCTCTACAAAAGATATAAAATAAACAATATTTTGAGAGAAGAAATATTTTCAAAATCTATTTATTTTCATAGTTTGTGATAATAAAATTCTCATTTAAGCAGTTAACAATTAAATAAATCTTCAAACTTTTTTGAAGCAACAGAAATGTGGTTCTACAGAAGGATGCTGAGAATACCATGGACTGAACATGTGAGCAACAACACAATTTTAGAGAAAATACAAACAAATAAGGCAGTCATAATTAATATCAGAAAGAGATAATTGAAATTTCCTAATGAGGAAAGAGGGCTTGGAAAATTTGACTCTCACAGGAGTTACTGAAGGCAAGAGGGATAGCAGAAAACAATGCATAAAAACCTTTTCTCTATGTATAATAGAAAACAAGTTTGGAATTTAATGAAGATAGTGATTTTGGAAAGTGAGTCAGGCCAATAATTTTTCTGCACACACTTAGAATAAATTGCATTGTTTTTAAATTTTCAGTTATGTTGTAAATCAATCAGCTTTCATTTAAATGAGGATTTATTTTACCTGAAACATAAAGTACAATTTGTTCATTCAGTTTCACTTTAGGAAAGTAATTTCTATTTAAAATTGAGTATAAAAGAAAACACTTTATTACTTAAAGGTTTGCAATGAAGACATACCATTAATTATTTATACTTTTCAGAATTGTTTTGTTCATTCTTTTAAGGTAACTTTCAAATCAACTCAAATTAGAAAATTTTATAAATCTTCAATAACAACAATGCTATGCATAATTTATTTTAAGTGTCATATGAATTTTTTTTATACATTCATGGCTAAGGTTGGTGAACAAAGATTCTGAAAGGGATTATATGTTCCTTGCAGAATTTGGTGGGCATTTTATGTTCTTTCCATTACAAACCTGCAAGATTCTTTTTCCAGACAGACTAGGAGAAGGTCCTTAACCAGGGGAATCCCCTTCAGGGTGATTTCAGAGTGGAGAGGGAAAAATCTTTTATTTTTTTTGTTTTTTATTTACTGAATTTTGTTTATTGAATTCCAATACTCTGGCATTCTACTGAGCTTTTTGTTTATTGAAGTCTGCTTCAGTTTATTTATTTAATAATTAGTTATAAATTAAAACAAATTATTGTACATTTATTCAAATTTTAAAATCCACCAACATTTTTTAATGCAATTAAATTTGTAAAACACATCTATAAAAATAATCTATTTAAATTTATGTGTACTGATATAGAAAAAGTATGAAAATATATGCATATTATTTGGTATGCACCTTTTTGAGTTGGACAATCTTGGAAAGTTGGAGGAAGACATTCTGACTTATGGAGAAAAAGAGTGCATTGAGCAAAAAAGGTTGACAACTACTTGCCTAATATCTTGGAGAGAAAACAGGGTATATGTTGTTTTTGTTTGGTGCTAATTCTTTGGTTTGCTTCATATACGGAGGTGGCTGAGATAAAACCCTTTGCATTACAGAAAAAAATGAAAGCATATTAATTTAACAGGGTACTTCACTGATGACAAAACAAAATCAAATAAGTAACTAAATCTCTGAAATCAACAATATCCAATGCAGCCTTGGTCTCTTTTTTCTCTACTTCCCAACATAGGTTGGATACATGCAAAATACAAACCGATTTCAATTGATGATAATCAAAATGTGACACAATCTATTGAAAACTCCATTATCGCACATTACATAAAAAGGATAGAATTGAGGAAATTAGTTTGACTTTAGCTGAAAACATTAATGATGATCTTAAAAGTGGTCATGTGATCAAATACATAACTGAATAACAAACAAAAAATGTATTTGTTCATCCTTTTTATTAAATGAAACTTCACCACCATTACAAACATGAATTTACAGAGGACTTCCTTCCTGTATTTCTCTGTTTTCATTGTTGACTAATGCATTGCTTCAAGAATATCAAAGAATTGTTTTCAGTAATTATGCAGAGATAGAAAACTTTCATATACACACACACACACACATATATATATATATATATATATATATATATATATATTGAACAGGCCTTGTTGGTTGAATTTAACAAAATCTGTTCCAATGAAATTTTGATGTTTAAATATACCATATAGAGTATATACTCGTGTATCATGCGACTTTTGAAGACATAATTTTAGAGCTAATTTTAATGGGGTCACATCATACATGAGATATAAAATGTATATGATGCTGGACCTGGCTACACCATTGACCAAACTATATATCCATTTACTATATTATAGTAAAAAGTACAGTTGCATTTAAAATAAACATTGCATGTTACATGAGTATATATATATATATATATATATATATATATATATATATATATATATATATAAAAATATGAATATAAGATATTGCACATAGACTGCAAGTGTTAATAAAATAGTGACTGATGTAATATAACAGAGCTATTAAGTATATATTAATAAATAAACATATTATCCCTCAGTAGTAGCACAACTCAGAGTTTCATATATGAAACTCCAAGTCATGCTACCAGTGAGGGATAATATATATGTATATATGTGTGTGTGTGTGTGTGTGTGTGTGTGTGTGTGTGTGGAGGCATGATGGAGTAATGGACAGTGGTTCAGACTGAGGAATCAGAGAGCCAAACTAGAAATCCAGTTGAGTTCACTGCATTCATTATGTGCAAATACATTTGAGAAAGGTATGAATACCTCTTCTCCTTACACATGAATAAGAGACTTGAAGCAATAGAAATGTGGTTCTACAGAAGGATGCTGAGAATCCCATGGACTGAACATGTGAGCAACGACATTGTTTTAAGGAAAATTGAAACAAAAAGGACACACATTTAGAAACAGAAAGACATAATTGAAATTAATTGTGCACATCATGAGAGAAGAGGGTTTTAAAAAATTGACATTCACTGGGCTTACCAAAGGCAAGATGGATGGAGGAAAGCAGTGCATAATCTATATAATGAGCTTATTTAAATGGTTCAGAGAACAGGGATTAGGAGATATAGCAAAAAGACAAACTTTACTAAGAGCTACAAAAGACAAGAAATTGTGGAGAGCCATTATGGCCAGTCTTGAAGAAAAAGAAAAGGATCATTGCTTGAATCAATCTGGAAATGATACAAGATAAATTGGATCTTCATTTAGAAAGGAAAATTGTGCAAACCTTAAAAGCCATGAGTTCTGAAAAGAAATATTTGCAATTTTTTTTAAGAAAGTTGAAAAATAAACTTTAAATGAAATAATGTTGTACATTTTTCACTGAAGCATCATTGAGAAAGAAAGAAAAACAGAGGCAAAATTAACAGCTCTTTAAAAATAGAGAATAACAGTTGGAAAAAACCCTACCTTTTTTTATTTACAGTAAGGTTAATCCTGTACAAAGCCCAGGGGCCACTCTAGGTAGAGGGTTATGTTAAGGTGTAGTTTATATGAATTGGATGGAAAGATATCAGTTGACTCTAGACTTGAACAGGTTAAGATTGTACTGATCAGGGAAACATCCTCTTGGGAGTCTGTCCCACAGATCAGTGGTTTGTGGAACGTACTTTCACCAACGGGATACAGAGAGAATGTGGGTGGTTTGCTATTATATAAGTCACATGACAGGTCCTAGCCATGAAGGTTAGACATGGTGGAGCCAAGGAATTTAGTTTGTCTGAGCACTTTCCATGGAAGTAGTGATAGAGCAGTGAGAGGCTCACAATATCTCACCTGTAACAGAGAGGTTGGAGGGTGGGAAAGCATTCTTCTCCAATAAGGAGATGCTTTTGAACTCTATCAAGACTGGAAGGTGAGGACTGGGCATAAATTACATTACTGAAGACACAGATAATGACAAAAAAAATACATTTGCTTTCTTTAAGAATTCAAGATATTAAGTTGGATAGTGAGGCAATCCTAAGAGAAAAAAGTCCTTCCAGGATTTATTATTCGTGTGCACAATCTTGACAACATAAGATATGCAAATAACACTGTTGGTGGCCAAAACAGAAAGAAAACAGTAAAAAAAAACCTCCTAGACAAGGCAGTAAAGGAAAGCAAGAAGAAATGAAAAACAATCAACCATAAGCAGATAGAATGTATGGTCATTAGCAAAAGAGGCGGTCCAAAATGTGAGTTACAAATTGGAGAAATCCCTAGGCATGGGCAGTGGAATGAGAATAGTCTACTCCAGTTGATTAAATAGAAGGTTCAATTTGGAATTCACTGTAGTTTACCCAAATTAATATAAACCTTACTAAAGCTGGAAGGCACAACAGACAAAAGTTTGTGATAACAACAATAAAGATTAAGACAATAGTCTGAATATAAATAGTGTAAATGATGATAACTCCTTATCTCAGAAATTCAGAAAAAAATTATAAATCAATCTACAATTCAAAGACACTGAATTATATAAGGATAATCTTTTTAATCGGTATCATCCATTGCAAGGCAGTAAAGTCACTAAGGCAGAAGAGGTTACTGGCAGTGGAAGAAATAGAGACAGAAACATTAATATTAAGCAGAAAGAGAAGAGAGTAATCAGGTGGACAGTAGATAGTGATTGATGCTGCATTTAAATTTTTGCAGATTCAAGTTGGCTGAAAAGCATGGAGCTGGAAGTGAGAAGTGTAAGAAAAGAAACTGTTAGCATCGAACTTATGGCTACATCTAACCTGCTCAACTGTAAATTGATGAGATTTCGATGCCAGTCTAGCACTGCACTCAAATTCATAAAATCTAGGTACCATAGTGAAGAGCTCATCTGAACAATACCATGAAAGTATTTATGGAAAAGGCACAGTGAGGCAACCTTACTGCAGTGGGAAAGCAACTGAAGCCAAACCACAAGATCAAGACCGATAATATTGCTGATTATTCTTTGGATCTTATCAAGGAGCTCATGGTATATAGCAGGGGCACCAAACCATGGGTGAATGGTAGATTTATAGATATGTAGGATAAATTCTGGAGAGAAAAATGATCTTGCACGGTACAGTGAACCAATTTTTTGGCAGCTGACCTAGCAATGGATTCAATATAGTCTTTCTACTTCATGTCAGCTGAGAATGTTAGCCCAAGAAGGCACAGTGAGTCACTTTCCTGGAGGTTAGCATCAGCCATGCTAATGGAATACAGAGAGGAATCTCTCAGATGATTAATGGAGAGAAGTTAGTTCTGGAGGCAGTAAAATTAACAAGCCATCTTTGACCTCAGTTAACGATGGACTGAAGGGTGTTTTAGACATCAGATGCCATTTTGACCTTTTCAGACTGATCAGCCTTACAATCAAGGCAAGAGTAAATGGTTTTGTCTTCAGCATAGATGCTGAGTTGAGAGCTGATGTCATTGGGAAGGTCATTATATATATATATATATATATATATATATATATATATATATAGTTAAAAAGTGCATCACAAGCCACAACTGGATTATATTATAAACAAATAGAAGCATAGAAATAAACATGATAAATTGCAGTAGTATACTTTTCAGAGAAATATATATATATTTTAGAAAACATACATGTGTAAAGAAATTTTGCTTATCTGTTGGTAGCAATATGTTTTATCTGGGAATGTCCAAGATGTTTGCCTTCTTCAGTGGTCGAAAACCAAAGAGAGAGAAAGTTTTGATTTTTGTTTCAATTGGTGGTAAAACACTTGTTCTGATGCATCATGGGAGTATTCTATATTTTATTTAACTTTTTTTATAATCTTACTTTTTCTTTCTCTATTGTTATTTACCATTTTTATCTGTACTTTGAAGTAATTTTTTATTGCTTAACTTTTTTATTGCTTCCTTTATTAATAATTATTTTGGTTCAAGACTACAACATAGTCTAGTAATAAGGATCAGGAGTTACTTAGTTATTTATTGCTATCACTGTAAATGTTTGTCAAGCTTTTGGTGAGTTTCTGCTGATGCTGAATAAATTGTTTGATGTCAGGTTTTGTTTGTTTAACAGCATATGAACTCCTTATGGGTCATTTAATGGGAAAATGGAATTTTCTTGGGAGCTTTGAAGTAATAAAAACATATTATATGTATTATTATGTCTTCACAATTGAGTATATGGCAGATGATACTCAGCTTTTGTGCATATACATGTTTGCATGGACATAATTAATAGAGGAGGTGATATGTGCATTTTATGTTCTTTTTCTAAAGTTTTATTGTGGAATGCATGTTGATTACTTTAAGAAATTGTAGGATATTATAGGGATTAGTATCATGAAAGAGTTCATTTATGTTGGCTGTTTGCCTGATTCCGTTTCGTAGCATATCAACCTCTATGTGTGAATTAATGCCGGAATCTAGATATTTTGAATGCAACTGCATACCTTCACCTACAGATAAAAAACCTATTGCTGGTAATTTTACTATAAAAATGTATTTTTATGCATTCATAGTATTTTATTTGTGTTTGCAGGGGGGGGGGGTCTCTTTTTTTCCCAGAGCTGGTATCTTAACAAGGGCTACTACTCTGGTTTTGGGTAAAACAGCAAATAAGAGTGGTTTCACGCTCCTCAATATTTTGAAGCATGGAGTTAAAACAATTAATTTTGGATCCATCTCAAGTCAGGAATGAAAATGACACACTACAAAAGATTTTTGTTGCTTTGAAATAGATATATTTGAATTTTGATTCACTCTGGCTAAGCTTGACAAGCCAAACCCTCAGTGTCACCACTGTTTAAGATATATATGGATATATGTGGGTATAAAAGTAATGACAAAAAAAGTTTTAATCCAAGGCATCAATCCTCCTATATTGCAGTAAATACTGGATAGTTTCCTCACAGTCAAAGAAAAGACTGAAATGTAGTTCTATAGAAAGATGCCGAGAATACTATGGATGGAACATGTGAGCAATAAGGAAATTTTAAGGAGATTGTAAACAAAAAGTTCCATTATACTTTGAATCATTAAGAAATAGTTAAAATTTCCAGGCCCCCTAATGATGAAAAAAAGCTTGAAAACTCACAGGACATATCAAAAGCAAAAGTAAAAGTGGGGAAACAGCAAGTCACCTACCTAACGGACTTGTGTTAATGGATAGCAGGACAGGGATAGAGAGAGAGATGTTAATAAGACAAACATTACTTTCAGCTACAATGAATAGAATGTTGGAGAGAGCCATGATTACCCATATCCTGAAGGTATATGGCACATAGAAGAGAAAGAATGGGATGTGATATTACATGAGAACAGTTTAATAAATATGTAATATTAAAAAAACCTTTTTATAAAAACATGATTTTTTTTTTTGTTGCTAAGGGTTTGCTATATCTGTGCAATTTCAAATGACTGAAAATTAAAAAAAAATGGTGAGAAAGATAAGGCCAGATTTTTCACTTTCAATTTTCTACTTTAATTTCATGGATTAAAATACATTTCTCCTTGCTGAAAATATTTTATAAAAAAAGACCGATTGATATAGAAATAGATTGATAAATAGAATTTATGAGACATGGTCCTTGAGTGTTCTTTAGAAAATGACTGACGATGATTTTCAGGAATCAAATGCCTGCATTTTAGAATGGGGGCAAAAAAATAAAATAAAATAGAATAGAAAACCTCTTTCTGTGAAACATGTTTTCTATCACACAAATTCAACTAAATTCAGCAGCATGCACTCACATTTAAATATTTGTAAAGTTAAACTGACAAAACATTAGAGACTTTACCTTCAGCCTGATAAATGGAAAAGAAAAAAGAAAATTTTAGCTTTGCAAATAGATGCCAACTGAAGTGATATCTACACTACACCCAACTCTTATCAATACACTGCAATGAGAGAATCTGTGAAATGCTTGGAAAACAAATCAACTTTCTTCTCTCATTACTTTATTCAAAAGAAACCATAAAAATAAATAAAGAACTTAAAAATAAATAGAATGCCTTTTTTTCCTACAAGAAAAAGAAAACAATGGTCAACATATATATTTATACACTTGTTTATATATTTTAGTAGCCTTTCTCTTGATTTTCATTTTTATCTGTCCATGGCAAGGTCAGTGAATTATATTTTGTACACAGGTTTGCAGGGAAGCAGACTGTCCACAACAGAGACTCACATACTGTGTAGATAAATGAAGAAACAAAAACAAATAGAGAAAAGAAATGAATGTAGTCTGTACTTTCTCTTCGGCTTGTTAATGGTTGTTTGTCCCATCAGCAAAGTTCATGTCTGTGCATATAATTGCAATGCAGGAAAGCAGAGAAAACAAATCAGTCCCTTTTTTGCCTTCTTTCTTGGTATGCATAATATGCTCATATATATTCCTGCATATGGATATATCTATGTATATATTAAATGACAGTGAGCACACAGACACAGACACACACACACACATATATATATATATATATATATATATATATATATATATGTATATTAATAATTTCAACCCAAGCAAGACAATAAAGCCACTAAGACACAATAGGTTGCTGAGTGCATAAGAATAAGAAAAATATTATTAAGGAGTGAGAAAAATAAAAACAGTGGAATACAAGAAGACAGTAGATAATGATTGACATTGCATTTAAATTTTTGAAGATCAAAGATGGCTGCAAAGCAAGAAACTGGAAGAGAGTTCCACAGGTGAGAAGTGCAAGAAAAGAAACTGTAAGCAAAGAATTTGCAGTTACATCTAACCATTTCAACTGTAAAATAATGATACCTTGTCACCAGTCTAGTAATGAGCTTAAATTCAAAAATTTAGGTACCATAGAGCAAGGTTCATCTGAACAGTTACCATAAAAGTATTTATAGAAAAGGCAGAGAGAAGCTATGATATGGTGGTGGGAAAATGACTGAAGCCGAGATGCCAAGTCAAGTGCAATAAAATTGCAGATTTTTCTTTGGATTTTATCAAGAATCTATGTTTTGTGCTGTACAAAAATATTATTAGTTGCATGTAGAATTTAAACTACAATTTGTCACAAACTACACCAGTACATACCTACAGGCTGATTAAAAGTGTTCGATTTGTTTACATTTGAGATCGCAAGCTTGATCAGGCCATATTTATATGATGAGATTTTGTAGTGAATATAGTAATATTTAAATTCATAAAGTCTAGATAGCAAAGAGTAAAGTGCATTGGAACAATTATGATGAAAATATTTATAGAAAAGGCACAGGGAAGCCATGCTGTATTATATTTTTCCTAAAACTGTAACATTCATCTACTTAATATATTCTTAGCCAGAGGCTTGTTTTTATTGAGTGTATGTGTGTGTGTATATATATATATATATTTAGTATATGTAAGTGTGTGACAGCATATATATTTATATATGTTTGAGAGTGCATGTACCCTATATAGATTCTTTTGGTGTTTTCATTTATCTACATTGTATCTGAGTCTCTATTTTGAGCCATATATATATATATATATATATATATATATATATATATATATATATAATGTCTTCATGCGTGCATATAAGTATATAGATAACTCAATCTGTTCATGTTTAAATATTTCAGTCCATTCATATCAATTCAATCAATCGCTGTTCATATCTCTATATATTTATCTTTTTGTCAGACTGACTATTTCTTTCTCTTTATATATATATATATATATATATATATATATATATCTGTGTGTGTGTGTGCATGAGCCTATATTGTGGCAATATATGCATAAATTTTCATAAAATGTAGTCTGTCTGACGAGATGAGTATGCTTATATACATCAAAATAAATTTATTACTGACTGGATTTTTAAGGTATTTTCATAATTATTATTATTATATATATATATATATATATATAGATAGATAGATAGAAAGAGATTTTTTCACATCTAAATATGTCAGTCTATTCATCAAGTATCTATATGACTCTCTCTCTCTCTCTCTCTATATATATATATATATATATAAAAGTGGACATGGAAGTCAGCACTTAGAGGCGACAGTCTGTTTCATGCTAGTGCAATCGCCTGATGATTGCACTAGCATGAAACAGACTGTCGCCTCTAAGTGCTGACTTCCATGTCCACTTTTATATTTACACACGCTCTATCTCTGATATTGAGCACTTTACCCCATAAATATAGCACACTTTAAGACTATATTTATATATATATATATATATATATATATATATATATATATATGTATGTATGTATGTGTGTGTGTGTGTGAAGAGACAGTTTCATATTTATTCTGTTAGATTCTGTTTTGATATTTTCAGCCCACTGCTCAGTTTCATTTCACAAGTGACGGCAGTTGATCCTCCTGTTCCTTCAAACTGCAATCTCTGTCACATGTCAATTCAGTCAGCTTATTAGTGCCTTTCCCTCTCAGAAAGTATTCAAAGATTTACGCTTGGTTTAATTGGAATATCTAGTCAAATAGGAAGAGACCCTGACAAGAACTTGTTCTTTCATAAATTTTGCATAAAATTCTGGCATTTTGGAAAAAAAAATTAAACATCACCTGAGATAAAGGGAGTAAAAAACATGCACACAGGAAAAGACAAATTATTTTCGTTATTAAATGTGACTATTAAACTAGACTCATCACACTATTTTGGTCACTACATTTAAGCTGGTAGTCTCTCCAGCCTTCCTCAAATATACCTTACAATCTGTCATTGTTTCTCTCTCTTGAATCCCTTCTGATAGGTCAAAGTGAATGGGCTGATGACAGTGGCTACAAATGGATAGGTGTTCAGAAATGGTGCAATGGATGAGAAATCAGAGAGCCTTCATTTGTGCACAAATGCCCTTGGGAAAAGTATGAATCTGTTTCCTTTCCTCAGCTATGGGTTAAATGGTGAGACTTGCATCTGTTAAAATTATTGTCAGTTTCAAAAAATTGTTAATGCAACATTTGATTGCCATAAAAATAAAATTATTCTTACAATCTTAAATCCATTTCAGCATTAAATAACCTAAAAACGGTTGATAAACCATAAAAAGCAAATCAGTCGATCAATCAAACTTCAGTTCCTTCTTACAGATCAAAAAATAAATATTCATTTGGTAAACTTTTATTGATGAAAATTGCTTTACCATTATGTACATACACTTATGGAAGAGTGGATCGTGTAATGGATATGGAAAGTGATCCTGGCAAGCTGAGTTTAAATTCCAGGCTAGTTTGTTGTATTCACTTTCACATAAAATGTAATTGGAAAGGCATGAATCAATTTCTTCTTGAACCACATATGAGTTAAACAGTAGAGTAGACATGGCTCTCCAGTTTCAGATGGAAAACTGAATTCAAAATCACCTGGAAGAATAGTGGCCTCTATAATGCTATGTTGCCCTGGAAACGCCCATTGTTGCTATGGCTGTAGTACATGTGGGTGCCCTTGTAATACATTTGTGGCTAGTCTGTCTTCAATGTTCAACGTGTGTCGTAGTGAGTTAACTGAGAAGTGTTCAGTTTAACAATGGCAGGACAGTCATATCGTGAGCAGGCAGATATGATTTTTAGATATGGCCAAGTGAATGGTGATGGACACGGCTGTATCAGATTGTGCTTCCAGATCAAAGGCAGCTGAGTCATCCAACCTTTGCTGCTGTTTATTGTCACATTGCCGAGACTGGTTACATGATACTGCAAACTATAGATTGAGGAAGACCGAGATCTGCTTGTACGTCTGACCAAGAAGAACACATTCTACAGGCTGTTGGAGATGATCCAGGTATCAGCATATTTCAAGTGGCCCTAGCATGTCATACATCACATAGTACCACATGGAGCATACTTCAAAAGCAGCTCCTCTATCCATTTCATTTGCAATGTGTGCAGGGCCTTTTGCCCTCTGATCACTCACCATGTTAGAACTTTACTAATGGTTTATTGCACAAAAATGCTGATTCATTGATTGTCTCTTCAGTCTTGTTTACAGATGAGGCAACATTTGGAAGAGATGGAATAACAAATTTACACAACCAACATTTGTGAATGGATTAGAATCCCCATGGCACAATACAGGTTAGACAACTAGCATCAGTTTATGATTAATGTGTGGGCCGGAATTGTAGGTGATCATCTGGTTCTCCCAGAACATCTTACAGAAGTTGTCTGCAGAGACTTTATTTCAAACACACTTTCAGACCTGCTAGAGGATGTACCCCTGCTAATATGAAGATGCCTGTGGTCATGCATGATACGGATCCACCACATTTTAGTCATATTATTCACAATGCACTGGCTGACATCTATCATAAAAGGTGTATACTTATGTGAGGGCCATTTACATGGCTTGCACGTTCCCCTGAACTCAATGCTCAGCAGACATTAATAATACAGAGACGCTTCATCAAAATGTCATGTGGGCCTGCAAAACCATTCAACACCATGTGGGAGTATTTGAAAGGGTCTGTCCATCAATGATCCAATGGGTGCAACTGTACATGCAATGTTGGGATTTGCTGTGTTGAGGTAACATCACGGCCTTTTGGACATATGTTTATGTGGACATTTTAGGAACTTGCCTCCAATGTTTGTAAAAGTATTTTTGATATACCCTGTACATATATCTATATATAAAGTTGTACACTCTATCTGTTTGTTATGAAACTTCTCCTAGAGTTTTGGAGATACACCCTCACAACCATGTGTATTCTGAAACTACATTACCCAGGGTACTTGGATAAGTATATTTCATTTTGGTAAAAGAGGTTCCCTGAGGAGCACACCCCTGACACTGAAAATTTGTTCTCTATGATTTAAACAAAATTTAAATTTGAACAAGTGTATGATGCTTAGCCAAAATATAGAAGGAGAAAGCCAGAAGAATGAGGTCCCATTTGGTATAAAACTCTGAGTTTGAATAGTAAACATAAAAAAAATAATTTGTCACTTAGCTGACTGATGTTATGCGCCAACTCTAGACTTTTATAGATGAATATTTTTGCAATCATTCAGTTTAAATTTTTCTCTGTGTGTGTATGGGGGCATATATGTAGACTATATATATATATATATATATATATATATATATATATATATATATATATATTACCATGTATATTTCATATGCATATAAGTACCTACATTTTCAAAAGTAGTAGTCTCAAAAATATCTCCAGGACTTATATATGAAGTTGAACTATGCTATTATCATCTAGATTAATATAGACTAACTGTACTTGTACCCAACCTAACTCCATAATACTGTAATATTAAAATGTAAATATAAATATGTCTTATACGCCATCAAAAATGACACTTTAAGGTTTTGGGATTAAAACCTCACAGGATAAATATGACTAGCTATTGAATGATCACCTCTGTCAATCATTAACTCAAATTTTAGAAAAAGAGTTTACACTCTCCCCAAAAACCTGCAAAATATTTCTTGAATTCTTTTATTCACTTACCTTTTCATGACTTCCTGCTGGGCTCCATCTTGGTCTTTATTTTCCAGTAAATCATTCATGTTGATGTCTTGTTTCCCATTGGAGATGCCATGGATTCTGGACGGTGAGCATCTATTAGAATCTTCATCAGAAACAGTCACTGGACTCTGAAGAGAGGAAACAAACTAATAAAATATACAAAGAACAACGCAATTTTAGTTTTCTGCTTCATTTAACGAAGCAAGAAGTGGACTTAGCCTATTTCAGGGGCCAGCTAGAGAGAGGTTTATAGCCATAAGGAATGGTTTCATAGTGCAGCATGGATAATTCTACATCTGTTAGGGTGGGGACCCTCAGGGTAGCAGAACACCTGCATAATGACAATAAAACTTGTCATAATTTTAACGATTGAAAAAATACTTGGAGAGGAAAATGATCAACCGTCTGTTCATTTCTTTTCATTTGATTATACAATTGCTTTTAAAAGGGTGTTGGGTATTACATGAAGAAAACAAGTTGGGTACTCAAGAGAAGTTTGGTGAAATTTTGTTTCCACTACAAGGAACTTGAGTTGTTGGTGCTTAATCCCTTCAGGGCTTACAATGTTGTTAATCCTAAACTCAAAAGAATCAGCATTATTTTTTTCAGACTCTTTATATTCAGGAATCTCTTTAATTTAAGATTTTCAATATTTTTATTTGGCTCTCTAAGATTTTGTAATACTAATTCCAAATCCTCTTAAATTGGCCACATCACTTCCAGATTTTCTCAGTGTTGATATTGTTGGCTTACAATCTTTTGTTGAAATGTTTATGGCATGTAATTGTAAAGTTTACAGTTTCGTTTGAATTCTTTTGAAGAAAAATACTTTTGCAAAAACCATAGACTGTAGAAAAACTTAACAAAAAAAAAAAAATTTATCAACTTTTAACTGAATGCTTTGCTCGGATGTTTTCTTCCAATTCACGTTAGACTCTTCCGGGGTACCCATGCCTGATTTCCCTTCCAGAACCGAGGCCCTTCTGAGCAGATTGCACATATACCCGTCGTTGGTATTGGGCATTATTTCTAACTTAGATCACCACAAGGCTACTGGTGGTGACGGGATACCAGCCACTGTCCTGAAGAAATGTGCGCCTGAACTGGCGCCTGCCCTCTCTAAATTATACAACCGCTGCCTCAAGGTGACTTGCTTTCCTGACTGCTGGAAGTCCTGAACCATTGTTCTTGTCTTTAAGAACTCTGGTGACCCCTCCAACCCTTCTAATTACCGTCCTATCAGTCTCCTACCCCTCTTCAGCAAAGTCTTTGAAGCCATTATCAACACCGATGTGATTAATCACCTGTTATCCCATGATCTGCTCTCAGACAAGCAATATGGTTGCCTGATCTACAGCTGATGTGCTTACGGCCATCACTGAATTTGTCTTCCAAGCTATTCATAATAACAGTGAAGCTCGTGCCGTGGCCCTTGACATCTCCAAAGTGTTTGATAGAGTTTGACATGCCGGCCTTCTTCGCAAGCTCCAGGGTTATGGCATCATAGGTTGATTGTTTGACCTAATACAATCATTCCTGTCAAACCGTGAATTGAAGGTCGTTCTCAATGGATTCATCTCCAGCTCCTATTCCACTAATGCAGGTGTTCCTCAAGGCTCCATCCTAGGCCCTACTCTGTTCCTCATATTCATAAACAATCTTCCTGACGCCATAGATTCCCAAGTCGGCATCTATGCGGACGACACCACAATTTACTCCTGCCTAAAACACAAATCCAGTGATGCTGACAAAATTAACCTGGCATCTCGGACAGAAAAGGACCTCCAATCGGTTGTGAACTGGGGCAAGAAATGGACGGTTAACTTTAACACCTCTAAAACTAAACTGCTCTCTATTAACCACCACAAGAATCCATCCCTGCATCCCATTAGAATGTCTGATGACCAACTTCTTGAGAGCTCCTCTCTGTGGCTGCTCGGTCTCATGCTGTCCGCTGATCTGAGATGGAACAAATACATTGAGTCAATTGCATCATCCACCGCAAGGAAAGTTGGCTCCCTGTGCCGAGCCAGGAAATTTTTCTCCCCGGAATCTATCCTCCAAATCTATAAATCGACCATTCGCCCTTGCATGGAGTATTGCTGCCATATATGGTCTGGAGCCCCTGCTGTTTGCCTCAGGGTTCTTGATAAGATCCAGAGATGGATATGCAATGTAATTGGCCCCGATCTGTCATCTTGTCTGCAGTCTCTCTCTCACAGACGCGACGTTGCCTCGCTCTGTCTTTTTTACAAATACTTTCACGGTAATTGCTCCGAGGAGCTGCTTTTGCTGGTTCCTAGGCCTCATGAATTTAAACGTCCCATGAGGCTGGCATTCCATTCCCACCCCTTCACCGTTGAAACTGTTAGATGTAGACGTCTCTTCTACTCCAATAGCTTCATGTCTCCTTATTCCTGTTTCCCTGACAAATACAATCTCCAACTATTTAAGTGTAACGTCAATCGACATCTCCAGTTGCCTTGATCTAACCACTTCCCTTCTCCACATCCTTTCCCCTTTCATTCCCATCTGCTCTCGCTCCAAAACTTCTGTAACCCCCCTTGCCTTGATCGATCCACTATCTTTCTCCACATCCTCTCCTTTACCACTCCTATCTGCTCTTCCTCCAAACCTTCTGTAACCCCCTGTGTACTAGTGGTTCCAGCCTTGCTTGGGGTGATATGCTTAAAAAAAAAAAAAAAAAAAAAAAAAAAGATTATATCTCTCAGCTGTGTTTTCAATCCCTTTATTATATGCCCAATAGATGCAGATTAATTTATATAGAAGTCATCATTATCAGATAGTAAAATTGTAAAATAATTATCTTCACTTAGTGATACCTTTATTATCGGCTTTTGATATTTACTGGTTTTAATTCACTAGAGGTTTTTTAAAATGCACTGATGCATGTTGAAATCCTGACAGTATTTAATATTGTTGAAGTTATTGCCGACGTTATTTGTCGAGATTTACAAACTCTACATTTCACTCAGTTTTGCAAACCAACCAATCAAATATAAAACTTAAAGAAAAGACATTCAAAAAAAAAATATTGCATTTTTATTAAATAAGTATTTGTTATTTTAATCATTAAATTGTTTTTAAAACAGTGGGGGTATTTTGTATGTTAAATAATAAAACTTTTAATTTTTTCCAAAAAATTAATGAAAATTTATTGTACTAAGCTATGCACCCGAGTAAAACCAACTGTGATTTGTACCCTCTTACCTGTTTGCAATTTTTTTACGATAACGTTCACCCTGTATACAAGGACCAGGATCCACTCATGGTAAAGGCCTACAGAGAGAGAAGTACGCTTCATGGATCTACTTTCACATGGTTGCATAGGAGATTGATTTTTTTTTGTTGTTCAATTATTCGTCTTGACAAAATAAAAAGACCTGAGGCAGTTTACTTAATTTATGAGAATATAACTTAGCAACTTCTCCTTCCTCTATGTCCCATGAGGACGTTGAGTGATCATGGCTCTCCACAATTTCCTGTCCTTTGTAGCTTTTGGTAAGTTTTGTCTTTCTGGTTATGCTATCTCTCCATAACCCCGTTCTGCCAACCATTTACGCAAGCTCAGTATGTAGACTATGCACCGATTCCCACTGTCCCCCTTCACTTCAATATGTCCTTTGAGGGTCAAATTTAATAAACTAGAATTTTTTTGCAACACATTGATGTGTGTTGAAATCCTGACAGTATAAAGTTATCGCTAACATTTTTTGTTGAGATTTTCAAACTCTATGTTTTGTTCAGTTTTGCAAACCAATACATGAAATTTGAATAAGCTGATTTGTTTGGAAAAATACTTTGGCAAAAATCCTACTTCATGGTTTAATGATTTATCTTAATGGACAAGCTAACAGAAGTCACACAATTTATATACAGATTGTTTTATTGCTGATTCTTATTCTTTTATCAGTTATCAAATGCACCATAACTATAAGTTATACACACACATGTGTATATATATATATATATATATGTATGTATATGTATTTTAAGACATTTTTATGGTTATACATTCTTTTTATAGATACAAATATTTCAGTAAATGCTCTGTTTTATAATAAACAGTATTAAACAACATTTACCGGCCTGAACGCCCGACAGGAATCAAACCTGTATCCTATACGGAACCGTGATATAGCCTGATGTGCCTTAACCGTTTCGGGCACAGGGGAGCATTCGATTAGCAAGGTCGATTTTTTACTGTCTTTAAACTTTAATCTTCCATGAATCTCTCACGTACATTCATATCTGCTCATGGCATATCAAATGTAAACAAATGACATCACACATTATGAAATGGACAAAGTCCGACTATTATTTTAAGACATTTTTATGTTTATACATAATTTTTATAGATACAAATATTTAAGTAAATGCTCTGTTTTATAATAATTATTAAACAACATTTACCGGCCTGAATGCCCAAGAAATTTTCATAGAAAATTTTTGTCCTCCGACAGGAATCGAACCTGTATACTATACGGAACCGTCTGTCAGAAGATGAAAATTTTCTATGAAAATTTTCTCGGAAATTTGCATTGAGTACTGTCTTGTAAAAATAAAAATATTAATAAGAACACTGGATTATATATCTTACTGTTCTTTGTCTTTATTATAATATATATATATATATATATATATATATATATATATATATATATATACATATACATATATATATACACATATATTTATATATATATAGTCATCCACAGACAGTATGTTTTGTTGTATCACAGCACATCAGTGTGGCTAGACATCTGAGTGCTTCAAGCCAGGATTGAAACTCAACTGACTTGACATCAGTCAGAGACACCTACTCCTAGGCTATCAGTGCATGTTAGAGAAAAGGGAATTTTTGGTGCTACACACAAACGCAAATAGATAGTAAGAATATAAGCTAAAAGCTTAAAATATAAAAAAAAGCTGAGCAGCAAATTGACAGAGCTGTATATATTATAATATCAAAAAGCACTACTCAAGTTTAATGTAATAATAATTATCAGGCAGAGATTATATATGCCTGATGATAACTGATGAAATTCTAAGTAGCAGATTTTGACATTATTGTATTAACAATATTATAAAAATATGTATTGTTTTATATATATATATATATATATATGTATCATTATAATTATTTTTTAAAAAAATGATTCCTTCGCTACATAAGAGTTCTCATGTTTCAAAAACGAGAGCTGAAAACCTCAATATAATTATTAAAATTAAATTGAATTAAAGTATCAAGCCCTGTTTCATCCTAAAGCGAAAATTTAGGAATAACCAATCTTGAAATTTACGCATCTTTATAAGCATGTTCGTTCGCAAAATTAATTACTATGGAGATAGCTGGGGCGGCCATTTTAGTTAGGTGGTCTAACAGTTAATTCTTATCCACATATCAATTACCTTCAAAAAGGTCAAGCTGAGGTAGTGTGGGGTATCTATTTCAAAGCAGATGATGGCATTCATGTACGCATATCGTCTAGTCAGTTACAGTGAAAGATAGCTTTTGGCACCACGGTATGTCGTGAAGTGTCTAGAGAATTTTATTTTATTTTATTTTATCTATTTTTTTATCCAAATGGCCGTTTCATATAAAAACGTGTCACACTGAACTACAATTTGTTTTTTGACGACTTCATAAAAGATTTTTCTATTTAA
>OZ038501.1:1790437-1877937 GCA_964036315.1 Acanthosepion esculentum
TTTTTTGTCATCGTCGTCATCAATATTATTTTTTAATTCAAGTGTGCAATGAAGAAAGCCTTGGCCAGTAACCAACAGCTTTGCATGACGAGCACATAATTACTGAAAACTTTCGCACAAAAGATGAATTATACACATCAGAAGATATTTTCTTTTGTGAATTCAAACAAAGCATACACAAAAAGAGGTTTGGATGGAAGGAAAAAAGGGTGGACTAATTAAAAATTAAAATGGATGGAATTAAAAAATGAAATAGAAAATAAAGAAAAAATAAGTGTGGGTGTGGGATTGGTTGTTGTATAGGCAGGGAGATGTTCGAGACCCTTTTTATGTCATTGCTAATCAACAGCAGATAATTATTTTGAACTCTGACCCAATGAGAAATTAGGGAATCATTTTTACGTATTTTTAAATCAAAGAAAATGTGAAAGAGGCAAATGAAAAATGTAGACTGAGCAAAAGAAAAAAGATAAGACAAAAAATGGAAGCTAACTAGGATGAAATTTATCAAAGGTTTTGAACTAAAAAGTGCCTAGCTTATAAACAGTAATCAAGAAGATAAAATCATTTTATTTGCCTGGCTTTTTTTTTCTTATTAAAAAAGAAAAGCAAATATAAAGGTTACATTAAAAAAGAAAAGCAAACATCGGGGTTACATTATTATATAAATACCATGACGTTTTGCTTAATTTCACTTTTCACCTCTTTATTTATAATGTTATCTTTAAGTTTAATGATAACACATCCAAGAAGAATAAAAAAAAAATCACAAAAAACGTAGAAAAATGAGGAGCATCATATAATATTACGATAAAGTTGTTTTGAGATGAGGCTCATATAAACTTTACTTATATAAAAAGGGTGCTGAAAAGTGCTGGTCGTAATATCACAACTTCTCAAAATCAAAATCACTTTGGGAATCCCTTCTTGATAAGGTCAAGAACCTTTCAACATCCATTGGTATCTTGTAATTCTGTAATCTACTACTTAGTAAGAATATAAAAATGATCCCCAGCAGAATTTCATATCAATATGACAAAGCCTGATCCACTTCCCAAAATCTGGCCAAATTACCAAACCTCATTTTATTTAGAATCCCTTCTTCGTCAGGTCAAGGATTTTTTAGCAACCCTTTGTATGTAGTAATACTGGGGGATCAGTTTATTACTTAATAAAAATCTAAAAATGAACCCCCATTTTATGTTTAGTATGATCTTATATTAATATGATAAGGGAGTGCTGAAAGTTTATCAGTGGGTCACATGTTCCAGAATCTGAACAAATGAGCAAACATCATTTATTTAGAATCCTATCTTTGTCAGGTCAATAATTTTTCAGCATCCTTTTCTATGTAAAAATGCTGAGGGATCAGTTTATTACTTAATAAAAACCTAAAAGCGATCCCCCACTTTATGCCCAGTACATTTATATTAATATGACAAGGTAGTGCTGAAAAGTTCTCAGCCTAATCCAAACACCAAAATTTGACCAAATACCCAAACATAAAAGTTTTATTTGGAATCCCTTCTTGATTAAGTCAAGAACTTTCAGCATTCTTTGGTATTTATTATTTCTGGTAAGAGGTGGGATAAGGTTATTATTTTATTATAGCACTATAAAAACATTGTGGCTAGTATAATTTTATATTAATATGACAAAGGAGTGCTGAAAAGTTCTCAGCTTGGTCCACTTCCCCAAATTTGACCAAACATCATCATTTGTTTTGGAACCCTTCCTTGGTTGGACCAAGAACATTTCAAGATGCTCTTGTATATAATTTTTTGTATGTATATACCTGATTTTATATTGTACTTTTCTGTTTGTTATGGTAATTACTAGTGCTATATATTTAACTTTGTCTTCCTGACGAATTAATATATATTTTTTTTTCCAGTAGTTTTTATAATGCCATGTCCCTTCAGGATGTAGACAATCATGGCCCTCCCCTGATTGCATTTATTTATTATCTGTGAATTGCTATCTCTTCTTAGTGTTTCTTATTGCCTTCTCCATCTTTATCACTCCACCCGCAAAGCAAGGCAACAATGCCACCAAGGTGCAAGGCACTACTGTGAGTTAAAAAGAATGAGAAGACTTCAGAAGGATCCAGAAACCCAATCCTAAACAGGAATAGAGTTGTCTTTCTTCTACTGGTTGCCACCAAAGGTTAGAACAGTGATTCTTAACCACAGTGCTGCAATATATATATATATATATATATATATATATATATATATATATATATATATATATGTAAAAAATAGAGCAGGGTTGATGCAAGACTTTTCAGTGGTTATTTTTTTCACTATTCTTCAATTATGTTATTTTAAATACTTTCTTTTAATATTCATTTTTCAAAAGTATTTTTATTTTTTAATTTAAGTTTTTAAAAACATTTAACCATTTCTAGTGATCAAGGGCTCAAAATAGAATGTTCAACCCATTGATACATTTTGGATTTCAATACAAAAAGAAAGTCCCAAATTAGCTAAAAAGGTTTTATCAATTTTACTGCAATTTTCTAATTCTTATTTAGGGACAGAGACAAAGGGGTGGATTCATACCTTTCCCAAGGGTACTTGCATGTAAGTGAATACACAAACTCAAATGGGAATTCAAACTTAGCTCTACAATTTCTTAGCTGCTATCCTTTATACCACTTGCACATCCGTCAATTATCTCTCTCTCTCTCACACACACACACACACACATTAATAAATATACATATACCTACGTTTGAAGCGCAACTTAAAGTTTCGTTGTGCTACCTACTCATCAGGCACAAATTATTACATGTGATTTAAAAAATATATACTGGGTCTCACAGGAGGAACACTAAATTAAATGTGGATTCAAAGCTCGAATTTAATATAAATTTAATATTAAAATATTAGGGTGTAAATACAGAATGTAGAGTGCAGGTAGGGGGCAATTGTAAAAAAAAAGGCAAGTTTAAAATATAAAAGAGGACTGCTGGGTAACTCGTTAAGTAATAATAGATGTTACAATGGTTTAAAGGGAGGTAATCAATATGTAACCTAAAATACGGGAAATGCATTTGATATTTGGATAATATATTTATCCAGAATTACTGATCAAGAAGTATTGGGAGTGGTACTATAAAAAGAAAACTAAAATATATATCATTTCACCATTTAATTTCCTTTGAAGGAGTCTCTTTCTGAAGCCACACACATTGTCCAGCATTGTTTCCATTGGTGGACGCATTCCCAGAACTCCATTTTGGGATAGCAAGCAGCAGCCTCATCACATTATCTTGGATTTTATCAGCATACAGAAATCTTGTTCCTTTCAAGTGGGGTTTGAACTTTGTAGAGGAGAAAGTCGTAATGGGAGGAATCTGGAGAATAGGGTGGATGTCACACCCAGCTATGTTGAGCTTAGCCATAAATTGCAGTACAAGCCAAGGTCTTTAATGAAACCTCTGTGGTGTGATGAGATTGCCACACTCTACACACTTGCTTTCCAATCACTGTTATAAACAGCGAAAGTGAGTGAGAACAATATAATCTAGTAGTATGGACAACAGAGTTCATGCTCAATGACTTCAATCTGGGTCCTTTAGTGCCACTGTCATATCAAATCCTCATATCGTTTGATCAGACATCATATATATATATATATATATATATATATATATATATATATTTTCATTGTTTATACATATATATTCTATATATTAACTGTTTATATACATACATACATACATACATATATATTTTCATATATATATATTTTCATTGTTTATATA
This sequence comes from Acanthosepion esculentum, assembly GCA_964036315.1. NCBI lineage: Eukaryota > Metazoa > Mollusca > Cephalopoda > Sepiida > Sepiidae > Acanthosepion > Acanthosepion esculentum. Next base: position 1,794,210 of record OZ038501.1, read on the forward strand.
CATACATATATATATATTTTCATACATATATATTTTATTTTGTTTATATACATACATATATATATATATTTTCATACATATATATTTTATTTTGTTTATATACATACATATATATATATATTTTCATACATATATATTTTTTCATTGTTTATATACATACATATATATATATATTTTCATTGTTTATATACATACATATATATATATTTTCATTGTTTATATACATACATATATATTTTCATTGTTTATATACATACATATATATATATTTTCATTGTTTATATACATACATATATATATATTTTCATTGTTTATATACATACATATATATATATTTTCATTGTTTATATACATACATATATATATATTTTCATTGTTTATATACATACATATATATATATTTTCATTGTTTATATACATACATATATATATATTTTCATTGTTTATATACATACATATATATATATTTTCATTGTTTATATACATACATATATATATATTTTCATTGTTTATATACATACATATATATATATTTTCATTGTTTATATACATACATATATATATATTTTCATTGTTTATATACATACATATATATATATTTTCATTGTTTATATACATACATATATATATATTTTCATTGTTTATATACATACATATATATATATTTTCATTGTTTATATACATACATATATATATATTTTCATTGTTTATATACATACATATATATTTTCATACATATATATATTTTCATTGTTTATATACATACATACTTATATATATATATATAAATATAAAAATATTCATTGTTTATATTCATATATATATATATATAAAAATATTCATTGTTTATATATATAAAAATATTCATTGTTTATATTCATATATATATATAAAAATATTCATTGTTTATATTCATATATATATATATATACAAATATTCATTGTTTATATTCATATATATATATATATATGTACAAATATTCATTGTTTATATTGATATATATATATATATATATGTACAAATATTCATTGTTTATATTGATATATATATATATACATACAAATATTCATTGTTTATATTGATATATATATATATACATACAAATATTCATTGTTTATATTCATATATATATATATATATATACACAAATATTCATTGTTTATATTCATATATATATATATATACACAAATATTCATTGTTTATATTCATATATATATATATATATATACAAATATTCATTGTTTATATTCATATATATATATATATATATATATACAAATATTCATTGTTTATATTTATATATATATATATATATATATATACAAATATTCATTGTTTATATTTATATATATATATATATATATATATACAAATATTCATTGTTTATATTTATATATATATATATATATATATATATACAAATATTCATTGTTTATATTTATATATATATATATATATATATATATATATAGGTACAGTGAAATAATGGATAGCAGCTCAGATTGAGGAATCAGATAGTTGAGTTTGAATTCCATTCAAATCCATTGCATTCAGTTACGTGCTCATACACTTGGGAAAGAAATGAATCCTCTTCTTTCCGCCCAGCTATGGGTAAATAACAGGACTGACTGGGTTCTATAGCCTTGAATGGCAATTGGTCTAGGAGAAAGATAATTCAAAATCTGTGGAGGGTCTTTTGGTGACTTTGTGACACATGTGCACCAGGTCTGTGTATTTGGCTCATCAAAAAGTTTGTTTGGTTCTGCACAAAACCTTCACTACTATAATCAAATCATATGGCTGTCGGTTCCTCGGAACTGAGTTGCTTGACCCTCATATCTTCGGGAGAGTTCAGAGTATGTATATATTGATTAGCCAAAAAATTTGTTCACCCATTAAATAAGTAGAAAATTTACTTAATAAACTGTACAAACTTTTTGGCCAACTCACTATTATGAATATATATTAATAGGACATGGTCTCTTGCCCATTATCCCCAAACTATGCATAAAACTTGTAAAGATATAAACCTGAGACAACGTGTAAGAAAAGGTGACAAAAAGAAGGGTATGATGTCTGTATTTTAGAAATTCCAACTCAGAAGAATAACAACTTAGGACAAATAAAGAAAAGGTATGAATGTATGCAAATACAAATGTGAGTAGCAACGTGCAAAAGCTGATCATGTGTGTGTATTTGCAGGTGTACTTGGATTTAGAAACTTATTGCCAACATCTGATCTCTTGTCAGTTGCCATAATTAATTTTTTATCCAAATTCTATATTTAAAATATTTCATCTTCGGTCTCAAGGGAGACATTTTTTGATTTTGGTCAAACTAATAAGAAGTAAACAGCCAAAAGGGAAAATATTAGGTATTACTATTTTTTCTCAACCAATACAGAAATAAACTCATAGTACAAACAAAACAGAAAAGCAATAAGACAAGAACTGCAAGAAAAAGAAACAACTTCTTTGATTTTTTCTTCCGTCCAATGATAATCAATATCATGGAAAGATGTTCGGAAAACTTTACTTTGTTCCTAATGAAAAGAGTTTACAATTGGCTGGAATTGTTTTATGGCAGGATTTTTTGCTCTTTTTTTCCCATAAAATCAAAAGTTGTTGACAGCCTTCATTTGCAGAGAAATCATTTTGAAAAGCATAATTTATTCACCTTTTTCTTTTAAACAAGTTCACTGATTTTTCTTGTTGTCATGAATGACTTAAAACTTTTATGATGCTGTCATGTATGTAGAAACTTTTCTCTATCCAAACATTGGTTGAGCTGTAAGCATGAAGATACAATATGAGGATTTTTCTAAAATTAGTAGCTAAACTGTATTTAAGAAATCTTTAAGCCAGCGTAAAACTCCTTCTATCAATGAATTAGATTTAGCTTGAAGTTATTTAAGGCCTAAGAGTCAATTAATTGTATTCAATAGAATTAGCATGTTCTAAGTGCATACAAGAGTAGGAGTAAGATATGCATATTATGAGGCTATGTAAGATAGATAATTGTTGTTCCTAGACTTGAAGAGGTTAATAAAAGGCCTAAGAGTCACTCAAGGTAGATTGCATGCACATTTGACTTCGAAGAGCAGCACTAAACCTGTGTATTCCATTGAGAAAAATAACCTAGTATATATATATATATATATATATATATATATTTAAAGACATTTTTATATTTAACATTCTTTTTATAGATACAAGTATTTAAGTAAATGCTCTGTTTATAATAAACAGTATTAATAATATTTACCGGCCTAAATATCCTAGAAATTTTCATGAAAATTTCTCGGACATTCAGGCCGGTAAATGTTGTTTAATACTGTTTATTATAAAACAGGGCATTTACTTAAATATTTGTATCTATAACAAGAATGTATTAACACAAAAATGTCTTTAAATAATTGTCGGACTTTGTCCATTTCATAATATATATATATATATATATAGAGATACATATAGATATAGATACATATAGATATAGATATATATTTTCTCAAACAGTGAAATTAATAACAACCTGTCTAAATTGAGAAGTCCTACTTAAGTAAAATTGTGCTTCCAGCAGGAATCAAACCTGTATCCCTTTTTTCCATCAGGGAAACCATTTTTCTGACAAAGTGTACTTCTACCAGTCCATCCAGACTGGCAGCGTAAGGTTTGAATTACCTGTTTAATGAAAGCACATTTTCTTGGGACTTCTGCTAGCTTCAGTTTCCTACCTGAAACTTGAACAACAGTAATTTTTTTAAAGGAGTTTTTATCCAGCATTTTTTCCCTGATCAAAAAAAGGGATTCATAATTTTTATTCATACTATTTCCACTATTTAATAAAATAAAAACATAGATAGCAACTCAGAGACATGTATCCACTAAAAATAACGTTTACAGTAATAAATTTTAAAGAATTCAAACTGCATGACCTGAAGTTTGTATTCAAGCATGAAACAGACTGTCGACACTCGATGCCGACCTCAGTGTCCACTTTTATACTTACACATACTCTATCCCTGAGATCAAGTACTTTTGGCAATAAATATAGTATATATAAACTATATTTTTATTATTATATATATAAGAATATATATATAGATATTCAATAAAAAATAAAAAAGTTAACAAACAATACAGTAAATATACCAAAAAAAATTGAATTAAGATCAACAATTATTCCTACTCAATAATCCCAAGAAAAATTCAACAAACCAAAGTAACCATTAGAATAATACAATAGATGACCCACAATGCATCACTGAACAGTTTATATATATATAGTTGAACAAAAACATAATGCAAATGACCTGATGATTGGATTTAGCATGAAACAGACAATCGACTCTGGTTGTTGACTTCAATGTTCACTTTCATATATATATATATATATATATATATATATATATATATACATATATATATATATATTATATATATATATTATATTATATATGTTCAAGTGATTTATAAGATGATCAACTGCAAAGTTTCACTCATCAGGATCAGAGGGATGAATAAATCTACAGAATTATTATCAAATATCATATACAAATCATTTCAAATTAGATATATGCACTATGCTAAAGTCAATTAACATAGTATAATACATATATCAAATTTGAAATTTGGAGTCCACACTTAGTGATTATTTTGTAGAGTATAAATATGAGATTCAAGAAATTTATTGAACTCATTGAACCTGAGAATTTAGAATAAGAAAAAAAAAATATATATATATATATATATATATATATATATATATATATATATATTTTTTTTTTTTTCTTATTACTACAGGGTGCGATGGGTAAATTGCCGCCATTTTATATTTTTAATTTTATGCATACATGTTATTTGTTTTTAATTTGTCAATTGCACAGTATAGTAGGGTCAGTTGGCCACCATCTGTGAGAAAAATAGTACCATGATGCAATACACTCTGCCAGAAATTTGAAAATGGAATGATGTACTGCTTTCTATTCACACTGGAAGGTCCAATACAAACATGTCAGAGTGTTTGGATGTCAATCTGAGGACAGTGCAGAGGAGTGTGTCTAATGGTGATTACAAAGGTTTTTGGAGTGATCACTAGTGATGGCAACATCCTGCCTCAATTCATCTTCCCACAGGGCTTCAGACTCAACATGGAGGCCTATGTCAAGTGACTGGAAGAGGTAGGTACTCTCTTGGGTTGAGAGGGTAGCAGCTGGAAGACCCTATGTCTGGTAACAGGACTCTGCACAATGCCAGAAAAGCAGGAGAATCTAGTCATGGCTGTCAGACAATTTCTGAGACCACATCACCCCTTACATCTGGCCACCTAACTCCCCAGACTGCAACCTTCTTGATGTGTGGGGAGCAGTTGAATGAAAAACCAACAAAAAACTCCTTGTAACACCAAAGATGAACTAAAGGCAAGCATTCACCAACTTAAACAAGAAAACCATTCAGAAAAGTTGCAGGAGATTCCAAAGTCATCTGGAGGCCGTGGTTGAAGCCAATCGTGATTTTATTGAATAAATTTTCTCTGTAGTATTTCAAGATATTTTTGTATAATTTTGGTAAATATACCTATTAAAATGAAATGTCAGTGTTATTTTCATTTTTGCATAATTCATACGACAATTTATCTATCGCACCCTTTATAAACATTAATTTTAGTGGGTACACATATTTGAGTTGCTATCCCTATTCTTTTTCTTTTCTCAAACAGTGAACTTAATAACATCCAGCCTAGACTGTGAAGTCCTACTAAAGAAAAATATACATTCTGACAGGAATGAAAGGTTTATATGTTTTTCTATCAGAAAACCACTGTTCTACCTGAAGTGCACTGTTACCACTTTGGCTATGGAAGGCCATCATAATGGAAACAAAGTTCAATTTAACTATTTAAAGAATTGCACATTTCTGTGTTGGCAAGCTTCATTTTCATCCTCAAAACGTAAATACTTTTAAAAAATGGATTTTTAATGTTTGTTATTAATCTTACTGTCTCACAGACATAAATGTTTTACTAAAAAATACATTTAAAAATTGTTGAAACCTCCTGACATGCGGACTGGAAAATTACAAAAAGGATTTGTCTACAAAACTCCAGAGATAAAGTACTGAATATAATAACCATCAGCTTTGTGGCAAATTTTATATTTTATATATATATATATATATATATATATATATATATATATATATATATATATATATATATTTATTTTTATATATATATATATATATACTTATATTTTATATATATATATGTTCAATTGAATAATATAGACATTTTATATATTTTTTATACTGATCATTTCCAATTTTTGGATATTGAGATGAAATTCATCAAGGAAGGCACTGTAGTTTATTTTTAATGAAAGTACTTTTGACCTTTTCTCTTCAGTGGTAAATTACAAAGACAAACATGCTATTGTAATTGTGATAAAATCTACATTCCATTGTCATAGTAATTTTTAAATACATGGCAAAAAACACTCTGTTATAGTAATTTTAGAATTTTAAAATTTATCCATTTTTCTTATGGAACATTTTACAAATCAAGCATTTCATTCTAAGGGATCTGGCCAGGAATTGGTAGAAATATAAAATGGCATTAGGATATAAATGATATTGAAAGCCTCAAGAACATCAAAATCAATCAATCAACCAACACTCAACAAAATTTATTATAAATATAGCAACAATACATTAAAATGCACATAGCATTTATATTTTATAAACTATGGTACATTCCTTGATGAATTTAATTTCAAAATCAAGAAACTGATTAGATAACTGGAAGGATCAGTATTATATATATATATATATATATATATATATATATATATATATATATATAGGGAGAGAGAGAGAGAAGTATATTAAAAGATAATATTGTTAATTCTTACTAGAAAATGCTACTCAAAGTTTCATATTATGGAGTATATAAAAAAAGAGGAAATCCAAGATTCAGCATGCTTATTGCTATGGAAAGTAAATGTCACAGATGCAGAATTCAATAAGCAAATAAATAATCTGGAGAAGCAAATAAATAATCTGGAGAAGCAAATAAATAATCTGGAGAAGCAAACAAAATCTGCAGTCATCTATGACAATGCTGAAACTTTTTCAGGTGCTTTACTTTTAATTTCTTGTTCATAAGCTGTGCAAAAGAAATAAAGTGAGCATCTTGAGAAAAACATCCATGTGTCACAGCTGAATGAAGAGAATGTAGCAAGAGAGCCTAGAAGAACGCCAACTGCACTTCAATTCATGGTATGACAATACAGACTGGGATGCGCGATACAAAGCCATTGCCATTTAATGGAGAAAACTCTGTATGACTTGGACTTCATGAGGTGAAATAGAATAACTGCGTAGATGCTGGAACAAAAAAATAATAAAAAGAGAGGATGAGGGAAACACAGAGAAGGCAGCAATGGCAAGAGAAGACAGAAAAGAAAAGGAAAGAAAGGAGACAAAAAAGAAAGGAAAAGGAAAGAAAAGGCAGAGAAAATGGGAGATAAATAGAGGGAATAGAGGCAAAGAGAAAATAGACAAATAGAGAAACGAAACAGGCAAAGACAGAATGGAAAGTGGTAAAGAGAGAGAGAGAGAGAGAAAAGAGGAGAAAACACACTGAGTGGCTTTAATATAAAGCGTATAAATAAAAGAGGATGATAGAGAGAAAGTAAAAGGTACAACAATAATAGACGGATAAGAAAAAAGTTAAAAAATAAAATAACTATCAAAAGAGTATGAGGAAGAAGAACGTGATAAGAAAGAAAGGAAAGAAAATGGAAAAAAAGAGAAAGTGATGATGACAGGCAATGAAAGAGAAATCAAAAGCTAGTGCAGAATGGATAAAGCTAAAGAGAATATTTAAAAGTTATTAAGAATACAAGAAGGAATGATTAGAAAAGGAAGAGAAGGAGAGAGACTGGCTTGACAGAAGGATTAGAAGTGAGAATAAGACTTAAATAAAAGGAAAAGAGTAATAAAAGAGAGAGGAGGAAAAGAAAAAAAAAAGAATGTGTAATAAAGTAAACGAGATAAAAAAAAGTGAATAAGTTTGAATTTATCTTTAGAATACTTATCAATAAGAATTTTTTGGTCTTTTAAAAAAAATTTTTTTTTTTTAGCGATAATATCCCCAAGGATGATGTGTAGCTTTTTTGGTCTTTTTTTTAATATATAGTATTTTTCGGATATTTCTTGATAAAATCCAAAAGAGAATCAGCAATATTATTGGTCCTGATCTGGCATCTTGGCTTCAGTCATTTTCCCACCACTGTAAAGTTGCTTCCTTGTGTCTTTTCTATAAATACTTTCATGATAAAAGTTTGAACAAGCTCTTTGCTATGATAATTGTTATTTTATTCACCCCCCCCCCCAGACACTGAATTGTAAATATGGGGATTATTTAGTATTTACATGGAGACAGTGAGGTATTATGGTGGTTGTAGTAAGAAAGGTAGGTATGAATGTGGTGTTTTGGTGTAAGGAATATTGTTCGTACGATTGGGTCAGTGTTTGCAGCTAGCTAAGTTATAGTTAAGACAGAAGAAGACCGTACTTTCCTCCAATCCCCCCTTCGGCCTTGTGCCACATTTCTGTAATTTATACAGAATAAATATTGCTCTTTGCTATGATACCTAGATTTTATGAATTGAAACACAGTACTAGATTGGCAACAAGGTCTCATCAATTTACAGCTGAATTGGTTAGATGTAACTGGAAGTTATATGCTAACAGTTCTTTTCTCACACTTCTCACTTGTGGAACTTTCTTCCAGTTCCATGCTTTCCTGCCAAATATGATCTTCAAAAATTTAAATGCATTTTCGGTGGTTATCTACTGTCTTCTTGATTACTGTTCTATTGTCCTCCCTCCTTAATAATCTTTCTGTTTTCTAATTCTTTCACACCCAGTAATCCCTTGTGTCTTAGTGGCTTTACTGCCTTGCATGGGGTAAATTTGATTAAAAAAATACAAATTATACATTTTTTTATTTATCACTTTAAACATTGTTTGTATCTCTTATTGATGTTAAGCATAAGTGTTCATTTTGCTTCTATTTTCTCTAAAACTTTCTCATTGCTCACATGTTAAGTCCATAGTATTTTCAACATCCTTCTGTAGAACCACATTTCTATCATCTCAAGTCTCTTCCTCATCTGGGAGGAGATGATCTAGCATACACTGCCTTATAAGATGACTGATATTGCATAACAGTTCAGTACTTTTTTATTTGTTTCTTAATAATTTACTTAGCTTTTGGAAGGCATCTTTCACAATGCCAGTGCATCTTTCAATTTTGGTATTGCATTTTTCCACCTGTTAAAATACTACCCAGTACTTGCTTGATTTTGGTATCTCCAATTTATAATTTGCATACTGACCATAGGAGTTTATGAAGTTTCCTTTCTGTCAGCTATCAACACTGTGTCACTTGCATATCTTATGTTATTAAGATTGTGGCTGCCAATAGTGAATCCTGGTAGGACTTCTAATACTCCCAGAATCAACTCAGCTTACAGCTACATCACACTGAAACACTGCTTTTCATACACTCAACAATGTTAAGTAATATTGAGACTGGTCATTACCTAGATGGGTGACTGCTTGTGAATATCAGGATGTGTTGGTGATGTAATGGATAACAATCTGAACTGAAATTGTAAGATCTGAGTTCTAATTTCAGTCAGGTTTGTTATGTTCACTTACATGCAAATACCCTTGTGAAAGGCATGAAAACACCTTTTCTTCTTCTCCATGAGTAAATTAACAGGACTTGTATCAGTAAATCATTATTATCTCCAAAGATCTCTTACAATCTAATCATATATTCTAGCTTTAAATAACCTGCTGATAAGCCATAAAAAACAAATCGATCAATCAGAATCAACTCATTATATAGGTTGAATAAGTCTGGCAAGAAGACAAATCCTTGTCTTACAACCCTTCCTATTATTGTATATGAACGAAATTCATTTTCTATCCATATGCAAGCAGTTTGCTGTCAGTATAGTTTCTGGATTATTCTAATATCCTTCCCACATATGTCACGGTTACCTAGGAGTTCCAACATTTCTTTGAGACATACTTTGTCAAACATTTAGCTTTATCTATAAAACATATTGTTATGAAGTAGAGTACTCTCTGGAATAGACGTTGTCAGGTCAACAGATGGTAGCTCAACTGGCATTCACTGTGGTGTTCTGCTTTTATAGCAGTATCTCATTTACATACAATGCTACACCTTCCTGAACCGAAATAGCCTTATACCCTTCATTGACCTTTGACTACTTGTAATTATTCTTGGTAATCTAAACTGTCTTTCTTAGTGTGTATTTTGATTTCTTCTTATAGGGGACCTCAGTCTGAGTAATACATACGGGGACATAATGACACAAAAATTCTGGCATACGCTAGTCACATCATTACATTAATTTACACATATATGCATTTACTGTAGGTAGATACTCTTGGTGTTACCATATGTTTATACAACTGGGCCTGCAATAATTAATAATAAACACTAATAAAAGGAAGTAAGTGTGGTATGATAAGTATAGTGATATTTTGTGAATGCAAGTGTAGTAGAAAGTTTTTTGCTCTTAAAGGGGATGGGTGTTGCTGTGGAACACTTCTTACATCTTCAGCCACAAAACAAAGTACTGGCTGGACCCTATTCTCATAGGCCCTCCCCTTAATACCTTACACAATTTCTGAAAAGTTTCTTTTGCTATTCTGACACACTTTCAAATTTCTTTATCATAATTCCCATCATCTATTACAATGCCCATATAATCTAATTCTTGGACTAGGTCTTTTCCTTATAACCAGGTATTCCATAATCTTACAATTCTTTCTTCCTGCTTTCTTTAACTAACTTCTCTAATAGTTCTTTCTGCTCTGCCATCTACAATGTATAAGTTGCATGCAGTATCTTCTTAAGGTTAATATTTTCCCAATAAATCCTTGTAGATATACTATTACTTTTAGCATCCTCTCACTGTATAAGCTTGTTGTAGGGATGCCAAAGATTTGAGGCCTTTTCCTTAGTTTTATTATTTTTTCAGGGATTATATCATCCATCCACAACATGTTAAATTAGTATTCAATATGTGCAATATTACATGAAAGTATAAAATAAAATATGAACAGTTTTGATGTGCATGCAACAATATATAACATATCTATCAAATGATTGATTTTTGATTAAACATACAATTGCATAGATAACTGATTCATATTATTCACAGAATATATATATATATATATATATATATATATATATATATATATATATATATATATATATGATTTATATGTATTAATGCAAAGAAAGAAATGGTTGTAGGCTTATCTATATGAAGAGACATCTTTCTTGTGAGCTCATTTAAGAAAACACATCTTTCTGGTCCAACAATTAACAGTCAGTGAGAGACTTTGAATTTTCATGCCAAACTGTCTTATGCATTATGGGAATTCTACTTCCTTTCCCTATAATTTAACAAGGCAGGGGATGCAACTCCTGCTTCTTATTTATGAATCATTAAAATTTAAATAAATTTACTTCAGTTTCTATTTTGATACTGGTTTGAGTCATGAGCAATTTCCTTTTTGGGAAACCAATTCTAATGACAATTGTATCATCCCCATTACTAATATCTTATGTGGCAGTTAAGCATAAATTAACATAATTTAGTTTTCACGTGTCATTGGCAGGATACACAATCAATTTAAGGAAAAACATTTTTCTTCTCCATGACAATACAATTTCACATACAGTAAAAATGAGACAGCAAAATCTTTGGAACTTGGTTGGTCTGTTCTATTCCACCTGCCATATTCACCTGAACTTGAATCAACTGATTATTATCTATTGCAATCACTGCAAAATTCCTTGATGGGGGAAACATTCTTTAATGAAGACAAGATTCAAGAGATCAATGAAAACTTTTCCACATCAAAACCTGAGGAATCTTACTCAATTGATAATGAAGAACTGCCTGATAAGTAGCAACAAGCCATTGAAAATAAGGACGGATATATAATTGAATAAAGTGTAATTGTACTTTCATTTTTGGAAGAATAAATTAGATAAACAAGAACAGAAGTTATTTATCACTCAATCTAATATGTTCTACTCATTCTCTCTTTGTGTATAGATTGTATGAAAATTCAAAAAGAATTTACAGCAACCAAGCAATTTCTTTAAAATATTCTACAGAGGTTTACCATCACCACTGACAAAGATGATTCTAAAGCCATTCCTTCTTTCAATCAGCATATATCAAATCTATGTTGGAAGTATTTTGTCTGTCAACATAATTGAAGAACTTCTCTCATATCTGTTGTGTTATCAGTGCATTCCTCTGGATATGGATCATTGTGACGTCAGACTTAAATTATCTAAAATGCGTTACATGTCTTGGTTTCATTCTGATTAACTCTATAAATTGGGTAGAATTTCTTTGCTTTATCAAAGCTTGGTTATATCAACCAGAAACTGACAACAGGTCATCTCTGGCAACTGACAGTGATTACATCCATTACCAATAATATGATCTTTTTTTGTTTTCAGCCAAATGCAGAATAACGTCCTTCCTGTTGTCAAAATCAAATCTTTCTTCAGTTTACAGAATATTACTATGTCAGAATAAATCTGCATGAATTGAGTAAAAAACATTTTATCCAATATATATAAGAATCATATATAAATACATTTATTGTATATTTATAGAGTATAAATCATTTTATACACTATATACAAGAATTATATATTTATTCTAGATGTATAGAATATAAATCTTTTTAATATCTGTCTATATTTCTGAGATGAGGTATTGTTACTATTTACACTACTTGAATTTGGACTGTCGTTCTCATCTTTATTGACATATTCACGATGTTTCAGACATTGTATGCTCCAACCTTCTTCAGGTAATATATGTTGGAATTTCAAACTGAACCATTTATTTAAATAGATTTTCCTAATTCCATGCCTCTTTTAATATCTCAGTTTCGATTAATTCCCTTTAGTAACTCAACTCTTCAAGTTTTTGTTCCCACTGCTGTGGCCAGGTATTGAACTCCCAACTCTTTGTGTCAAGTTCAAATCATACAATGGCCAATACGTCATGAATGTGGCAATATAGATGAGGACAACAGTTAGAATAGTGTAAACATAAATATTTTTATGCAATATATGCAAAATTTATATGTAACCATACTTATTATATATCGTTATTTATTTTATTGTGTGTGTAATGACATTTAAAGTGTATGAAACAATACCAAAAGGAAATTTGACCAAGAATCTCTTAAAGAAAGAAAAAAAAACTATATCTGATTTGGTCAGATTTTGGGAATTGGTTCAGGCCTAAAGCAGTTATAGTAATAGTGAGACTAACTATTTCCTTATAAGGAAACATTGGCATCCATTGATCAGATCTTTAGTGTTACTGTCAATTAGAATTTATAAAATCTTTCTCTCAAAACAGTTTTCAGAAAAAAAATATTTCACAAATTCAAAGTTGTGTGAATATTCCTTTGATTGGTGTGTAGTTGTTGCGGACTGAGGTGTTGTCATGGTAATGAGAGAATTCTGGTCAGGTGTTTACAAGGTCCAACTACCTGTTATCGACAGGTGATTCATGTCCACCTGCTGATTGGGTTTTTGCTGTATGTGTTTATATTGCCCCCAAAATCAGTGTATATATAGTTATCCTGATCACTTGACTGGCTCCAAATGAAAGCTTTTTAGTTTACACAGGATAGCACCCAATGACCAGTTCCTTTGAAGTTCACATGTATGGACATAGTGAGAAGCATAGCACTTAACTTTACTGTCCAATCAAAATCCAGAAACCACTTATTTAATTTGGGATCCTATTTTTTTTACTTATTTGTACAAAAGTTTTTTTGTTAGTGATTCTGATCCTATTTGTGTGTGGGCGTTTCTTACTTATTTGTGTTTCACCTATTGGTTGTAAAATATAGGATTTCATATCCTATAAGTGACAATCCATAATGAAGAATGGTTAATAATGGCTCGAACCCATTATTAACCATTGATCTGAGAAAGCAGTTGTATACAGCTGACAATTTAGGCATTTCCTAATGATGTGGACCCGAAGTAGGGGCCACGGAAGGAAAACACGGAACACGGGTTTCATGTAAGAAAGATATATTAAACAGAAAAGTTACAAAGAATAGTGTAAGCAGAGCTTACTATCCAGTGGTGTCTGATATTGGTATTGTACGTGGCTGCGCATTAGTCATGTTACTACTCATGATTCACATAATACTATAGTACTGGGAGAGTCCATGATGTAGGGCAGTATCGGTCTCACAACACCTAATGAGTTCAATGCCATGCATTACATCCATATGAAAGTATAGATGTGATGAGGCTATTTAAGGACATTGCGTTCTTACGTTAATGTTTTGGCAATGTTTGGTTACAGCAGTTAAAATATTTGCTTGCCAACCATGAGACACAGGTTTGAATCTCGCTATGGTTGGTTTGCTGATCAAAATGAATTGAGCAGCTAGCTATCATAAATATATATATATATATATATATATATATATATATATATATATATATATATAAAAGTGGAGACTGTGATCAGCACCAAGTAGTGACAATCATATTTGAACAAAATCTTCAGGACATCTAAATATATATTTATAGCATGGTTTTGAAAATAATAAAAATGAAATTTTTATAATATAATGCACAAAAGAAATCATAAATGTACATAAATGTTGAGTCTAAAATATTTCATATACTGATTTTCAGTGTTATCAAGTTCCGTGAAAGAATTCTACGCCTGATGTCTCTTATATAATACCTGTATATTTAAATTTGAATTGTCGCATTCCAATAAATGTCAGAATGTAGCTTAGGAGACGGACAACATTTATTTTCTAATAATGACCAAGAAGGTTAAAAGTACTAAAAAATAAAAAAATGAAACAGACCTTTTTGGTTGAATTTAATACGACTTGTTTTAATAAATTCTTACAACCTAAATTTATTTAAATATTTATACTATCAACATCATTTGAACTGTTGCCCTCATTTTTATTGCTATAGTAACAACATCTTCAGGTGGTATATGTTTGAATTTCTATCCGAATCCTTCATTTAATCCAATGTGGGTAGATTGTTCTAATTCCACATGCCATACCTTATTTTGGATATCTCAGTCTCAGTTAATTTCCTTTAGTACCTTAGCTCTCAAAGTTTATGTTCCTTCTGTTGTGGTCATGTATGAAATTCACAACTATTTGGGTGAAGTCACTTTTTTGGATTACTCAACCAACGTTTTTAGCCACTGAAGAATTTATTAAAACAAGTCGTATTAAATTCAACCAAAAAGGTCTGTTTCATTTTTTTATTTTTTAGTACTTTTAACCTTCTTGGTCATTATTAGAAAATAAATGTTGTCCGTCTCCTAAGCTACATTCTGACATTTAGTACCTGAAGAAGTCCAGAGTATAGAAGAGCCGAAATGTCATGAATATGGCAGTAAAGATGAGGATAATAGTCGGAATGATGTAGATAGTGTAAATAGTTATAATTCCTCATCTAAGAAATATAGACAGTTATTTAAATATTTATTTTTACGAATAATTATCCTATATAAGTCCCAAGAGCCATTAATGGTAAAGGGTTAGTGAAGGAGGGTGTTGTGGGAATGGTAAGAGTAGGAGGTAAGAGGTACTGTTTATGAGTGGGAAAGATAACTGTTACAGTTGAACTGGTTAAGATTATAGTGGTCAGGAAAGTATCCACTTGGGAGTTGGTTCCACAAAGTAGTGATTCATGGGAAGAAGCTGTGTATCTGTATGAATGGATGGATGGATAAAAGTGTGTGTGTGCATGCATGTATAAATACATATGTATGTATGAATATGGCAGTAGACAAATCAGCAGATAATTAGACTAGATGGTGAAATGTGTCAATATTGACATCCATACTCGCATAATAGACAAAGAGAAAAATTTGATATGTAAACCAACATCCCATAAAACATTGCATATTGTTTGTCTCCTGTTTATTGTGTCGGTGACGTTTGCTTCCAGGCATGACTTTACTGAATACTTATATGGAGAAGAGAGTATGAATAATGAGGCATTTCCCCCTTAATAACTTTGCTTAAGACATTATTGATGACAGCTCCCTCCTTAAGCAGAGATATTCTATGTATGATAACAATCATTTCTCAAGTGCACATGTCTTAATACAAAGACCAGGCAACACATCTCCAGTCGGATATTGCTCTTTTCTTACGGTTGTTTCTCATAGTTCATCATCTTTCCAATAGGTGTGAGCAGAATATAAAATTTGAATAAATATTATATTTTAAAAGAAAGAATCTATTTCTTTTATTGAAACTATATAATGCACAGATATTCAAGTAGACAAAGACTTCACTGATTATATGCAAGACATATATGTTTATATATATATATATATATATATATATATATATATATATATTGATAATATATATATATAATCAATATAGATATATATATATATAATCAATGAATATATATATATATATATTCATTGATTATATATATTTATATGTGTATATATATATATATATATATATATATATATATATATATTTTTAAATATATTCATATACTATTGATATGCACATAAACACTATCATTATTTCTCTCACTATATATATATGTGTGTGTGTGTGTGTGTGTGTGTGAGAAAATGAACACATGTATTTTTAGTAACTTCGGAAATAGAGATGCTAAGCATATTATCCCACGTCTCTTTTTTAAAAACATGTCTGATCATATATATATATATGTATGTATGTAAGTATGTATATTTATATGTGTTTGTGTGAGTGTTTCTCTCTCTCTCTCTCTCTCTCTATATATATATATATGAAAAAGTCAAAAGAAAAAATTTATTCATATTGTCTTTTTGTGATATATTTTATTTACATCGGAATTTTTACACACACACACACACACATTATTATAACTATTACCACATTTATTATTTCCTTGGATTTCTGTTGTATACGCATTTCTTTCCGGGGCCCAATGAGAGACCTAAGGTTAGAAATGGCTTTATGACAGTTTTCACTAATCATTTTTTGTAAAAAAGATCACAAATTTTACATAGATAAAGCTTTTCATAATGTATGAGCTGTACTTGTGAGTAAAATATTTGTATTTCTTTAAGGCTTGGGTTACCAGAAATCCCTTCAATGAATCTATCAGAACTTTTTCCAATCAATCCAAGGGCTCCAACTAAAACTGGAATTATTGATGTCCTCATGCACCACATTTTTGAGATTTCCACTTCAAGATGCCTGTATTTTGATAGTGTTTTGAAGATCTTCAAAGATACATTAGAATCTGCAGGGACTACCATGTCAATAATAATTATTGTTATTATTATCTTCTCTTCTTCCATACGGTTTTCCTTTTCAACCAGAGATCTTGCATTATGGATGTTCTCCAGAGGATAATAGCCTTTATTCCAATTTACTTAATGTCAGATTTTATATTCAGAGCTATAGACACCTGATGTCCGAGTGATAACTGGGACAATTATTATTACTGAATCTGAAAACACCCTATATAGTATAGGGGTGTAGAAGTCAAGTGACTGACTCAGGGCCAGTCTGAACTTGGTGGCTACACCAGTCTACTCGTGTGTCAGAGCACTTGCAAGCTAACCAATATTCTACAAGGGCCACAGCCTCACTATGCTAGGTTTTGCTGCTGTACTTTCAGTAGCAAGTAAATGGAGTTATTAAACTGATACCCAATCAGTTTTTAATTCAAAGTTGACTTTCTTTTAGACTGATTGCCAACAAAGACTAGTGAGCCTATTCTGCATTATTAGAATATAGCAGGGGAGAGAACTGATAGATTCATCCATTTTTCAAGAGCATTTGCGTAAAATGGAAATCCAACAGACTCAGCTTTCTCACTTTCACAACAGATCCCACTTTCTGCACAGATAATTTCTGAAAAATTAATTTCGGTTGAGCTCTCTGGTTTGAGGTGTGAATTTGTAAACAGTGACTATTTAAGCTAATATTGCATGACTCTTCGGCAGAATTGAGTCACTGTCAGTCACTGTGTGTTTATCTAAATCTAAAAATAAACACGCTAAAATCCACCTTCATTCCTGCCGTGTGCCGACGGCTTAGTGGGAGAAGTTCCGACTGACGCAAATTCAGTCGGGTTTCGATCCTAGCTAGAGGCAACTGGACATCTAGCCACACTGATGAGCTGTGAAACAGCGAAACAGTCTGTCTGTGGATGACAAAAATTTATATATATATTTATATATATATATATATGTGTGTGTGTGTGTGTGTGTGTGTGTGTGTGTGTGTATTTATATATATATATATATATATATATATATATATATATATATATATGCATGTGCATGGAGAGAGCCAGATCAGACCAAAAAATGGAGTATGTGCTGGTGCTCCCCAGTACTTTGACAGAGTTCAAAAGTGATTTTGTGGCCTTGTGGCTGATGGATATTCCAGCCTACAACCCTTCTCCCATAAATAAAACATTGCTAGCCTCTCACTTGACTATTGCTGTTCCCATGAAGAATACATTCCCTAGTTCCACCAGTTCAGACCTTCACACCTAAGCCCTGTCATGTCACAGACTCAGAGTATACACATCCTGATTCTCTTTGTATGCCTTTGGTAAGAAGGAAGTTTCAGTCAAGCAGCTTCTTTCACAGAACTGTTCCATTCTGGAACAGTCTCCTATGAGAATGCTTTAAACGTCTGTTTAAGTCAAGAGTCAACCGATATCTGTTCTATATGTCCTCATAATATGCATTTCTTATTTCCTCCTTCAACCACCCTTACAACAATCTCACTCTGTAACAATCTACCTTGAGTAGCTCTTGGTCCTTGTATTGGGTGAACTAAGTTAAAAATAAAAGATGCTTCCCTGACTACTACATCTTACCTCTTCAAGTCTAGGGTCAACTGTTATCTATCCTACATATTCCCATTATATTCCATCCTTTCACTCAATTGCTTTCAGTAAACCTCTACATTGAGTGTCTCTTGGTCCTGTTTTAGGTGAACTAACAGGAAATAAAAAGATACTTCCCTGACATGCCACATCTCTCTTCTGAGAGAGGTTGGAGGGTGGGAAATAATTCTTCTCAAACAAGGACTTGGAAACACTTTTGAAATCTATCAAAACTGGAAAGTGATGACCGGACAGCTCCAGCTCAATTATGGCAACAGTACTTCATTTTTGAATCTCACTGAATAGGTTTTCTAAGTCCAGTGAGAAAACATGTCATTGTCTTATACCTCTTTCTATTTTTGTATATTTACTGAACTCATTTTCTATCCATATGCTGGTGGTTTGCTGGCATTAAAGGTTCTTAAATATCTGGGAAGCTAAGAGCTGAGGAATAGGAATCATTTTGTTAGAATCAAAGAAAAGAGTGCAGAAATTCTGTGTGTTATGCATCCTCTTATATGGCAATGGCTGCTGGACAATCACACCACAGATGGGGAAAAAATGATGAGGCAGCAAAAATGTGGTTCTGCAGAAGGATAGTGAGAATTCTATGTATGGAGTGAGTAAGCAATGAGGAAGTCTGAAAGAAAATGGCAACAAAAAGTGTTGATTCCAATCTTGATTAGGAATTACTGTAAAACACTTTCCCATCCCCAATTTATAGGCAGAAGACACACAAAAGCATGCTGGCATTTTTTCGTAGCCAATAAATTAGGGCCGTTCTTGGTTTCATTTGACCCAGTCTGTCTTATCTTGAAGTCAGAATTCCTTGAACATTTCTTGGAAAACTTAGCCCTCACACAGTGCATTTAGTGCAGGAGATATAGAAGAAGGCAGGAAGTAACCTACCTGATGAGCTTGTGTGAATGGATGGCAGAATGAAGGGCTTGGAAAATTTAGCCCTCACAGTGCATAATGAAGGCAAGAGAGAGATATACAAAGGCAGCAAAACACATACCTGATGAGCTTGTGTGAATGGATGGTGGAACAAGAAGTGGAAAACTTAGCATAGGGAAAAAAAATGGCTAACGGCCACAAGGGATATGAAGTTGTGGAGAGCCATGATCGTCCATATAAGAGACACAACATACAGAAAAGGAAGAATATCAAATCTTCTATGCAAATGACACAAACATGTATTTCGAAAGTCTTCTAGAAATGCTCCTAATTTGTTGCAGAATAATTTTAATTATGTATTTTTCAAAGGCTCTTAAATAGAAATAGGTGATAAATATTATGATCTATTTATATTTCAAATTTCTGAAGAATTAAGGTCAACCAGAAATACAAAAGCCATTATTCATTGGATTATGCAGAAGATAAAAATATTATCTCAAGTGATATATTTTGCAACATAGACTTTTGTTAAAAGCCAGACATATGTCAATGAGAGGGTAATATCTAGCAAAATCACTGGATATGTGCCGAACACTGTCAGTGTCTTATTGACTCATATTACAACAGACATATATTTTCATTTTGCCTGTAGATATGTAGATAATTCAGAAGCCACTCTGAAACCATAAAAATGCTTTTCCATACACATTCTACCTTGCATGGAGTATTGCTGCCATTTATGGTCTGGGCCCCTGCGTGTTACCTCAGGGTTCTTGATAAGATCCAGAGACGGATATGCAATGTGATTGGCCCTGATCTGTCATCTCATCTGCAGTCGCTCTCACAGACACGATGTTGCATCGCTCTGCCTTTTCTACAAGTACTTCCACGGTAATTGCTCTGAGGAGTTGCTTTCGCTTGTCCCTAAGCCTCGTGAATTTAAGCGTCCTACGAGGCTGGCATCCCGTTCCCACCCCTTCACCGTTGAAACTGTTAGATGTAGACGTCTTTTCTACTCCAATAGCTTCATGTCTCCACATCTCGCCTATGGAACTCCCTTCCCTATTACTGTTTCCCTGACAAATACAATCTCCAACGGTTTAAGTGTAGCGTCAATCATCATCTCCAATTGCCTTGATCTATCCACTTCCCTTCTCCACATCCTTTCACCTTTCATTTCTATCTGCTCTCACTCCAAATCTTCTGTAACCCCCTTGCCTTGATCGACCCTCCGTCCTTCTCTTTCTTCACATCCCTTCCTTTACCACTCCTATCTGCTCTTCCTCCATCCCTTCTGTAACCCCATGTGTGATAGTGGCCACCGGCCTTGCTTGGGGTGATACGCTTAAAAAAAAAAAAAGATGTTCTGTGTCAATTTTATTTCAATTCATATTATTTCAATAAAACTGATTGACACAAATCATCTATTGTCTTTAAGAACATTTGTTGTCTAAATACGCACATAATATATATATATTAAGTAATAGTATAGTAGGGTCAGTTGGGCACCGTCTGTGAGAAAAAGAGCACTATGACGCAATTCACTCCATCAGAAATTTGAAAATGGTATGCTATATGCACCAGAAACTCCAATACAAGCATTTAAGTTTAGGTGTCAATCTGAGGAGAGTATAGAGGATTCAGAAAGAGTTGGAGGAGTGTAATGGTGATTAAAAGATGTGACTGATTGTTCTGATAGAAAAAGAAGTCCCAAATTTGTTGGAGAGAACTTCAGACTCAATAAAGAGGCCGAGATCAGGTACCTTGAGGAGGTAGTGCTGTCCTGGGTCAAGAGGGTAGCTGCTGGAAGACCCTATGTCTGGTAACATGAATCCGCACCATGCAACATAAGTAGAACACAGTCATGGCTGTCAGACAATTTCTGTGACCACATCACCCCTTACATCTGGCCACCTAACTCCCCAGACTGCAACCCCCTTGATTATTATGTGTGGGGTGCAGTTGAGTGAGAGACAAAAAAAAACTCCTTGTAACACTAAAGATGAACTGAAGACAAAGATTATGGCAGCATTCACCACCTTAAACAAGGAGACTGTCCAGAAGAGTTGCAGGAGGTTCTGAAATCATCTGGAAGCCATGGGTGAGGCCAATGGGGATTTTATTAAATAAATTTCCTGTTTAGTGTCTCAAAATATTTTTGCATAATTTGGTAAATATATCTGTTAAAATGAGATATTAGTGTTATTTTCATTTTTGTGTAATTTAGATGACAAGTCATCCAATGACTTTAGAGGCACAGTTTCTGTGAATGTGTGGGAAAGATAACTATTAACCCTAGACTTGCTTAGGTTAAGATTGTAGTGAATGGGAAAATATCCTCCTGGGAGTTGGTGTTTATATATATATATATATATATATATATATATATATATATATATATATATATATATATATATAATATAAAAGTGGACATGGAAGTCAGCACTTAGAGGCGACAGTGTGTTTCATGCTAGTGCAATCGTCAGGCGACTAGTGCTGTTATTTTTCTCGGCTATTTATATATATGGGTCAGTGGTGCATTATGGGTAGTCTATTTTGGCGGTTACTTTTACCAGAAGTTGCTTATTTGTTTATTTATTTATGTCAAATTATTTTGCTTGTTTTTTAGTTTGTTTTTTTATCTTATATATTTATTTATTTATTTTGATCGGTATTTTTTGCTAACGTAGTAAAAATTTGTTTATATAGCTTATGGTTGGTAGTCTATTATGGCGGCCATTTACTGGAAGTTGGTTGTTTGCTTATTTATTTGGGTCAAATTGTTTTGCAATATATATATATATGTAAAAGAATGAAGAGTAAGTTTTCGGTATTCAAAATTTAAAACAGGGCTCAATACAGTACAGGTAATAGATCTGTTGGTATATAATCCAGGTGGATGCTAGTAATATCAAATAATAAAAACTGATACACAGAGAGCTTTATTCTAACAGAGCATATATATTTTTTACAGCAAAAATACAAAATTACCTCATGTGGGTACAGTCTATTTCAGACTGGTACAACTTAATGCCAATCTTCATCAGCCCTATTTTTACTTTAATATCTTCATCTTATAGAATAACTCTGGGTGCAGCTTAGTATTCCTACTAATTTAACTAATCCTGAATGGTGTAATTGAATGGCACATATGTGCATATATATATATATATATATGCAAACACATATGTAAATGTATGTAAACGTACATGTGTGTGTTGGTATATGTATATGTGTTGTACAGCATGATTTATTCCATTGGGTGTCTCAGTATTACTCACAAAATTTATAAATCCATCACTCAAGTATTTTAAATGTGATTTGTTTTATATCTAAATCCCCCATCACATATTAATAATATTAAACCCTTATTGTCTAAATACTACTTACTGTAAATTCCAGTAAAACATACTTGTTGTTTGCATAGTGTATTATATCATAGAAGGAACTGAAATTCATTTGCATACAATGAAAGACTCTGGCCATAATCTCTGACTCCAGACCACTTCCCCTTAAAGAGATACTTATGCCCTCCCCTTGTCACCAACACAAGCCCCTTATCAAAAACGAGGCATCCGTTTGAGTAGGACTGCTATCTAAAATATATTCAAAACCCCAATTCCAGACAGTCATTCAAGGGCTGACAAGGATTAGCATTAAGTGTGCAGTTCTGAAATAGACTATACTCACATGAGGTAAATTGGATTTTTGATGTAACATATATATATATATATATATATATATATATATATATATATATATATATATATATATATGGGGGGGTGCAAAGATTTTAATGGTCTTAGATTGGCTTTTAAATTATGGTTATATATCAAGGGTTACTCTGAATATAATTGGTCCTATTTTATTGTGCTGGTCTAGAATTTAGAGGCAGATGTTATTAGTGTTTTTCTCTTCTGACAGATAGCAGGGAAGCAGTAGTCTGGCAAAATAGTATCTGACAAGATAATGCAAACAAAGTAGAATGCCTCCAACAAGGAAAATCATCATAATCATTGAATGTTTATGGAGACCAAGAAGTAGATATGCCATAGTTATGTTGTGGAAAACACCAAGATGTGTGACAAGCCTTGTTACAGACAGCTCTGTACAGCCAGCTCATCATTAACTCATGAGGTATCTTGCTCTACTCAGTGTTACTCTGCTTCCTGTATTTGTCATAGAAATTTCAACTGTCTCTTTCTGTCTCTTAAGTGTTCTTTTTGTTTTCATTTTCTCTAAAACATTGTTGCTGTTCATATGTTATTCTCAGCATCCTTCTGTAGAACCACATTTCTGTTGCTTCATCTCTTCTTCACTTGTGAGAAGAATGTCCAGCATTCACTGACAAAAAGGAGGACTGATATTATATACGAGTTCAGTCCACTTTTCTTGGTTTCTAAGGAACATTTTCTATTTCTAATACTTTGCTTAGATTTTGGAAGGAATCTTTAACTATCCCAATGTGCCTTCCGATTTCAGTATCACACTTTCAGTGCCCTAGTAAAACACTTCCTAGATATTTAAATTGTTGGTATTTTGGTATCTCCAATTTGTAATTTACCTGTTGGGCTGTTCCTTTTGCTGACAAACATACATTCTATCTTTTTGCAATTATGGTTTCCTTCACTCCCTTCTGTAGGAATTTTGTAGTTTCCTTCCTACGTCTGCTATCAACACTGTGCCATCCTCATATCTTATGTTGTTAAGATTGTGGCTGCCAATAATGAATCCTGGTCGAACTTCTAATTCTCTTAGACTCATTTCCCAGTATAGGTTGAATAAATTCAGTTTAATTAATCAAGCTAAGAATTTATTCCTATTGTTTTATTCAGTTGCTAAGAGATGCAACTCTGAGTGTTAATATTCATGAGTTGCTCCCTTTGGCAACTCTTCAACTGAAAAAGAGGCAGCTTTCCAAGAAGGGGCTGAGCAGCCATTTTAGATAGGGCACAGACATGGAGAACAAAGGAGTTTGAATAACATATTCTCTTTCCATTATATATCCAAGTTCTTTTACTTTGAATTCACATTGGTAGCAGAGCACATCTATCAACACTATGGCTTCCAAATTTATTCTTCCACCTTATTTTAAAACATGAGTAAATACAACATTTGGTAAAAAGAAATGCAGGTTTGCCTTGACAAACACTGCCGCGTACGCATAGTATTTTCATGCCTGAAAGGAAAAGCTAGGGAGGACATATTGGAACTGGACATTATCACATTACATGCTGATTATGGAATGGAAAACTTATATGAAAAGTTGGATATGCTCTTTTTAGAGGACACTAACCAGTCAGCTCTTATGACATATGAGTTGTTCAAGCAATATCAACGACAGAATGCTATGTCAATAGACAAATACCTTATTATCTTCAGCCATCATGTTACAAAGTTAAAGGACCACAAAATACCAGAGCCGCTATTGACCTACAGAGCATTAAAAAGTGTGAATCTGACACCTGAAAATGTGCAACTAGTAAAAGCAACCCTCAGCAAATTAACATTGTCCAAACAACATTAAAGAATTATGCACAGTCAGTTTTCTCATCTTTTGTCAATAAATACTCTACCAGTTGTGAGAAAGAGAGATACGGATTGTTCGTACAATGAAAACAGCCAGAAAGACACTAATAAAGTATATTACAGGCGCTTGTCAAACTGGCGTCCTTCTCGGTTTTTCAGTTGTTAACAGAGGCAGAAGAGGGCATAAGAACAAAATTCCAGAATCTTCTGACATAAGTTCAGGCGCATTTGAGCCTGAAAGCAATACCACCAAATCCTTCACATGTGGCTGCAAATTCCACTGACGTTACAATTGTTCATACACGGATAACACCAGTAATAAGCAGGATAGGTGTCAAAAAGACGACTACATATCTGTAGCCAACATCATGCTGACTAATCAGCAGAAGCAGGAAGATAATGGTCAAACATTTTTGGGTGAGACACTTGGTTCTGCAGTCCTAGACAGTGGTGCTTCTGCCACTGTTTGCATGACTAAAGGGTACGAGTTTTCTGGAAACCATTCCTGTACAACAACAACAAAAAATAATGCTCTAAGAAGGACTGAGAACTTACAAGTTCAACGATGAAAAGAAACTAAAATCACTGGTGTGGAATTCTAGAAAAAAAACTGATCATGGTTACATGATACAGTGTTAGAGTCAGGATTCCTAGTAAGGAAAGTTCTGACATTCTAAGTGCCATATATCACACAATGGATAGCATATTTTGGCACTCCTGGATCCACCCTCGCTGACAATGACAGATATTTCAATAACCAACCATTTAGGGATATGGCACAGAACTGGAGTATTGTAGTATGCACTATGATTGCTAAAAGCTTATGGAGCAATGGTTTGAATGAATGACACAATGGGACACTGGGAGAAATGGTGAAGAAAACCATTGAAGACACAAGTTGTAGGTTTGATGTAGCACTTGCATGGGCCATAAGTGTGAAAAGTACACTTCACAGTGTCAATGGTTATAATCCTAACCAAATTGTTTTTGACAGGAATCCCAACTTGCCTTCTTTTTAAAATGACAAACTCCCTGCATTAGAATATATTTCTACCAGTGAAGTTGTTGCAAGCAACTTCAATGCAATGCATGCTGCCAGGAAACATTTCATAGCATGTGAGTCTTAAAAAAAACTACAACGTACACTTCGTCAACAAGTTTGAACAAATATAGTGCAGTCATACAAAAATGGTGATACTGTTCTCTATAAGAGAAACATGTGATAGATGGCTTGGACTAGGAACTGTCATAGGGTGGGAGCATAAGCAGGTACTCATTAAACATGGTGATACATATGTGAGAGTGCATCCATCCCATTTAGTCCCCTACCCTGAAGCATATCAGTTCAGAAGATGGCACAATAATGGAACAGCAGACGCCCAAAACCTTACAAAAGGGACCTGACAAAACTCCAAAAGTATCAATTTTTGAAGAGAATGATACAGATGAGGAAAGCCCAAATGAAAATATTGAATCATATCAGACTGTAACAGCAAGAAGCAGACTACCCAAGCAAAACCCTATTCTTAAGAAAATTAGGCTCCCAAAACCAGGGCAAACTATTAAATGCAATCTTTTCAATGATGGTGATTCAGAATGGTGAAAATTGAAAGTCTTATGTAGGTCAGGCAAAGCAACAGACAGAAACAAATACTTAATAAATGTAGTTATGGAACAAGGTCAACCATTTTGGCTGGACTTTAAGCATGGAGTATTAGAATGGCAAAAACACTTCTTGTGATGAGAAAAATAGAATAATTTTCTCTTCAAATGATGATCTTGAGAAGGCAAGAAAGAAGGAGCTCCAAAGTTGGGTTGAAAATAAAGCTTACATGCAAATTCATGACCAAGGTCAACCCAAGTTATCCACAAGATGGATTTACACTTATAAAATTTCTTATGGTAAACAGTTTTGTAAAGCTAAACTTGTAGCTTAAGCTTTTGAGGACATAGATGCTTGCAGTATAAAAAATCATTTTCCAACCTGCTCTAAAGAAGGTCTATGCATAACATTGGGAATAATGGCATGTAACCATTGGATGTGTAAATCCATGGACATACAAACTGTATTTCTACAGAGTAAACAGACTGATTGGTTTATTTGATCCTCTGAAAGAGGCCAACATACCTCCAGGATACATTTGGAAGCTCTCTAAATGTGAATATGGTCTGGCAGATGCTTCAAAATTCTGGTACCTGAGAGTTAAGGAGAAATTAATTAAATTAGGAGCAGGAGTTTCAAAATATGAGCAGGCAATATTTACATGACAATATAGAAACAAACTTCAGGGTATAATTGCTGCCAATGTTGATGATTTCTGCTTTGCAGGAACAGAAATCTTTCAGACCAGAGTTATAAAAAAGAATTCACGATCTATTTGAAGTCAAATCTGAAAAAGTTGCCAAATTCTAATATAGAAGATTAAACATAAAGAAAAATGGAATTAATATCAAACTAGGACAGAATGAATATGTAAAATTGTTAAAATATATCCCAGTAGAAGTAGGAAGAAATCTGAAAGACACTATATCCATGGCAGCTGACTGGTCAACTTGATCTAAGTTATTATGTTGGTGCATTAAATTCTGTATTAAAACAAAAACATGTAGAATATAATAAACAAGCAGAATCATAGACATTCCTTATTTAGGAAACCTAGAAGATAATTATTTCCTATAGTGATGCCTCTTTTGCCAAATTGATTGATGCTAGATCACAAGGAGGGTATATACTCTTTTTGGTAGAAAGTACCAAAAGCTATATGCCTATTGCTTGGCAATCAGAATGTACTAGAAGAGTCATCAAAAGTACTCTAGCAGCTGAAATATTAACCATTGTTGATGCAGAAGAAGCATATCTTTTTATAGGAAATTTTTATAGAACTGTTGAAACTTGAAGATAATAATGAAAATATACAACATATATGTAAAACTGATAATTCCTGTTCCTATGATGCTGTACATTCATCAACACAAATTTTTGATAAGAGACTTCACAAAGAAATGGGTATTATGAGAAAAATGATAGATAAAAAAGAAATTGTTGAAAACTCTTGGATAGCAACTGATGTATAAACTGCAGACTCAAAGAAAGGAGTACCATCATTTAAGATTCTTTGGTTTATATCAATGCCTAAGGAATCATCTGCTTAACGAATTTATATTCTCTGATAAATTTTTTTGCAGAGTTATATATATATATATATATATATACACACCTGATGCTGAAAAAAGAAGAAAGGGACAGAACGGTTAATCTTCATGCGTTGCTCCTCCAGCAAAGTTGTGGCTTACCCAGAAGGGGCTGAGTGGTCATTTTAGATAGGGCACATATGTGGAAAACAAAGAGGTCTGAATAAAACATTCTCTATCCATTCCATGTAAAAATTCCTTTAATTTGGAATTTACATTAAATTTCCAAATCTTTTACTTATTTTCTTTTGTTTGTAAATTTTTGAAGAATTTTTAGCACTATTATTCAACGTATTGTTTGTATAGTAAATAAAACAGTTTGTACTTACTTATAAATTTATGATAGATTGAGTACATTCTGTATTCCTTCTCATTCATGGATCTAGAATTCATGTAGTTGGAATGGAAAAGGATTATACATTTTCTAATTTTGAAAACAATTCTTGTCGGTCCAAAAATTGTTCAGAAAACTGATCTCATTGTTGCTGAGAATACCATGTACTGAACATATAAACAATGACAAAGTTTTAGGGAAAATGGGAAAAAATATACTTATACTTAGCATCAGTAAGGGATAGCTGAAATTTCTTGGGCACATAATGAGGAAGGAGAGCTTGGAAAACTTAACCTTCACAGGGCATA
This sequence comes from Acanthosepion esculentum, assembly GCA_964036315.1. Taxonomy (NCBI): domain Eukaryota; kingdom Metazoa; phylum Mollusca; class Cephalopoda; order Sepiida; family Sepiidae; genus Acanthosepion; species Acanthosepion esculentum. Next base: position 1,823,492 of record OZ038501.1, read on the forward strand.
CTGAGGATAAGAAAATAGGGTAAGGAAGCGAGCCATATCTAATGAGCATGTGTGAATAGATGGTTGAATGGGGACAGGTGGCTTGTCAATGGTAGGAATATTGCTAAGAGCTATGAAAAATAGGAAGTTGGGGAGAGACATGATCACTCATATCAAGGGATTTAGCATATAAAAGAAGAGAAACAATTACTCTACTCACATATCCTACTAATTTAAAGTGTAAATAATAGTATACTTGTTTTTGTTTTTTTCTTTACAAATACTCATGGTCTTAAAAATTATACCATTCTAAGAATATTTTCCCATTTTATTATTCTTGTTCTATGCTCTTTCATGGAGTCGTCTTTTTAATCATCTAGCTTTGTAAACATCTTGGGACAGTCCACCACTTTTATAACAAAGACACTGCCACTTGGCATTGCCAGTACAAGAGAGATGACTCTTAAATCTGGTGAAGTCAGTGCAAAAGAAGTAAATTTATGACAGCTGTAAGTTACAAAAATAATAGAGAAAAAAAGACTTGGCATATTTTATAATGAGATATAAAGTCATGTTCTATAAAAAATGTACAGGAATTACCAAAATCTCTGATTCCTATCTGCAAAAGATGCAGTGTAAAAGACTGAAGGTTAAGCACAAGTTTTAGTCTTTGATCCATATCGAGTGTGTAAAAGTTTTTATTTCCAATTGAGCCTTGAGAGAAACTCTCATATATTGTAAAGTTTTGTCCAAGCTGAGTTAGCAAGAACCCGGAAATTTTCAGTGCCATTGTCTACCAACAAAGTAGTTAACATCCGTGACTTGCTAACATGCAAGCAAAACATGTTTGCTTCAGATGTGTTATTGTTTTGTGTCATTAAAAAGTGAGCCATAAAAATCTCTGAAGAGGTTATATAAGGTTAAAGTATTAACTTCTTTATTAAAAGGCACTTAATAATCAGGTAGGGAGAGAACAGCTTTAATCTTGATTGACAGCACTCAAAATGTGCACATTCTCCTGCTCTTTTATTTCAAAGACTATTTCAAAGAGCAGAATTGTTTTATATGAGAAATAACTCTTTGATATGGTCAAGTTTTTCTCTCTCTAATGTATACACTTCAACACTGGTGAGCCTCCTTAACAGAAGACTGGTGTATTTTAATCCAAAAAAGTATGATCTGTATAGAGATCTTCAGGGAATTTCAGCTCAACCAGGTATTTAAACAAAAAAACTGACCTTCCTTCATGAGGTTATAATTTATGATTATTAATAATCTCAAGTTAGAGAATTGGTTTCAGATTGCTAGGTCTGTTTAGTATTGTTAACATTTGTGAAAAGCTCACTTGATTGTTGTGTTGATCTTTCCCAAGAAATCAACTCACTCCTCGCCTCATAATGTGAAATAATTGACCAAAACTAAAACCCTATTTTTCTCACGCCTACTTTTATGAAAATTTTCTCATAAAACCCCATAGATTTTAGCTTTCAGAGAGCAGAGATGCAATTGTCTCCTTGCAAAACACAAGATAAAACATGACTACATAGCTTTTTCCTTCCCTCCAGCTCTTGCTGAAAGAAATATGTTTTGGTGACTTCAAGGCAATCATGTCCAACAACAAAGGCAGTCAGTGAATCCTTGCTGATAAGAAGAGTCTTTCCTCAACTAGAGGCTTTTTTCCATTGACCAACAATTCAAAAGTCTTTTCTGTGACCCAACTGCACAAAGGCTTTAACAAAGAAATATTTTTGCTACTTTTCTAATGCATACATATATGTTTGTAAATACAAACAATTTATTTAACAAGTATAACCATGTTTTCTTTATTTTTATTTATTCCTGTCTGGAATTCAGATGTTTGAATGTTTAATATAAAAACATCCTGGATGACTGAATTTCCTACACTGTTACACTGGAATGGAAAGATGTATTAGAATTGTAAAAGTTGTCACCTAAAAGCTAAGCAAAGTATTAAGAAACAAGAAAATTTTGTTAGAAATAAAGAAAAGAGTGATATTTAATATAAATCCTGCCATATGTTAGTGAATGCTAGACAGTAATCTTACAGATGAAGAGGAGACATGAAGCAAAGGTGATGTGGTTCAACACAATGAGGACATTTTAAAGGAAATGAGAACAGAAAGGACACATACTTCGAACCTTAAAAAGATAGTTCTAATTTCTAGGATGCATCATAAGAAAAGAAGGTTTAGCAAATTTGACACTTACAGAATATAGTGAAGTGGAGTAGAAGGAAACAATGAGTAATATATCTAATGAGCTTGTGTAAATAGATGACAGAACAGGGATAGTAAAATGACATTGATAAGCTGTAAAGGATAGAAAGTAGTGAAGAGTCGAAGACTTGCATCCATAAGCGAGTTTAAATTCATTTTACCCTAATGCCATCCAAATGGTTCTCTCTCTCTCTCTCTCTCTATATATATATATATATATATATATATATAGTGTAACCCGGATATAAGAGAAACTAGATCCTGTGTTAATGTATATATAATAGACCAAACCCGGATATAAGAGACTTCTTCTCCGGTCCCGACAACTCTCTTATATCCGGGTTACACTGTACATATAACAAGATATCCTCTCTGTAATATTTTACCTATGTATGTATTTTTATTTTTACTTTTTTTCTCCTCTTTATTTCTTTAACCCTTGTTTTGTTTGATTTTTTAACATATTGATTTTTGTTCTAATTCATTCTAACCTAACTTGTAACTCTGTATTTCGTTTCGTTTAGTTAGAAACACCTCATTGAACTCCCCCCACAAGTCTTTAGAGCAAGTAATGGGTCGCCACCATTTTCATGCTAATTGGCCAAAATTCATCTTGCTAGATAAAATTATGTCGACGTGGAATTTGTCTTTGCCGTTTCTTTCTCCTTGTTGATTTTAATTTCTATTCAAATGCAAGTACCCAAGCCCACTGTTGGGTGTGGGGTGGGGGAAGGAAGGAATGGCCGTTGAGTAATACCCCTGCCCAGCTCTGCGTTCATTGAAACTTGAAGCTTGGCATTAAAGGTAACCAAACTTTCGCTAGTAACCTCGACAATGTGGGTGACATCGAAGACTTGCGTCCATAAGTGGATGTCCATATTTCTTATTCCTTTGTTAGTATAGGGCAATGGGACTTATACTAAGTTAAAACTTAGTGTTTTGAGAGGGCAAGATGCAAGCCAAGTGCCATTCCTATCCCCCAGTACATACATCTAGTGCCAACCCTGAGACTTTGCGAACCCTCCCCCTCTCTAATTGTTTTTGTTATTTTTGTCATTACTGCATGTGTTAGATGTAATAGGAGTAGGTAGGCTCTCCTACCACCCGGTCAACACTCCTCCCCCTTCTTTTGGATATGAGTAGAGGCTCACACCTTGTTTCTTGTTTAGGAAGCGGTTCCCAGAACTCTCTCTCTCTCTGGCCTCTGTACTAGTACTGCTGTGTTTCTCCCGTGATGTGCGCAGTCTGTGGCATTACCTCTTCATTCTGAGGGTACATGGTTGACAGTTCCCTGGTTGCTGTTTCTGACTGGTAGTTAGGAACCCTAATTCTTGTGTAGCATCTTGAGTGGCTGCTCTGATCAACAGTTGTATAATATCGGGGTGTCTGTAGTGCCATGTCGTGCATGGAAAGGTGTCCCTGCAGTCACCTCCGGTGGGCAACCCTGAGGCCACATTATGATGCAGGCTGTGCCCAATTCCCTCTGCCCACGTCACGGTCGATAACCATTGGCTTCTTTTACCTCAGGCCTTCTCATCTTCCAACCATAATTCTACTTGATGACTTACAAAGATCGAAAAAATAAACCTAAACCAGCCCCAAAATCACCTAAATCCCTCAACATCTCGTTCTCCAACATCTGTGGCATTAGAACCAATTTCTACAGTGTGGAATCTTTCCTCACTGCAAATTGCCCGGACATACTGGCTCTGTGTGAGACCAATCTTGACTTATCTATACCCTCCTCTGAACCTCAATCCCTGGCTACCTCCCTCTCCTCAGAAAAGACTCTCTAACCCACATGCATGGCCTTGGTGTCTACGTCAAGGACCATCTCTGGCTAGAGAGTTCTCCCTTGAATCGCCAGACCATTCATACATGTGTCTCCGGCTATCTCTTCTCAATGCTGTAAGCTATCTCATCTTCCTTTATCGCTCTCCATCCTCTCAGGACTGTGGAATACTTGATGTCATTTCTGACAGCATAGACAAGGCTCACTCACATATTTGTGTTTGGCGATTTTAACGCCCACCATAACAAGTGGCTTCAGAATGCTACTACTAACCTCGCAGGCATACACACAATTAACTTTTCAGTTTCTCAATCCCGCACGCAGATAGTTGACTTCCCCACGCATTTTGCCTACAACCAGGATGGTAAGGCCTCTCTTCTCGATCTGTGTTTTACCTCCATCCCCGAGTCTTGCAGTGCCACGCAGCTCTGCCCTCTTGGTAACTCTGATCATGTGGTAGTGTCTATTAACCTCTCTTTCAACCCCACCCTGTGTAAAGAGCCTGCTATCACCCGAACATCGTTCTGCTACCAACAAGCTGACTGGGACTCGTTCCGTGATTTCCTTCGCAATGTCCCTTGCGATGTTGTATTTAAGCTCCCCGTTCAAGAATGTGCTTCAGAGGTCTCATCCTGGGTTAAAGCTGGAATTGATGCTTTCATCCCCTCAAGAAAATTCAAGGTCAAATTGCACTCCTCCCCATGGTTCTCTGCTGCTTGCTCAGCCGCCATTGCCCATAGGAACCACTTCTTCCACCTATTTCGTAGCGATATATCTGACTGCAATAGATGCCTCTTTGCCTCCACCCGTAATGAGTGTAAGCGTGTCCTCAATGAAGCTAAGTCTCTATTCGCTGCTCAGATGAAGGAACGAATCACATCTCGCAAATTCGGCTCCAAGGATTATTGGCATCTCTGCAAGAGCATTCTGGACAATTGCAAACCCTCTATACCTCCTCTGTTCAACCAGTTTGAAGTCTTGACCTCCTCTGCCGACAAGGCTGAATGCTTTGCTCGGAAATTTTCTTTCAACTCAACACTTGACTCTTCTGGTGTACCCATACCCGATTTCCCTCTCAGAACTGAAGCCCTTTTGAGCAGCTTACACATATCCCCATCATTGGTATTGGGCATTATCTCTAATCTAGACCCCCCACAAGGCTAGTGGTGGAGATGGGATACCAGCCATTGTCTTGAAGAAATGTGCACCTGAATTGGTACCTGCCCTCTCTAAATTATACAACTACTGCCTCAAGGAATCTTTTTTTCTGACTGCTGGAAGTCCTCATCCATTGTTCCTGTCTTTAAGAACTCTGGCAACCACTCCGACCCTTCTAATTACCATCCTATCAGTCTCCTACCCCTCTTTGGCAAAGTCTTCAAAGCCCTTATCAACACCAAAGTGGTTAACCACCTTACATCACATGATCCGACAAGCAATATGGATTCCACTTTGCCCGATCTACAGTTGATGTGCTTACGGCCATCACTGAATTTGTCTACCAAGCTCTTCATAATAATGGAGAAGCTTGCGCCGTGGCTCTTGACATCTCCAAGGCATTTGATAGGGTTTGGCATGCCAGCCTTCTTTGCAAGCTTCACGGCTATGGTATTACAGGTCGAATGTTTGACCTAATACAACCATTCCTGTCAAACCGTGAATTGACGGTCATTCTCAACGGATTCTCCTCCAGCTCCTATTCCACGAATGCAGGTGTTCCGCAAGGCTCCATTCTAGGTTCTACCCTGTTCCTTATATTCATAAATGATCTTCCAGACACCATAGATTCACAAGTTGGCATCTACGCAGATGACACCACAATTTACTCCTGCCTCAGAAACAAATCTAGTGTCACTGACAAAATTAAACTGGCATTCGCCTCGAAAAGGACCTTCGATCGATTGTGAACTGGGGCAGGAATTGGCTGGTTAACTTCAATGCCTCCAAAACAAGGCTGCTCTCGATTAATCACCACAAGGAACCTTCCCAGCATCCCATTAGAATGTCTGAAGCTCAACTTCTTGAGAGCTCCTCTCTGCGCCTGCTCAGTCTCACGCTGTCTGCTGACCTGAGATGGAACAAATACATTGCATCAATTGCTTCATCCACCACAAGGAAAGTTGGCTCCCTGTGCCGGGCCAGGAAATTTTTCTCCCTGGAATCAATCCTCCAAATTTACAAATCAACCATCCGCCCTTGCATGGAGTATTGCTGCCAAATATGGTCTGGAGCCCCTTCTGTTTGCCTCGGAGTTCTTGATAAGATCCAGAGACAGGTATGCAATTTAAATGGTTTCTCGTCTGCAGTCTCTCTCTCACAGACAAGCTGTTGCCTCTCTCTGTCTCTTTTACAAATACTTCCATGGTAATTGCTCCGATGAGCTGCTATCGCTGGTTCCCAGGCTCCATGAATTCAAGCATCATACGATGCTGGCATCCCGTTCACACCCTTTCACTGTTGAAACTGTTAAATGTAGACATCTCTTCTACTCCAATAGCTTCATATCTCTCACCTTATGCCTGTGGAACTCCCTTCCCTATTCCTGTTTCCCTGACAACTATAATCTCCAACTAGTCAAATGTAACATCAATCGACATCTCCAGTTGCCTTGATCTATCCACTATCCTTCTCCACATCCTTTCCTCTATCACTTCTGTCTGCTCTTGCTCCAAATCCTCTGTAACCCCTTGCGTGCTAGTGGCTTTCAGCCTTGCCTGGGGTGAAAAGCTTAAAAAAAAAAAGAGTCATGATCGCCCATGTCCTGAAGAGACAAAGCACATAGAAGAAAGAGAAGGATTTCCTAGCATTCAGAAGATCAGATTAGACTTTAAACATATATTATTACAAATAGTCATCTCTACTATGTTACGGTATTTTACTTCTGATATTACACATTTACCATATATACTTATGTAGAAGTATACTTTATATATAGTGCAATCATTGCATATTTTGTGAAGAACCTGATATAGCTCATGTGTAATGCAACCTCAGCTGCTGAGCAATAGTAATAGGGTTACGGTAGTCAAATATTACTGGGCATTATTTATTATCTATTCCAGTACAATATTTTAAGAATATGTAATGGATAATTTTAAGATAAAATGATACCAGTAAATATAAAGAATATAACAAATAAAAATAAATATAAATAATCAGAGAAAGAGGAAGTAACATGCCTGGAACACATACAGCATAGATACATATCAGACAAAATTGCTATTGGAAAAGAAATATCTCAGTGATGTAAACATGGGCAAAAGCAAGTGAATGCAAACTGGAGAAAGGAAAAGTAAACATTGTTAATTCTTTCTTTATATAAGGTATTTGTAAATTTTAAGTGCACACATAATGAATGACATTCAGCTGTTTATGTAGCAACAGAAAGAAAGAATCTAGGCTTTGAGGAGCAGGCTAAATGTGGGTAGGGGAGTTATAACTCTGAGTAAATAAATACCCCCCAGACATTCAGATATATATATATATATATATATATATATATATATATATCTATATATATATATATATATATATATATATATATATATAAATGACAATAGGAAAACAATAGGATGACAATTGCTGATACGTTACGTCCAATGTGGACTTTCTCAAAGCAATTAATAGTGTTTTCCTATTGTCATTTATATTTATAAAGATTGTCTTATCTACAGGTTAACTCTGAGAAATTTTCATATATATATATATATATATATATATATATATACACACAAACATACTTGTAAAAATAAAAACCAGCAAGACATGCACAGAACAAAGGGGTCTTATTTATTATCTGGTTGTTATATGGTCTTGGGGACACAAGAGAGAATAATATTGAGTAAAGTTTTGAGTCAAATGTAGATCTAATATGGATCAGAATCAGAATGATAAGATAAGGAATAAGTAAAGTGTATGCAGTCTTTCTCATCTGTTTTTTTTTTTATTAAATGTGTGTAATGTTTAGTTGGAAAATAGAATTGTCTGGGGTTTTCTTACCTCAAATTTTTGCTGAGATAAATGTTAATATTATGGCCAAAAAAAGGAAAAGGAGTTGAAATTTCACTTGACACACATGTTGATGGCCTGTCCATGTTGACTGCCTGTCAATAGTGAGAATGTAACATGTTTGTGTGTGTAGAGAATAAAAGTGTGCTCAATTCTCAATGGTTTAGAAAGAGTAAATTAATGATAATTATAATTTTTATAATTATATTATAATTATTTTTGACACTATAATTAATTTTTATTTATTTATTTTTTTGGACATGACACAGGAACAGTATAATTAATATTTTTATTTATGTATTTCTTTATGGACATGACACAGGAACAGTATAATTAATATTTTTATTTATGTATTTCTTTATGGACATAACAGGAGCTTACCTGTGCCATTAAGGTTAGCCAATGGTACTGCGAGAATGTAACCTTACCAAGTCAGTTACAGTTACTGGACCCCTCTAGAAAATAAAGTTTACTTGTGTGTAGTGTAACCAGTAACTGAAAATGCATGATGTTTAACTTATTCAAAAAATTATCTGTGTATAATGTGACCTCCTATTTTTTGTGTAAAAAAGTGCTCATAAAAACTTGCACTATACTCATGAATATATAGTAATCTATAATCACATGGTACCTTGCTACTGACAAATCCATAAATGGTTTTGGGCAGTAATACTAATTTGTACAGGTCTCTATTCTTCTTTAAATTTGATTCCATTTTATTTGTCACATTCTTCCTAAAACCAGAGCTTCTTTGGATTTATGCTACACTAATTTTCACCATTGACCAGATGTGAATGTTCTTGACACCCAAAATGGAACTAAAATTCCGTCAACTTCCGTTTTTACTCACACACTCAAAGAAAAAATAAGCAGTGCAATCCAGAATTTCCACCCAACAGCACCCACACCCACTCTTGCCTAAAGAAACAAAATAAAAACTGGAGCTGATTTGCGCCTAAGAAAGGACATAAAAGCACATCAAAGGGTCATTTCGGCAGTTAGAGGGCATCTTGGCCGGGATTGCAGAATTTGTTGGAAAGCGACCTCTCATCTCCAAGAGACATCTCGCCAAAGGCAGTCGCACCAGTAAGTCACAACTCATCCTCCCTCTCCTTGGGGATGCCTGTTACAACTCCACCTGTCTCCTTTTTTTCAACAAGAGACATTTACACTGATTTATCATTTGTTGTATTTACATTAATACATTTGTTTATTGCTTCAAACCTTCATTGTTCTGCCACAATAATGCTTAATACAACAGTTGCAATGTATCAACTTTAATCTATTCCAATAACAATAAATAATGTCAATGCCAAAAGACAAATATGGAACAGATTTAAATGAAATCTACAAATGTACTTTTTAACTGTAAAGGAATTACAAAAAAGTAAGCATTAAAATAAGAGTATTTATAGAATAAATTTCAAGATGTTGGTGATCAAGGCTCTCCACAATTTTTCATCTTTTGTAGCTCTTAAACTTTGTCTTTTTTTATTTCTCCTAAACCTTGCTTGGCCATCAATTTATTAAAGTTCACTGGATAGGTGATGTGTTGTTTTCCTCTGTCGCTCTTGAAATTCAGGCCTTAGAGCCACATCACACTGAAACATTGCTTCCTGTATGATCACTGAAGTTCAGTAACATCAAAAGCCTGCTCAGTACCTAGATGGATGACTGTTTGGGAATACTAGAAGCTTGGATGTGCAGGTGGTTTAATGAATAATGGCTTGCAATTGTTAACTGGGGAGCAGAGTTCAAATTGCATTTGGATTCATTATATTCACTCATACACAAATATCCTTGGGAATGGTATGAACCCATCTCTTCTCCCTCCAGCTATGGGTTAATTAATTAGTAAAACTTGTATCACTAAAATATTATTATCTCCAACTAAATAAGTAAATAAATAAATAAAAATTGCGTACAAAATATTTAGATTTTGGCATTAAATAACCCATAGCACTTGATATGCCACTAAACAAAAACTACTAAAACAATTTTGCCTTCAAACTGTCCTATGAGTATCATTTTCTCAAAGCAGCTTTCTTCATTACATGTAGTCGAAATTTTCAACTGTCCCTTTCTGATTCTAAGTATAAGTGTCATTTTAATTTGAAAGGAACCATCTTAAGCATATTAAAATAGTTTTTGTATTTTCATCAAGAATATTTTAGTTAAATAAGGCATTATTTAAATAACATACCATCTTTTTACACCATGGAACTTTAGCAGTTTGTACTAATAAAATTGTGTCATGAGCCAGTTAGTTAACTGCGACACATGATACATGCTTAGGTGATCATGACTGACAAGATAAAAGATTTTCCTCCAATTCTTTCTGCAGTAGACTGGTTGCCAACCAAGGTTACAGAACCCAGTCTTTCCTGCTATTTATCCTATACCAATGTAAATAGTGTAAATGATTTATTTATTTTTTTACAGATCTTGACTTTCAAGCAAATATGAGCTTTTGAGAAGATCTGAATGAGAAGATATGCATTTCTAAAAGTGTCAATCAAACCTTACTGGACTGTGAGGCTCTCTGTGGCTGAGTGGTGTAAAGTATGTTAGATCATATAGCGTTTTCCCCTAAAAACAGGAAAACAGTTTGAACCTTGCCAGTCAGTACATTTTACTTTATTAAGTCTCACTCTTTTACTTTATTAATACACACTGTTTTAAAAAAAAGACAATGCCTCTACTCAAACATGGCGGGGAGAAGAGATGAATCCGTATCTTTCTCAAGGGTGTTTGTGCATAAGTGAATGTAACAAACCTAACTGGATTTCAAACTTGGCGCTCTGATTTCAATATATTGTAATGTGTACTCTCCCAAAGGTTGTCTTATAAATTATAATGAGGCCTATAATGAATATGCTAACACTGTCTTATATCAAGAATTACAAAAATAACTACTAGAAGTATTTACATACCAAAAATAGATTCATATAAATGAATAAATTTATCCAAGTTTCCTTCCTGTTTGATTTTCTTGCTTAAAATTTTGCACAAGGCAAAAATATTTGACAGTTCCTTATATCATTAAACGTTTATTCTTGAAGAATTATACTGGCCCCAGATTTTACTCACCACCCAACTCAACTGATGCCCAGGCATTTTTCTCGCCACATCTTCCTGAGCACGGAATTGAAAGATAAGCTGAACCATCCATCTCTACTCACTCACCACCCCTACCATCACACCCACTGATGCACCTTTTTGTGACATTGCATGAGGGAATGGTTTTGCACATGCATCCCTCAGCTTTTGGTGCATGCATGGGGCAGAGTGTGCATTTGCAGTGCAAATCACAAGGGGCTGTGCATTTTTCCTTGCATGGCTGGATGTTGTGGCATCTCCTACACTTAAGAAAAAGGAATCTGTAATAATTCAACTGACAAACAGTGATTCTAAGTGAGCCTATATTAATCTGAAGTGCTAACCAGAAACGATTGCAGGAAAAGGGAGAAAGCAGATTAAGTGACTTCACTTGAATAAGCTGGGGAGGAACTTTTTTGTGCAATTTTCCCAGCCCACATGACCTTCCATAATGGTCAGGATATATTCCCCGACATTGGGAATATTACTAAAACTGATAAATGTATTTAAAACATTTTACTCTGTGAAATAGTAAGGATGAGAGTGTGTTATGTTTATAGACAATATTGTGTGAACAACTACAAATATATCAATAATGAAGGGTATATATCAGTATTTATGACAAAAACTATATATATATATATATATATATATATATGAATTTAAAATATTGCATATTGAGTGATGATGCTAATAAAAGAGTGTTTGATGGATAAGAACAAAGCTATAATTTATATTAATAATAAATTTACATTCTTTATTTATCAGTGGTATCACAACTCTACTCTCTAATGTATATTTATTATATATATATATATATTAATAAATATACATTTTTTTTCTGGTAGCATGACTAGGAGTTTCATACAAAATGCAATATTCAGATTCTGAGTAGAAACTGACCATTACATAATTTAAATTTGAATAAAAATACATGTCTAACACAATGTTGCCACAGTTCACATATATCAATAAAGGAGGATATATATAAGTGTATATCATAAAAACTATATATACATCAATAAAAGAGGTTATATATATATATATATATATATATATATATATAAATAATGTATATGATAAAAACACTATCTCTCTCTCTCTCTCTCTCTATATATATATATATATATATATATATATATATAGATATAGGTATTAATGTGGATAAATCAAATATCTAGATATTAGCAACTGTATATAGGTGCATTAGCATGCATACTCAGGTAAGTGAATAAATATGTATTCAATTTAAGGTGTAAACAAAACAGTGCTCAGTGTGTTTAGACAGTGCTAAGAAGTATATATTAATAAATATACATATACCTACATTCAATTCAATTTTGTGCCTGATGAGTTGGTAGAACAATGAAACTTTAAGTTGCACTTCGAATTTAAGTACATGTATATTTATTAATATATATATATATATATATATATATATATAGGAACAATAACATTGCAGATTCTTCTTTGTACATAATCAAGAATGTATAAATATATAGTAGAAGCCCCAGACCACATGTAATATATGATAGTGGAGTGTTGTTAATTTTTGCACTCTGGCCATCAATGTAAGATTGTATCCTATTTTGGCCTAACAGGCAGCAGATGAGAGAAGATAGTGGTAGAATGACATTTTATATACAAAACTGGGAAGCATACATATAGGATTATTTTTTTTAATGATAGATCAATGAAAAGGTCAAATTTAAAGTCCTATATCTTTGAATAAACTTAACTAAATTAGTAACATCTGTTGTTTGGGAACCAAATATAAATTTCCTACAAGAATTTGTTACTTTCATTATTTCATGCTTGAAAGTTCTTTCAGGATTCAAGATTTTATTAGTATTGGCCTCAACACAGTGCTTCTTAGTTTATCTAATATTATTCATAAACATGATTTTACATTTATTCATTCCTATATACATATATATATATATATATATATATATATAAATATATATATAGAGAGAGAGAGAGACAAAGAGAGATTTCTTAATAGGTATACATTTTTTTTCTTCACGGTAGCACAACTGAGTTTCAAGCATGATGCAATTGTCAGGTGCCCCTGTTATATAGGAGGACTGATATTACATAACAGTTCAGTACTCTTTTCCTTGTTTCTAAGGAAATTCTTGTTTCTTAATACTTTGCTTAGCTTTTGGAAGTCATCTTTCATTATCCCAATGCATATTCAGATTTCAGTGTCACACTTTCCATCCACTGTTAAATTGAAGGACTTGTTTGATTTTGGTATCTCCAATTTGTAATTTGCATTTTGGACTGTTCGTTTTATTGACACATAATTTATTTTGATGTAGATGTTCTACAGCCTATATCTTTTGAATGTATTTACAAATAAAAATCAGTGTTACCCTTAGTAAATTTGCATAATAAAGAAATTAGTGTTACCCTTAGTAAATTAGCATAATAAAGCCTGGCAAAAAAAGTTATCAATATTTTTAGTAAGGATAGATAACATAAACTGAAATTTGCATGATATACTGCTCATATAAATATTCTCTGTAGATTTTAGAAACATTTGTCAGTTATTTACACTATTTACATTGTTTTGGCCATTGTATACTCCAGCTTTCTTCATGTGGTTGGAATTTCAAACTGAAACCTTTATTTCATCCACCAGGGTAAATTGTTCTAGTTCCACATGCCATGCCACTTGTGGTTGTCTCAGTTATCTCCCTTTAACTCAACTCTCCAAGTTTTTGTTCACCACTACAGTAACCAGGTATTGAACTCACAAATCTTTGGGTCAAGTCACTGGATCCAACTAATACTTTTATCCACTGGACCATGTGTCCTTGAGGTAACAAAGATGAGGACAACATTCAGAACAACGTAAATAGTGTAAATTAATTACAATACCTCATCTCAGTAATATAGACTGATTTGTTGGTTATTTATACTATTTGCATTCAGACTATTGTCCTGATCCCAACATTTTACCATTGTCCCTTCTGGCCTTCATCAGGATAATGTGGTTCATGAATTGGGCGACAATTGTGCCAGGCTATGTGTACTTGGACTCAGTCAAAATAGGATAAGCAATAACTGAGCAGTACTAAAACGTATGAACTAGATGAGATATCCTTAGACATGGGCAATGGAACAAAAAGCATCTACCCCAGTAGATTAGAGTTCAGTTCAGAATTCGCCATAGGTTACCCAGAGCAATATACACCTTATGAAGGCTGGAAGGCACAACAGCCAAAATTCTGTGATAACAACAAAGACAGTAGTCCGCATATAAATAATGTAAATAATGATAACTCCTTATCTCAAAAATTAAGGCAGAAATTTGTTGGTTAATACCAATTTTTTTTGTGAGCATATTGACTTGCATAATGAAATCTGACAGTGGATATAAACACTAAAATATATATGTGAAATTGCATATTTGTGTGCATTAGAAAAAATGTGTATGTGGATAGTACTACATATACACAGCTAATTACATAAATATTTTCACATGCACATGATTATCTGTACTAATTATTTATGCCTGCTGTGCAATAAGTGCATGAATATGCGGTTGATATCATCCAATATTTAAGGATTTAACAAGTGCCTTAATAACCATAAAGCCTTTTTCCCAGCTCCTTATTTGCCAGAGTGCACTGAGTGGGTAGCTCACAAAAAAGCACATTCAGCTTATCGGATTATGGGAATTGCAGGAATCAATTAAGTGATTGAAACGTAAATGTTTCACTGAGCATTTGATGTTAGCCATTTCTTCAGATCGCTCTAAGAAACTTGACTCTTTTCAGTTCTTATTAAGTTCTGGATTTAGTATATTTAAATATCTTTTAAATCAGTCAAAATAGGAACACTATAGATTTTTGTCATTGAGTTACTAGGATATTTATGCCTTTATGAGAAAGCTCTAGAAGTTTAGACACTAAGAGATATTTGAATGAATTTTTCTTCCTCATCTTTGCAACAGAATGTTTTTTGATTTAACATATTGTCAAGATGCTTGAAAAAGTGCTAGTCAAGTGGGTGAGAGATCAGGGCATAATTGTGGATGTGGAAAAATCTCATGTCCGAAATTGGTAAGCGCTTCTGCAGTGCAATCCTGGCAACATGTGGCGGAACACTGTCATGAAGAAGGATTGGACGTTGATGATTAACTCATACCAACAGCATTTTGCTTAACTGAATGTGCATTTCATCCAGTCACTAGCAGAAGACTTTAGCAGTTATGCTCAGAAAGGTGTAATGGATAAGGCCAATGGCAGACCCCACCAGACACTATCATAATCTTCTATTTAACAATACCTAATAAAACAGAACAAAATATAATGTTTGCAGGTGGATTGTTTCTTATGTTTTTCAAGTCCATTTGTGCACACTGTGCCTTTGGCAAGTATTAGATGACCTTCATTTGTTCTTCCATAATTTCACAGTGTTTATCCAGATTTTCTGGATTATTGTGCCAAGCACAAAATATAGTTTTGTAGGCACAAGTCATGACACCATTGGTAGGCATAAAGTTGAAAACTCAGGCAAACTACTGTTTTGCATTTATTTTCACAACCTGCTCTTAGATAATCTAAGATATTATTCTAATGTATAAAAGAAGTACATCTTGGTGTAATGTGAATAATAGCTACACTGTCCTCAGCTTGAATGATGACAGTTTGGCTAAAGGAACAGATCAATGAAGTGTGGTAAAAATATATATATAGTAATGGTAATATTAGCTGTTTCCTTATAAGGAAACATTCAGCATTCACTGACCAAACAGCCAGTGCTGCTGTTGGTTGGAATTTATAAAATCTTTCCCTTAAAACAGTTTTTAAGGAAAATAGGTTTCTTGAACACAGTAGCTTTTATTGTTCTTTCTAGCACTGATGCGGAGGTTTCCTTCCTAACCTTTTGTTTGAAGTAGTGCAGAACATCAACATCTTGATTATATCATTATTTTCTCTTCGAGTGAAATATGCTATCCAATTTAGCTGTTGCTTTTCAAAGTCCTCAAGTGATGTGATTTTTATTATTAGTTAGAGTTTTTGTCTGTAATTCTGTAGCACCAGTCCACAAGGTTCAAAGAAGTGTGGTCTTTGCCAAAACCAACAGACTTTACTTGCTCAAAAACATTCTTAACCATTGATTTTAAAAACACTTGTATACAGCGTACAGTTTAGATATTTCTGAATGGGTTTAACACCCCACATGACATCTATATGAAAGTCTTGGTCTGTTGTGGTTATTTAAGAAAATGACTTTAATTTTCAGGTTAATGTTTTGCCTTTACAGCAATTTGTCAAATTTCTTTATCTCCTATACTAAATTTGTTATAACTGACACATACACCAAGCTATTTGAAGAGTTTAGCATTTACTAATTTTATATATATATATATATATATATATATATATATATATATATATATATATATATTATTATAAAATTTTACAACACTACACAAAAACTTTCATGTTTCAGAACTATAATGTTCCTTCATTGGACAATGATAGATAACTTATGATGAAAGTGATTTATTTGGGAAACTAGAAAACAAATCATTACCTTATTTGAAAGTTAAAAAGGAGGGGGAAAACCCTAATTTTAAAATTAAAAGACATACTTGTGGGCATGTCTGGATTAACTAATTAAGAGACAGATCTAAGCTAAATCGGTAAGTGAAAAATATGGTCAGAGGGTGTAGGTAGGTGGGTTATTAATTCATGTCTAGATAAATTGACTTTAGATACATCCAACAGCAGACAAACTGTTGCAAACAAAGTTTAGATAAGGTGAACTAGTTATATTACACAAAAAGTTATATTAAAGGAATTTGAAAATTTTTTATACTACAAAACCTTCTTAAAAGGGTCGCTAGTATAATTAAAAAATTTTTTTTTATATATATGGAGCCTAAAATACGATACTTATTATATCGAATAGGCAATGCGACAAAGCAATATTAAAATTAGAAAAATCAAAGAATTAAGTAAATATTATGCAAACTATTATATACTAATAAGATAATGTTTATGTAATTGTAATGTATAAATTATTTCAAAAATTCATTTGACTATATTTTAAAGTAAACATTATACAATCTCTACGAATTACTGTTAATTCGTTTCTTTGATTTATAAGAACTTTATTTTTAGGAAACATTATAATATGTGGATGCTTAATCTGTTCTTTCTCCTTATATATATATATATATATATATATATATATATATATATAATAAAATATAGTTTTAAATTATGCTATAACATAGAGTAAAAGTGCTCAATATCCAGGATAGAACCTGAGTAAAAAATATAAAGTGTGGATACTGATATCAGCCTACAGAGAAAGTTATTTTAGCTGATGCCTTTTGCCTGATTTACTTTATCATGACAAATCTAAGGGTTTTATTTTGCAACAAGTATTTACAAACAAAGGTAAAAATGTTAGTTTTGCAAAATTTTAAAATTTAGGAACACTCATAAATATACATGAGGCAAACTGAAAATTCATTGTAAATTATTGAGTATGCTAATTGATGTAATTTAATTTTTTTATAATGTAATTATTTATATTATTTTAGTTTTGGGATTAATTTATTCATTATATATTTTAAATAATAGGTTATGAATTTTAAAATATTTTTTTAACTTTTTAACATTAAAAATACATTAGTCATATATTTTGGATTGAGAAAGTAGTAATTCTTTCAGAACATATTTGAAAAAACCTGTGGTACAGATTTATACTTGGTAAGATTTGATAATGAAACACTCAAGAAATGTTATATATATGTTTATAAACATTTTTAAAATTATAGAAGTAATTAATGTAGCAAAGCTAACATTAAAATTATTTATTAAACTAAAAATACAAAAAAATACAAAATTAAAGAGGAGAGAATGACTTCAACATTGAATGACCCAGCAAGGGTTGAAATGTCATTAAATCCACTAACCAAACCAAAAAACGATACACTGTTTCATTGAGTAATTGTAAATCAAAGGCACCTAATAACTTGTGACCGAGTAAATCACAAATCTGGCAGCTTGTAGTTATCACTGATGTTGGATTGGAAGTAATTGGTTTCTATTTTATCTTAGCCTAGAGGTTTAAAGCAAACAGTTTTTTATCAAATTTGTGTGTAACAAATCAAGAAATATTGTAACTTTAAAAATATCACAACTGAATATAATTTACAAAATCTAATTTGAATAGTTAAAGAAACTTGATCTAAAATAAAGACTGGCTTATTATTATTGTTGTTAAGAAAAGGAAACAAGATGCCAGAAAAATAAACACATGAACAAATAAGAAAGAAAAAAGACAAATCCATTGTATCAAACATGTATTTTAGACATTGTGACAATAATTTAGTTAATGTAAATATAAATGACCTATTCAGTTTATTTCCTCTAAAAATCATCAGATAATTTATTTAGGGTTGGATCCCATGTGACCTCAGATATAATTTCTGTTGTTTTCCTACCTTTGTAATATTTTGTAATTAACAATGAAAGGTAAATTAAATATTCACTTTTCTCTCATTTAGTCAACTTGAATAAGAATTGATTTGTTTTTAATTTTATAAATTAATGAACGGTGTATTTCTTCAGGCCAACTATTCTGAGGAAATTGTACAGCATTTATGAAAATCATATTTTTCTTCAGTACCCATATTTTCTACATTTCAGAAAAAAAAATTGTCCAGTTGTAATTTACATAAATTTTAAGATGTTTGGATTTGTTATAATTTATTTTTCAAAACAGATGTTTAATATTATAATGGTAATATTAGCTGTTTCCTTATAAGGAAAGATTTGGCATTCATTGACCAAACAACCAGACTGAGATCAAAGTGTAGTA
Source organism: Acanthosepion esculentum (assembly GCA_964036315.1). NCBI lineage: Eukaryota > Metazoa > Mollusca > Cephalopoda > Sepiida > Sepiidae > Acanthosepion > Acanthosepion esculentum. The sequence goes on from OZ038501.1 coordinate 1,842,461, forward strand.
TCTGATTTCCTCATCTCTAATGGTTATAAGGAAACATTTGGCATTCATTGATCAATCAGCTTGTGCTACTTTCAGTGGAAATTTCTAAAAATCTTTCTCTTAAAACAATTTTTCAGGAAAATAAGTTTCTCAAGTCGAGCAGTTGCCAACTGTTTTTCCATGATTGATGGTGGTTTCCTACCTAACCTACAACCTGATTATGTTATTATTTTCTCTTTGAGTTACATGTGCTATCTATTTTAGTTGTTGCTGATGTTGAAAGCCCTCAGATGATGTGGTTTCTATTATTTGGTACAGTTCTTTGTGATTTTGCAATGCCAGTCCACAAGGTTCAAAAAGGGGTGGTCTTCACCAAAACCTACAAGTTTCACTCGCTCAAAGGTCATTTTTAACCACTGATTTTTAGAAAGCGGTTGTATACAGATGGCAGTTTAGATATTTCTGAATAGGTTGGTGCCATGCAACAAATTTATATAAAAAAATTCTGTACACGATATATTGATTTTCTTTCTTATTGTATATGCATGTCCCTTTAGGACATGGATGATCATGACTCTCTACAACTTTCTTTGCTCTGTAGCATGATGTAATGTTTGTCTCTTTACTATTCCTCCCAGTCCCTGTTCTGCTATCCATTAGGCTCATTAGGTAGGTTACTTGCTGTTTCCCTCTTGCCTTTGATATATCCTGTGAATGTCAAATTCTCCAAGCCACTTTCCTCACTATGTGTCCTAGGAACTTCAACTGTCTTCTTCTTTTACTAAGTATAAAAATATATTTTTGCTTCTATTTCATTAAAACTTCCTTGTTGCCCATATGTTCCATCCATGGTATTCTCAACATCCTTCAGGAGAACCACATCTATGTTCCTTCAAGTCTTCTCTTCATCTGTAAGATTACTGTCTAGCATTCTCTGTCATATAGAAAAATTGATATTAAATAGCAGTTCACCAGACTTGTGCTGGGAAAAATCTCACAGATGAAGAAGAGACTAGAAGCAACAGAAATGTGGTTCTACAGAAGGATGCTAAGGATATCATGGACGAAACCTGTGAGCAACAGCAAAGTTTTAGAAAAAAACAAAACAAAAAAGAAACTTATACTTAACATCAGGAAGAGAGAGGAGGTTTTTGGAGCATATAATGAAGAAAGTGGGCTTGGAGAATCTGATGCACACAGGACAGATTGAAGTCAAGAGGGGAAAAAGGAAAACAACACATAATATACTTAGTGCGCTTGAGTAAAGGGATAGCAGAACAGGGTTTATGAGAAATAAGAGAAAGACAAAGTTTATTAAGAGTTATGAGGGCCAAGAAGTTGTGGAGACCCATAATTGTCTATGTCTTGAGGGGGCACGGCACATAAAAAAGTATACTTTACTTAGTTTTTGTAAGAAATTTTTTCACTATTCCAATGCACCTTTGGATTTTTGTGCAACATTTAACATTGTCTATTCAAATTATTAATGTTCGTTGCAAGTGATCTTTTCATAAATCTTAAGAAAAATAGACTGACCTACCAATCTGGAACCAATTCTCCAACTTGAGATTATCGAGATAAGCTTTCCAAAGAAATCAACTCATTCCTAGCCTCCTAAATTCATAGTATTTCTTTGAATAACCTCAAAGCTTTATTCCCCCAAAGCATTCAGTCATAAGAATTTAAAAAAAAAAATCTGTTTTTCATGGTTGATAATTTTGAAGTGCTTTCTAAGATGTATTCCAATAAAAATTCTTTTAAAGTAATAGAATTTTATCCATTTCTAACATAGCTGTCAGCTTATTTGATAGATTATCAAATGTAAATATCAAGACCCTTTTTGATTAAATTTTGTTTTTTTTAATTTTCGGGAACAAACTATTTATCATTTTTACATTTTTTTTAAATTTATTTTTGTTTAAAGATAATCTGGAAATGTTCCATAAAGTGGATTAAAACAGTTTTACATCAAAATATTAATCTTATAAAATAAATATAGAGCGGAAGGAATCGCCGATGTTTGGCATTTGGATGATGGTTTTCATGATTGAAGAAGCATAGAAAAGAGTAAATTTAAGCTAGTTTAGAAATGAGTAACTAATCCTTTTATTAATTCTGAAATAACCTATATGGTATGTATTTTAGATATATCACTATCATTACTTCAAATGTTAGTATTTGGGTAGATACCTTGTTTTTAAAACAGTTTGTATTATATCTACCAATCTGTGCACTCGAGAAAACGTAAAGATGTGCTCTCTAGTAGAGTATGAACTTGCATTCCCCTTTGTAAGAGAAACCACTGTCTCATCCACCATGCTTTAGACTGCTTGGCCCTGGATAGCTCAGCAAGGTCCTATTTATCCCTTTAAAGCAATGCACATTTCTTTGTTCAGATTTTCTCAAAAGACCATATCTACTCAGTTTCATATCCAAAACATAATCAAAGCAATTTCTAAAGAATTAATAGTTTTATTTTTAATTGAACATTTTTATAATTTCAAATGTTATTTTTAGTAGATGCCCATATTTGAATAGATGCCTCATTTTTAAACATGTGTATTCCATCTACTGGCCTGCATACTCAAGATAATAAAGAAAATATGTTCTCTGGCAGGGAGAAAAAAATCAATATCTTTATTAAGTTTTCTCAAGTATGCACACTAGTAGACATAATAGATATTATTTAAAAAAACAAGGGATCTACTCAAATATGGGAATATATTAAAATTAACATTTGAAATCATAAAAATAATGGATTAAAAATAAATTCATTAATTCTTTAGATATCTCTATTAATATGCTCTTATCTAGCAGTTGTTGCATATCTAAGCATTATAATATACTTGATTTTTTTGTCATTATCAATGCTTCCGTGTTTCTGCTTTGATAAATGCATATATTCAGTAATTCATATATCAACCAATCAATTTTTTGCACCAATCATTTTACTGACTGATCTATTTTAGATATGTCAGGCAAGAGAGCCATTTCACAAAGACATATCAATCTTGATTCTTTTTTTCATCAGCTGAGTCTATAAACAGATTTTATGATGCAAGGCAATGTTTTCCCCATAAAATTGTTATTAACCAACTAATTTTGGTAAAGATTTTCAGTAGTTACATTTATGATAAATGGAATATATGAATTTCAGCTTATTTGGTGATATGATATACAACTCAAGGGTTCTTCCTCATTGGAATAAAACATATACACTACAATACCAAAAGTTATGGAAGAGCAATAGGTAAAGGTAACAGTAGGTGAAATCACCATACTTTGAACTATATAAGTTGTCCTCTGATATCTTGTCAGCAAGTATGAACAACATTTAGGCTGCTCTGAGTTCAAACAGAACATGATAGTGGCATTTGACTTGCATTGAGCTACAGTGTCATGAGGGTAGCCAGAATAAGATGGAAGACATTACCACTCACAATGAATAGGTTGGTAGCCAATCACGAGAGTCCTTAATGCTCATGACCAGATGTGTTTGTGGTAACAGACAAATAACACTGGCTCAAGTCACATCCACATTCAATGTAGGGGGGCTACCAGAAACATATTCAGCAGTTAAGTACACTGTCCTTTAGTTTCCATGGGATATGGGAGCAGAAAACCCACCAGGGTACCATTGTTGACACCACAACACCATACACTGCATCTCACCTGGATTTGTGATGCCACTAATTTGACTCTGGAGGAATGGCAAAATGTATGTGGTGCAGTTTGATGAGTCATGGTTTGTGTAGGATGTTTTCACTTGGCATGTGTTGAATCTCCTGTCCTTAAACATATCATTGACTGGTAACTACTACACTGCACTATTTCTGGACTATTTGCACCCATTTAGTTCCCTTAAAATGATAGGTTATTCCATCACAATAATGCAGTGTCACTGGGGTCAAGCTGCCCAGAATTGGTTTGAGGAGCATTTTGGAAACATATGATGAATGGTGGGGCCACAACGTTTTTCCAATATATACCCACTTGAGTATTTTCAGACCAAGATGGAGAGGTCTAATCACATGTACGATCATGTAGCTAGAAATATCAGGGAGGTTTGGACAGCTATCAAGACAGAATTGAAGTTAAGCTAGGCTATGTCGAGTTTGTTGCACTTTGCCAAACTAGAAAGAGATCCTACATGATACTAAGCATCTATCGCATGCCTTTTGGCACATTAATATGATCAACTAATTATAAATTAAAAGAGAAAAGGTGCATTAACATTTTGCCCCATTATTATAGGCAGTGAAATTATAGCTTTTTCCAAAGTTGATGATGTTAAGGTAAATTCAAACAGCTGTTCTACATCTTTAGACGAAATATTTCAGAGTGGATTCAGATCATAACAAAAACACCTTAATCTAAAGACTATAATCATGCAAAACAATATTCCATCCAGATTTCAACATATCAAGTTAATGCAATTCCTCCTCATCCTCTCTCTTTTTTTTTAATTGATTTTACCCCCCACAATGCAGTTAATCCACTAAGACACAAGGGGTGACTGGGCATGGAAGAATTAGAAAACAGAAACATTACTAAGGTGCACACACAAATGAAAAGTAATCAGGAGGACAGTAGATAGCGATTAACACTGCATTTAGATTTTTGAAGATTAAAGTTGACTGGACTTTGATATTAATTCAATAGAAATATTAAATGGTGCGAAGATGAGAAGAGAAAAATATTCAAGTAAAGAAGATTTCTCGGAAACAATAAACACTGCTGCAAATCATGTTAAAATTGAAATAGCAGAAAAGTTAACAAAATCAAAGATTTAATGACTGCTGAAGGTCATAGAACTCCAAGGAACTCATATTAACATGCTGAATATTAAAATAATATATTCAGGTATACAGAATATTGTTATTACAGTTATATTAACATTAATCTAGTGGATACTTGTATCCAATATAATAATAATAATATAATAACTCTAATATGATATCATTGTGCTAGCATGAAGTCACAAGCCATTGTGACCAAGGGTTTGAGTGTGCCAGCCTTGTTCAGATTGTTGATCATGCTAGATAACATGCTCTCTTCCAGAAACTGTAACCAAGTTCCACTCAGCATAGTTGCAGTATAAGCCACAGGTGGGCTCTGTAGGGGTTGAACAAACACAAATGTGTCTGAGCAGGCATCTGCAACAGGGATTGGCTAGCCACCCTAGTAGACAGGTATACTTGGATACAAGTGGCCATCCATCCATCGATCTCATCCAGAATATATGATATTATAGTTATATTAACATTATTAAAGTGGATACTTGTATTTGAAATAGATGTCATTTTTATATTTATTTAAATAGTCTGTATTATGTCTGTATTTGAGAAATCTTAATAAAAAAAAAATGTGCTTTCTGACAGGAGACATAATACACACTGTTTAAATATAAAGCAAAATGAGGTATCTATTTCAAATGAAAAAAATCAACTAAAAAACTATGTTTGAAGTAATAAAATTATTAGATTAAAAATAAATCCATTTATTTATTTTTAATCCGATAATTTTATTATTTCAAACGTTTTTTCTTTGCAGACATGGGCTTTCAAAAAAATATCTTAGTGAGAAGTGTGATTCTCATAAAAGGGAAAATAGGGCCTCGCTAAACTGTAACACATTTCACGGCTGAGTGGTAAAGCGCACTCGATCAAATAATGGTTTCTACAAAGAGGGCACAGGTTCAATTCCTGTTAGACACCATATCATCTTTATTGAGATTTCTCAAATATGCATGCTGATAGACATAATACACACTGTTTAGAGTAAAAATAAAAATGGGGCATCTATTTCAATATGAGTATCCACTATAATAAAGTTTGAAGTAATAAAATATTAAGATTCAAAATAGATGTATCCGTTCTTTAAAATTTACAGAATGCTGTGTTAATCAGATATATGTTGCTGTGGCTTATATTTTGAATTTACTTATCAATGAAAATTTATATTGTGCTTTGTGTAATAAAACTGAAGACCATCAAATGAGTTAGCATCAATGTTTACTATAATAATAGATATTATAAGTTAAACTGCCATGCTACATTGCTCACCGAAATATATCCTGAAAATACAAAATGGTTATTTAATACCAATTTTATTGTGATAATATTGATCTATATTTCTGAGATTAGATATTGTAACTATTTACATTGTTCAACCTATTGTCCTCATCCTTATTTTTATTTATTTATTTATTTTTTTTTAAGCTTATCACCCCAAGCAAGGCTGGAAGCCACTAGCACGCAAGGGGTTACAGAAGGTTTGGAGGAAGAGCAGATAAGAGTGGTAAAGGAGGGGATGTGGAGAAAGATAGTGGATCGATCAAGGCAAGGGGGTTACAGAAGATTTGGAGTGAGAGCAGATAGAAATGAAAGGTCAAAGGATGTGGAGAAGGGAAGTGGATAGATCAAGGCAACTGGAGATGTTGATTGACGTTACACTTAAATAGTTGGAGATTATATTTGTCAGGGAAACAGGAATAAGGAAGGGAGTTCCACAGGCGAGATATGCGAGACATGAAGCTATTGAAGTAGAAGAGACATCTACATCTAACAGTTTCAACGATGAAGGGGTGGGAATGGGATGCCAGCCTCGTAGGACGTTTAAATTCATGAGGCCTAGGAACCATCGAAAGCAGCTCATCGGAGCAATTATCCCAACATTTCAGTTGTTGTACGCTCCAGCCTTCTTCAAGTGATATATGTTGTAATTTCTTTATTTCGTCCACAGGGGTAGATTGTTCTAGTTCCATGTGCCATGCCTTTTTTTGAATATCTCAGTTTCAGTTATCTCCGTTTTAGTAACTCAACTCTCTAAGTTTTTGTTCACTTCTGCTTTGGCCAAGTATTGAACTCACAACTATTTGAGTCAAGTAACTGGATTACTTCAATGCTTTTATCCCCTGAGCCATGTGGCCTTATTGACTTGCATAATGAAATCTGACAATGATAATGGCAATATCAGCTGCTTCCCTATAAGGAAACATTTGACATTCATTGACCAAGCAACCAGTACTACAGTTGGCTGAAATTTATAGAATCTTTCTCTTAAATTTTTTTCTGGAAATTAGGTTTTTTCAATTCCAGTAGTTGTTATTGTTCTTTCCAGTATTGATGAGGTTTGCTTTATAGCACATGTAGCTCAAAGAGAAAATAATGACAATGAAGAAGTCGAAATTCTGCATTACATCAAAAAAAGGTCAGCAAGAAAGCCTTCATTAATACTGGAAAGAGTGATAACAGCTACTGGATGACTTCTTTCATGTGCTGTGACTCTTCAGGACATAAGTGATTATGAAAAAGAACACGATGATGCAATTTACTCCACCAGAAATTTGGAAATGACATGATGTACTGCTAGGCATTCACACCAGAAGCTCCAATACAAACATTCTTTGGGTGTCAATCTTAGGATAGGTCAGAGGATTCAGAAAGAGAAGGATGAGTCTGATGGTGATTACTAAGGTACGACAGCTTCGAAAACTCACTCTTATCATTCTGATAAGAAAAGAACTCCCATATTTGTTGGTGAGAGTCTCTGATTCAACAGAGAGGCCTACACCAAATGCCTTGAGGAAATAGTGCTGCCCTGGGTCAAGAGGGTGAGTGCTGGAAAACCCTATATCTGGCAACAGGACTCTGTACTATGCCACACAAGCAGGGGGACCCAGTTATGGCTGTCAGACAATTTCTGTGACCACATCATCCCTTACATCTGGCCACCTAACTCTCCAGACTGCAACCTCCTTGATTAAGGCAGCATTCATCAAGACTGTCCAGAAGAGATTCCAAATTCATCTGGAGGCCATGGTTGAAGCCAAATGCGATTTTATTGAATGAATTTAGTCTTTAGTATTTTAAGATATTTTTGTATAATTTTGGTTAATATGTCTGTTAAAATGAGATGTGAGTGTTATTTTCATTTTCACATAATTTAGATGACAATTTATCTATCGCACCCTGTATACCCATTTTATATTTTGAGCATAAAATCAATGATCATCTTGTAATGAGTGCAATATAGTGATGACTTTCACATCACCCAATATGAGCAATATTAAGAGACTGGGAGATTATCAACTATCCAATTTTACCATGACAGTCCAATAAGATCTTCATTCTGACATTCAAGCAAAAGAGAAAAGAATCAGAAAATTATTGATAGAAAAAATGACAAAAACCTGAAAAAGACCTTCAATTGATAGTTGATTAACTAAATGCTAACAGTAGGTGTCGTGCATCAGTGAAATATGCAATTCTGCATTGAGGGTATGGAGTGATATAACTACAGAAAGCTCTTCTCTGAGTACATGACTTGTGTGAATGGCACCTTCAGAGACAAACAGGAAATAAAACTAAAGAAATAATGTGCAAGTCCAAACTGTTAACAGTAAGGATAATGATTTCGATCTTTCTCTGCATGCTATGACTCTTTAGGATGTTGGCAATCATGGCTCTTCACAGCTTTTGTTGTTCGCTCAGCAATGCATCTTCTTTTATAACCCCTCTTCCTTTTTGTCGCAATTTTTATATTTTACTGTGAGGATTATATTGAATCAATTGCTAAGTCTACAGCTAGGAAAGTTAGTTCAGTGTCATGCCAGACAATTTTTCTTGTCAGAATCCATTTTAAATTCATAAATCTACCATTCATCTGTGCATTGAACCCTGCTGCAATATCTGTTCAAGTGCTTCTACTACATAGCTTGAGATTCTTGACAAAATTCATAGAAGGTTCTGTAATGCAATTGATCCTGACCTGGCATATCCATGCGATGTAATTTTTGTACAAATATTTCATTACAATTGTACTTTTTTTTACAATGTGGTTCACCTTGTACATGGCCCAGGAGCCACTCAAGGTAGAAGGTTACATTAAAAGTCAGTTATGCAGATAGTAGAGGAAGACAACTGTTAACCCTAGACTTGAAAAGCATAAGATTCTGGAATGTTGTCCAGCAGAGCACTTTCCATGGAAGTAGTTACAGAGCAGTGAGAGGCTTGACATATACCACCTGTGAGAGAGAATTTGGAGGGTGGAAAATTATTTATCACTTACATGCACTTGGAGATGCTTTTGGACCGTATCAAGACTTGAAAGTGATAACTGGGTATCTCCCACCTAAATGAGACAATTACTCCATTTTAGGCCAGATCTGGCTCATGTAAAGGTAGAGAAGATAGTATGTGGAATCAGGTACTTACTGGAGCAGTACAGGGAGCTGGCCATTTTTCCTGCATCATTATTACTCACTGTTTTCCTCTGGTTTTCATGCCTTTGACATGTCCTCTGTGTGTTAAATTCTCCAAGCACTCTTTTCTCAATACATGACTGCAAACATTTCTGCGATTCTTGTAAACAACAGTTTCTTTGTAATTCTTCTTGTCAGAACCTCGTCATGTGCCACGGGCTCTGTTCATGGTATTCTCAGCATTCACCAGTAGCGCACCACATCTTGGTTATTTGATGGTTTTTCCACATCAATCTTAACCTGCTCAAGTCTAGAACTAATCATTACCTTCCCCACACATCCCCATAAAGTGTGCCTTTTATGCTGTAACCCTCTAGCTCGAGTGGCTCTTGAGCCTTGTACAGGATGAAGAACATTGTAAAAAATGCCTTGCCATATCCAATAATATACATTACATATCAATCCAATATTATTTTTCTTCATTTTTTTTAAAATTGTTTTTTTAACTATTTGCAGGTTATTTAAAGATATTTTTAGATTATAAGAATTTTTTTGTAGATAATAATGGTTTGCTGATACTAGTATTACTAATTAATCCATGGTAGGGGGAGATGAGGTGGATTCATACATTTTTCAAATGTATTTGCATGTGAATGAATATAATGAACCCAACAGGAATTGGAACTCGGCTATCTAATTAACAATTCCAATCCATTATCAATTACACTAGTTACACATACAAGCTTACAGCACCTGGTATTCCGAAACAGTCACTCATCGAGGTACTGACCAGGCTCAATGTTGCTTCAAATTGGTAATTGTACAGGAACTGATGTTTCAACATGATGTGGTCAGAAGCCTTTCTTCATTTTATTGTTCCTGTTCTCCCTAGAACTTTTGCATTTGTCATACACTTTGTCCACACACAATCCCATCTTGGTTGTGTCATATGTTTTTTTTTTCATCTGTTATAACATTATCCAGCTTTCACTACCATCAGGTAATTAGACATTGCTTAGCAGTCTAACACTCTTTTCTTTGTTTCGGATGATATTTTTAAATTCCTTAATACCTATATTTCATAGACTATGCAAAGGCCTTCGACAAAGTACGCCACAAGGATTTGATGGAACTGCTCAGCAACCTTGATATATTCGGGAACGCTATCAGAATAATCAAGAGCCTATACTGGCAGCAAACAGCCTGCATGCACATAGAGAATGAGTTCAGTGAATATACAAAAATAGAAAGGGGTGTAAGGCAAGGACACATCTTCTCACCCGACCAGTTCAACTTGTACAGTGAGGCAATTCTGAGAGAGTTGGAAACCCTTCCGGGATTTAGTGTTGGTGGCCACAATCTCAACAACATAAGATATGCAGATGACGTAGTACTGATAGCAGATACGAAAAAGAAAGTACAAAATCTTCTACAGAAGATAGCTACGGAGAGTGAGAAGAAGGGACTAAGCATAAATGCATGGTCATCAGGATGAGCCTGAAATGCAATATGCAGGTCAAGAACACTAGAATCAAGCAGACGTTGAAGTTTAAATATCTGGGAAGCGTTTTGACAGAGGACGGTAAATGCAACACTGAAATCCATAGACATATCGGGATGTCCAAGGACACATTCCAAAAGCCGGGCAGAGTATTGTGAGACAGGAGAACTTCCTTGGTAACGGATACTGAGCTGTTACGTGGCATCTGTCCTTTACAACAGTGAATGCTGGACAATTTCCTAAAGAATGAAGAAGAGACTTGAGGCAACAGAGATGTGGTTCTACAGAAGGATGCTGAGGATTTTGTGGATGCAGACAAGGAGGAGGCTCATGCTTGACATCAGGAACAGGCAGCTGAAGTTTCTGGGACACATAATGAGGAAGAGGGCCTGGATAATCTGATACTCATGGATTGAATAGAGAGAAAGACAGACGAGGGAAAGCAGTGCATGACGTTACTGGTGGGCTTGAGCAGGTGGATGGCAGAACGTGGTCTGGTGGAGATAGCAGAGAGAAGGAGCTTGTGAGAGCTGCAAGGGATAGGTAGAGGTGGAGAGCCATGATCACCTACGTCCTGAAACGACATGGCACATAAAAGTACCTAAACTTCTGAAAAGAAGTAACATTTGCTATTCCTATCAGCTCTCAAATGTCGGTACTATACTTTCCATTGTCTGTTATTACACTGCACGAATAGTTGAATTTCTGCAATTATTTAAAGTTGACATCCATAACACATGATTCACACCATGAGCTGTTTTGTTTTTTTCTCACTACCATTCATTCCATCTTCTTACAGCTAATGGTCAGTTCTTTCTTACATTCCTCACCTACACTGTCTAATTGTTCTTTAAGCTTTCTTTCTGAATTTGCCAATACACACAGTGTCATCTGCATAGGATATATTGTTATATTTATGTCCACTGATAATAAAATACTGGAAATTCTTATAAGACTGGAACCTTATGCTCCAGTTAAATCTGGTGGGAAAACACCATTGTCCTGCACTTGTTTCCTTTTTGGCATAATACCTTAATTTCTTGTCCACTCACAGAAAAGCTACACAGACTGGACATTATTTGTATATTCTTGTCATGTAGATCAAGCTTTTCTAACATTTTAAAAGGTTTTCATGTCAGGCCTTATTCAATGTCTTTATGTAATCTATAATACCTGTTACGAGCTTGATCTGACAACAGGCAAAAATAAAGAAAAATTAAAATCCTTTAAGCTATAATTTGTTTAAGTTGGGGAAAAATAAAACTTTTAACCAGCTGAAAGAGCTAACAAGTATTTATTCCAGATTGGGCTGTTGGTGTAGATGGTGAGTAACTTCAGTGAAATGAAAATTCAACTTTTATTGATATTAAATTGATGCTTCCAAAAATAGCCTCTGCCTGAATTGATATAATCCAATTTAGGTACCATTTATTCTGCACTTTTCAATTTTACTATCTCAGACTATTTATTGTGAGTAGGTACATTTTTTCTTTAGAAGAGTGACATTAAACAATTTTGTTTATGCCTTATATATCAATTTGGTAGCAAGTAAAGTAAATAAGACACATAGATGAATATCAATTTGATTTATTATTCACTAAGTCGCTGTGTTTCAGAAAGTACTTTCAAGATAATTCAAGAGGCTAGTGCAAGTTGCATTCACATTGATCACATTAGAAAGTGAGATTATTAATAGCTGGCTACTCATATTCTGAACACACCTGTCTGCTAGGATAGTTGGCCAGTCCCTGTTGCCAATGTCTGTTCAGGCACATTTGTGTTTGTTCAACAGAACCCACCTGGAGTTTATACGGCAACTATACTGAGCAAACCTTAGTCATAGTTTTGGGGAGAAAGTACATCATCTGTCATGATCAACAGTTTGAACAAGGCTAGTATACTCAAACCCTCTGCCATGATGACTTCTGATTTTGTGCTTGAACAACCATTAACAACTTCTAAACAGTTCTATCTACACAATTTCACTCACAAGCTTAGATCAATTAGTAACACTATATCCATTTAATAATCAGATTAATATCTTGAAGAAGACAGATACGGAGCTGAATTGATGGTGATATTGAAAATAGGGCATGCAAAAGTTATGAGCCAGGAGAAGAAAAGAATCATTTAATGTATTTATATATTTAGAAATTCAGTACTGAGTGTGACATTGGCATTGACATCAACTGAAGCCTGAACTTGACATGAGATACATGTCAGGGCTTTCGAGCACTGTAATGTTTTTATCAGAGAGAATGCATATAATGTATAGAAAGTGCTCCATCATTCTGGAATATCTCACTTTCCACTATATCTTGTAATAGGGGGACTTTACCAAAGTAATATAGATTTTGCTAGTTGGTATTTCATTAAATTTAACATCTTTCTTGCCCTACTGCAAAAATAACTAGGGAAATGAAAATCTTTAATTTAATAATGAAAAATGGGCAACAATGATATACAATGACAAAGTCAAAACTGAACTGCATTCTAATGTAAAATAATTTCATCCCAAGCAAGGCAATAAGCAAGGGGTTACTTACTGAGTGTTAGAGAATATGAGAAAAATATACTATTAAGAAGAGAAGACTATAAAAGAACAAGAATTAAAAAGATATAAGACAAAGTTAACATTGCAACAGCTTGGAAATGGAGACTGATGAGTTCCAATTCCAGTCAGGTCCATTTTATGCACATATTCCCTTGTGATGGGAAAGGCATGAATCCACCTTTTTTCCCCCAGCTATTGGTAGAACTTGTATCAGTAAATCATTATCACCCCCCACAATTATTACAATCTAAAAATATTTTCTGGCTTTAAATAATCTACAAAAGCCATAAAAGTCAATCACTCAATCAAAATGTGAAAAAGAAATTTGAAGTTGCACAGGAAAAGCAAAAGACGCTTTGCTGTAAATGAACAAAGTACTTCAAGATTAAAAACTATTCTTAGTGACAAAGAAAAGAGTAATGTAATGACTAATCAACTAGATCAGTAGTACCAAAACAGTGGAAGAGGATATCTGGTGAGGCAGAATGATTGAAAAAGAATCAAAGATTTAGAAACAGTTTTTAAAAATTCATACCTCAAAAGTAAATATGATTTAAAAATTTAAAATATTATTATGGATGACTTGTAATTGTATGCATGAATCCCAGTATAAACATTTATAAATAATTATTGACCAATTTTATCATTGAGATATTTTGAAGTATTAAGAATATAGTAACTAGGGTCCACAAATTGCAGAAGAGAGTTATCAATGATAATGTTCTGACTTCGAGTCTGCAGTTATCTCCCTTTAATCTTCCCTCTTTCTTTATTTTTAAATTTACTTTTCATCACATAAAATTTGGTGAGGCACAAGCAAATTTTAATCCCAAAAATGTGGCCCAGAGAAAAAAAAATTGGAACCACTGAAGTAGATTGCTATGAATGCTAGACAATTTCAACACAAATAAGAACTTGAAGCAACATGAGTGTGGTTCTACCAAAAATTCTGAGATTACAATAGAGAGATTTTGTGAGAAATGAAGACATTTTCAGAACAATTGAAACTACAAAGAAATTGTTGCCAACAATCAGAAAGAGAGACAGATGGAATTTTTGAGGAAAGAAAACTTGGAAAATTGAACATTCACAGGGCCTTACTAAAGGTAAGAGCAGCCAAAGAAAACATACTTGACACATTTGAGCAAATGGATGAGGAAAACAAGTATTACAACGCCAAAGGTATCAACAAAAGATAAGAAACTATGGAGAGCCATGATCACACACATCCTAAAGGGATAAGGCACATGAAAATTAAGAAGCAGGCACATGAGCAGAGAGACCTTATGTTATATTATCTAGGCAACAAAATATCTTTATTGGATACCCAAACAAATGATTCTACACTGGACTCAATTGATTATCCTGATTTTGAACAGACTTAAAATTAGCACAATTTTAATATCAAGTTTGAGCAAATGGAGGAAAAGAACAAGTATTACAAAGACATAAATGTATCAGAAAAGATAAGAAGCTATGGAGAGCCATGATCACACACATCCTGACGGTATAAGGCACATAGAGAGAGAGATCAGCAAAACCATTGTTAGTTATATAAAATCCATGTAATAAAAATTCTAATTGGTAACATATAATTTAAAAACTACTTAATCCAGACAGTTGTTTGTTCACACTGACAATAACCTCAAAATAAACACAGCTCAGGTCATCATCATTAAACCAATAATTTTCAATAATAATTTTTAGTAATCTCCAAGGGAGATTAATCAGTTCCTGTTTCCCGCCATGCCCCATCTTTTTGCTAATTAATCATTTTGCCTAACACCTGAAAAGCTTCTTATGATAGAAAGAGTAATCTCAGTGTATAATTCAAATACTTTTGTTTCTTTCCTCATCATGTATTACATAACGATTCAAACACACTTTGCTTTATTGCTTTCCATCGGATGCCAAGCACAAAAGGTTAAGTTGAATGCCTAAGGGACCCAACGGCTAACCATTTGATGACCTACACAGCAGTATCTCCCCAACTGGGCAACATTGTACTATATGCAACATGGCACAAAGGGGACTAATTAGCAGATTTGGGGTATTGGAATATTGACAACCGCTGAGAAGAATTAAGCAAACATGAAATAGAGGAAAGTCGCTATACAAAGAATGAAGTGATTAAAAAATTGGATGCTTTGTTTTAAACAACAAGGTCTGATGTATGTAACTATGAGAGAGATCAATGTAACATGATGGTCACTCTCTCTTAATTATTTATCACTATGACATACTAATTTTAATGAAATAGTCAAAAGGAATAGCAATGGGACAAAGTGAAGGAAATCCTGGATTCCTGTTTCTTACAATTGCAGAAGTGTGTATTAGCATAAGTGGTTCTAATTACATTATTGCCGACATTGTAATGTATGACTTCTTTCGTTTTTTTAATCATGTCACCCCATGCAAGGCAATATAGCCACTAGGATGCAAGGGGTTACTGAGTGTTAGAAAATATGAGAAAAACTACTACGAAGAAGAGAGGACGATAGAAGAACAGGAATTAAGAAGACCGAATATAACAATTGACATTGCATTTAAATTTTTTAAGATCAAAGTTGACTGGGAAGCAAGAAGCCAGAAGAGATTTCCACAAATGAAGAGTGTGAGAGAAGAAACTATTAGCATAGAATTTATGGTTATATCTAGCCATTTCAACTATAAAAGGATGGAAACGTGTCTTGTACTTTGCTTAAATTTATAAAGTCTAGGTACCATAGTGAAAGTTCATCAGAACAATTACCATGAAAGTATTTATAGAAAGACACAAGGAAGCTATGTTATGACAGGGGGAAGGTGATTGAAGATGCTAGATCAGGACCTATAATACTGCAGATTCTTCTGTATTTTATTAAGAATATCTAAATATTTAGCTAGAGCACCAGAGTGAGATGTGGCAGAAATTTTTAAAGCATTAGATTAAGTTTTAAATTGAAGAGAGTTTTGTCATAAGCTTTTATGTGCTTGGTATACATCCCCTAATTTTGACAAAATTTTTGAGTTAAGATTTTCTGATAGTTTTAGTTGGATAGCAAAAACAGAAAACTGTTACTTCAGCAATTCATATAACAAACAACTTATTTTGTTGCATGCAACATGCCATTTAGCTTTTTAAACAGTTTGAATAAATAGAAATTTATTAAAGTTTGTTAATGTTCCTTCCAGCATAAGTTGAGTTGATTTGAAATTAATAAAAAGAGGAAAGGTACAATAAAAGTCAAATAGAAAAAGTTCTTTCTTACTGTTATCAGCTGACTTGATGCCAAGTTTCTCATTGCCATGGCAAAAGGAGAGCCTAGGATGGGTGATCTAGCTAACTCTGTGTGTACTATGTCTAAATATTTTCAGAAAAGGCTTAGGGAAGCTACCTGACAGCAGTGGGAAAGGGACTGTAGCTGAAATGCTTAAAAATAATGTAGAAATATGCACAAGAAAAAAGCATTTTTATAGGAATGGTATAAATCCTCTTTGGTCTCTTATGCTTATGTATGCTTGGAATACAAATTACAAGCTGTCAATAAATATGAGAGTTGAAGAAACAGTTAGGTACATGGAAAAACATATGCTTTAGATAAGTTGTAACAAAATTATATAAATCTCCAAATATATTCAAGTTAGAGCTGCCTGCATGGCTAATCCACAGTTGATGTGATGCAGCTACATCTTCTTAACTGTGCTGATAATATGTAATCTAATTCTAAGTTATAATTTTGTGAAAAGAAAAAAGAATTTATGATCAACACAAGGGCTGATAAAAAACGTATCTGGACTGGTGCTATAAAAATAAAACTACAATGTATATTAATTCAGCATTAAATCTGCTTTGAAGCAGTCCCCTTCTGAAGCTACTCAATTTATCTAGTGTAATTGATGGAAGCCTTCCTGGAACTCCTTCTTTAGGATAGTGAGCATCTACCTTGTTACCTTGTCTTGGATTTCCTCATCATCTTGAAATCTTGTTTCTTTCAAGTGAGATTTGATTTATGGAAAGAAAAAAAGTTGCAAGGGACGAGAGATCTGGGGAATATGGTGAGTGTCAGACCGGCAGAATGTTGTGCTTAGCCAAAACTGCTGCACAAGCAGTGGTCAATGATGGAACTTCTATGGTGTGGTGAGACGACCACACTTTACATACTTTCCTTTTAAGCACTGCTAAAAACAACAGAAGTGAGAAAGAATGTTATATCTTAGTGTGTATGTTTGACAGAGTTCAAGGTCAACCTGTGCTAAAATAGTTCCGCTCTGTTACCATAGCAATAGTTTCAAAACTTCTTGTTGAGACCTTGTATAAGACTGAAAAAAAAAAAACAGTTTAGAAAGTCTTGGAAAAATTATGAACATTTTTTATGAATAAGTTCTTTCTTCTTTTAAATCCCAAATTTTTGTCAATGGGTATAAATGCTAAGGAAATTTAAAAACAGTTTCTGTGAAATTTTGGTAAATGGTTCATGGGAACTGTTATGAACCACTTACTCCCATTGTTTCTTGTATTACTATTAGTGTTTATTTTATTACTATTAGTGCCACAAATGATATGCCAAAAATGTCATATTCCATGCTTACATGATAAATATTTACCTCATGCACACTAAAACCTAGAAACAAACAGTAACATCAAAGAATATTTGTTTCAATTATTTTTCATTTCTTCTAGTTACTCAAAATAAGAACTTCCATAAAACTAGAAGCTCGTTCTCATCACCAACTGGACCCTAAAAACTACTACCAGTCACAATGAATGGGTGTTCCCTCAGGGAGACCCATACCTTGAGCAACTATTGGTCCTCAAGCGAAACTCATACATATGATCCATCACTAAAGATTAAAAAGGGTTGCTTTCCTGCACCACTGCTTGTGCTATCCTCTACCATTACAAGAGTCCTGCTGTCATATTTGGACAGAAACTATCCGGTTCTCACTTCCCAGTCTCGAAAGAGTCCAAAAGTGTTCCTGCATCCTTATGGGGGGCAGATTATTTCCCGCCCTGCAACCCCTCTCTCCCAGATGAGATTCCACAAGCCTCTCACTGCTCTAACACTACTGGAAACTGCTCAGTTCTGCCATTTCTAACCTTCATAGCTCGGACCAGCTATGCTACACACATTGTAGCAAATGAACCTCATTTCCTTCGTATTCCAGTGTTGAGAAACAAGTTCCACTCAAGCAGCAGGTTCTGTGAACCACTGCTCTGTGGAACTAACTCTCAAGAAGATGTTTTCTCGATCCCTACAATCTTAACCTGTTTAAGTCTAGGGTTGACCATTATTTTCCCCACCTATCTACATAAACTGTGCCTCTTACTCTGTAACCCCCTATCTTGAGTTGCTCTCGAGCCTTGTGCAGAGTGAACCTCGCTGTAAAAAAGAAAAATGTACAAATGCAATGAATCTTAACCTGTTCAAGTCTAAAGTCAACCATGATCTTCCTCTCCTGTCTGTATTAACTGTGAGTCTTAATGTAACCAGAGTGCATCATGGGCCATGTACAAGGTGAACTACACTCTAAAAAAAGTACAATTGTGATGAAAATATTTGTACAAAAACCAAGTGATATTAAGATGCCAGGTCAGGAGTGATAACATTACAGACCATTCTTTGAATTCTGTCAAGAATCTTCAGATATATAGTAGGAGCAAGAGTCCAGATTTGGCAGCAGTGATTAATGCATGCACAAATTGTAGATTTGTAAATGTACAAGATTGGTTCTGACAAGAAAAATTGGCACAACAACTTTTCACTTTCTTATCAGTAGACTTAGAAAGTCATTCATATAATACTCACTGTAAAAAAAAAACAAAATAAATTTCTAAACAACTTGCATGCAGGGTTTCAGAATGTGATTCTAGTGTTAACTCCAATAACAGTTTAATTCCCAATCAAATCAGTCATTACCTAATGTCTCCTGATCATAGTAACACACAAGTTACCAAAATGATAAAATGCTTTTGGTTTTTGCTGCTGATACATTTTCAGAAATGAAAGTTTAATTCTTTGTCTTTTATGCAGTCATCTGATTGATTAATCATCTGGTGCAATATTTCAACCATTTCAGCAGCACTGCTGTCTACCTTACCCACAAGGCTATAGTAGACAAGTAACCCTCATGCACATAACCAAGCATCTGTTTCTGCATATTGTGTAACATTTATTAATTAAATAATAATAGAAAAGATTAGCAAACATGTTCATTTATTATTTTATCTGTTAATGCACTGAAGAGATTTATCAATAAGATTTCTACTTACTGTATTTTCTGATGCGTTCATGCTGTCTTTTGAGGGAGAACCTGGAGACAATAAGAAAGAAGACAACTGTTCAAAATGCAAAATAATTCTTACAGACTGTAATCTCATAATAGAAGCCACAAAATTAATATTGGATTTTCAGTTTGTTGCAGAAATGTTTTAAAGAAGAAAGGCACCTTTAGAATAATTCTGTGAGCGGTAAAAATTTTGATTTTTCAACATCTTGTGTTGGAATTTATGAAAGAAGTCAAAAAGCGGGTATAACATTTGTCATGACAATAGATACATTTTAGAAATCAATTAATATATATCATTATAATAATTAAAACAGAAGGGGTTCCCAAGTAAGCAATAAGAACAAGTAGAGGAAATCATGGCTTTTGTAACACAACCTGTTAGAAATAATGATGATAGTAATGAGAATAAAATAATGATAATGATAAAAAGATCATAAAATAGGATAATGATCATAACATTATGACAACAGCAGTGATAATAATAATGATAGTAACGACATGATAATAATAACATAATAATAATAATAATAATGATAGTAACGACACGATAATAATAACATAATAATAATAATAATAATGATAGTAACGACATGATAATAATAACATAATAATAATAATAATAATGATAGTAACGACATGATAATAATAACATAATAATAATAACAATAATAATAATAGTAACGACATGATAATAACATAATAATAATAACAATAATAATAATGATAGTAACGACATGATAATAATAACATAATAATAATAATAATGGTAAAATAATGATAATAATAAATTGTTTGTATGCGTTCTTTAGTAAGGTACTTAGATTTTTTGACTTTAAGCACAGTACTAGACTGGCACCGAGATCTCATAAATTAGAGTTGGTTAGATGTAACTATAAGTTCTCTGCTAACAGTTTCTTTTCTCACACTTCTCGCTTGTGGAAATCTCTTCTGGCTCCATGCTTCCCAGACAACTATAAACTTCAAAAATTTAAATGCAACATCAATCGCTATCTACTGTCCTCCTGATTATTCTTTTTGTTCTCGCTCTTTAGTAATGTTTCCGTTTGCAATTATTCCACACCCAGTAACTACTTGTGTCTTAGTGGCTTTACTGCCTTGCATGGGGTGGACTCAATTAGGAAAAAAATATAATAGTAATGTCAGTAATGTAAATAATAATAGACACAAAAAGGAGGCATACAGATATACAGGTTGAAATACCAGTTCTTGTACAATAACCAAAGTTAAGCAACATTGAGCATGGTCAGTACCTAGATGAGTGATTGCTTTGGAATACTAAGTTCTGTAAGTTAGGATATGTAGGTAGTGAAATGGATAATGGCTTGGAATTGAAAATTGGAGAGCCAAGTTCTAATTCAGTTAGCTTCATTATATTCACTTACACACAAATACTCTTGGGAAAGGTATGAATCCACCACTTCACCCCCTGCACAGATATGGATTAATTAGTAGGACTTGTATTGGTAAATCATTCTTATCTCCAAAGCTTTCTTACAATCATCTTTAGATTTTTACATTGTATATAACCTGTAAAAAGTTAAGTGACAAAAAAGAAATCAGTTTAGAGACCAAGAGAAAAACTGAGAGAGCAATTGTATTAAGCTTTAAATCAAATAATAATAATAATAATCTTGCAAAAACTGAACTTAAAAAACATGGATATAAGCAGGAATTTTAGCAAAGATTCTATTCTAGTAAGTTTGCTAAAATGAAATAGACTGAGAGATCAGAGACTCAGTATCCTTCTGCAGAACCAGATTTCTGTTGCTTCAAGTCTCTCCTTCATCTTTGAGGAGATTGTCCAGCACTCACTGCCATATAGGAGGATGAAAATCTTTAAGTGCTAGGACAATTCTAAGTACAAATTTGGAATCAGCATATTCAATTTAGTTTAGTATAGCATCATTTGTTTGGATAGCCAATAAAGATTTTTTGTTGCCCACTGTAATAAATATAAAGTTTACTCAATTATATGCATGTAAATATATTAAAAAACCTATGTGCTAGGATAATTCTAAGTACAGATTTGGAATCCGAATACGCAATTTAGTCTAGTACAGCATCATTTGCCTACAGTTATTTTTTTTTGCTGTCCTATATAATAAAAAACAAAATTTTCATAATCTAAAATTCTGCAGGGTGGTAGCACCTCTTAGGGTCCCAGCTATGGGCAAATAGTGAACACCCAAACTGGGGTCAAAACACTATGAAAGTATAGAATAAATTGTAAAGAAATTTATTTTTAATAAAGTAAAAACATTCACTAATTGCTTTTATTCAGTTATAAAAAAGTTATGTTTTTCTGGTGCCAATGCAGTCGCTCTCTCACAGATGAGCCATTGCCTCACTCTGTCTTTTTTACAAATACTTTCATGGTAATTGCTCCGATGAGCTGCTTTCGCTGGTTCCCAGGCCTCATGAATTTAAGTGTCATACGAGGCTGGCATCCCGTTCCCACCCCTTCACTGTTGAAACTGTTAGATGTAGACGTCTCTTCTACTCCAATAGCTTCATGTCTCACACCTCTCACCTGTGGAACTCCCTTCCTTATTCCTGTTTCCCTGACAAATATAATCTCCAACTATGTAAGTGTAACGTCAATCGACATCTCCAGTTGCCTTGATCTATCCACTTCCCTTCTCCACATCCTTTCACCTTTCATTCCTATCTGCTCTCACTCCAAATCTTCTGTAACCCCTTTACCTTGATCGATCCACTATCTTTCTCCACATCCTCTCCTTTACCACTCCTATCTGCTCTTCCTCCAAACCTTCTGTAACCCCCTGCATACTAGTGGCTTCCAGCCCTGCTTGGGGTGATATGCTTAAAAAAAAAAAGAAAAAAAGAAGTTGTCTCAGTCCTGAGTTTTGGCAGTGTTGAGTTGTCCCTTTCCACTTAGATTATACTTGTTATTCCAATCCTTTCAACATACCACCAGAGTTTGCTTGTTATCACAAATTCTTTCATGTGGTTATCATGAATTTTAAGTCCATTTGTCCATAACCTTTAAACAGGGCCTTGCTAACACAATCCAGCTAATCCCAAAACCACAACAGGATTCTTTTGATGCCAAACTGACATACCTGTTCTGTTTTATTCTTTTAATCACTCAAACCTATGACATAGCTTCACCCATTCTATCCTGTGTGGACATTTTTCCTTTGGGAATTTCAGAACTATGTACTATTCCCATATTTTACAATTTTTAATTCTGTTCTATTCAGCATAAAAACATTATTCATTGCAAGAAAATTGGAGTAAACCAATAAGGCCAGAGTATTCTTCAGACATTTCAAATCTTAAAGCAAATCCCTGTATTAAAATGTGGTGATTAGGAAATCAAATTACAATAATTTGCTTTTATTTCAGGAAAACATTCCACTGATGATCCAAAGAAATATTTTATGTTTAAAGAATTTTCTTTAAAGTAAATAAATACCAAAGGAACACAAAGCTAATTTCAAATAAATAAGGATGATGTAGAAATGTCAAAATATAAATAAAAGCATGAATATCAGAGGAATGGCAAAATAATTCACAGTTATTTCAATTTTTATAATTTCTTGTCCAAAAATTATCTGCTTCAATGGGATTCCTTCAACTATTTAATCAATCCAGTTTTAAAAAAAAAATCATTCTTCACAAAAAACTTCAATGATCTATATTTTCTATCAAAAAATTACAATTTAGAGAAAAAATAATTCTGAAGAATCTTTTATTTTTCTTTTGGTTTCTTAACAAAATAAAAAAAGACTATTCAATGCTGACCATTCAGTTGGAATTCAATAAAAGATGAATTCTGTTAACAAACATGACTTCGAAAACTACTGAAGCTTGGAAGTCCTAACCCTGCCATTTTTAAATGTGACTCATATTTGTTGATGCACAAAGCCCCAATTTAACAAAGCAGATCATGGATAAAAATGAGGCTTGATACTATTTTGTTCAATCAGTGTTGAACCGAAGGAAATATCACTTCAAATATCTTTTTATCGAAATAATTATAAAGATTCTGCTAACAATATTTTTTTAAAATCCTTCTTGTTTGAAAAAAAAAAGTGAGGAGAAGGACGTTGTCTTTATTCAAATGCAGTTAATATAAAACTGATGTTATCTATTATGAAGTAAAAATTCAAAGAAAAAGTTCTGTTTGCTGTCTAGGTTCTGAGAATTTACGACAAAAGAAGTCATTTTTAACTTGCCATATTACATACCAGGTATCCCAAATCCAGTGGCTGTTATCACCCTTTCTAGTACTGACAGGGGGTTTCCTTCCTAATCTTTTGTTTAAAGTAGTGTGGAATGTCAACATTTTGATTATGTCATTATTTTCTCTTTGAGTTATATGTGCTAGCTATTTTAGTTCTTACTGTTCTTGAAATTTCCTCAAATGATGTGGTTTCAGAATCTGGAACAGTTCTTTGATTGTGATTCTGTAGTGCCAGTTCATAATGTTCAAAGCCATTTTTAACCATTAATCATAAAAAGCAGTTGTATACAACTAACAGTTTAGATATTTCTGAATGGATTTCGTGCTATGCATGGTATCAGACAATGCTATTTAAGGACATGACTTGAGTTTTCAGGTTAATGTTTTGATTTTGCAGAAATTTGCAGTGTTGGGCAAAACTACTTCTAGCAAATCCTATTATACATTCAATTTCCTTTTCTCTTTGAAGTGTTTGGTATTTACTAATTCCACATCCTGATTTTTTATGATGGTCTCAGAGCATGTGCCATCACTGCTTTCATTTCAATTCCAGATCATAGTTTCTGTTTGAGGGAAGGTGAACCCTATTTCTTGGAACACTTGGTAGAGGATGTTGATTTTTTTGTTCAAGATCATTCTTATCCCAACTATGACTATGTATGTCATCAGCATAGCTCTCCTCATCATCATCAGCACAGTGGCCTCAGGAGAGGAAGCAGGATATAGTTGACAACACTTATACAAAAACTGCTGAAACTGATGCTCAAGACAATTTGGATTGAAGCAATGATGTTAAAAGCTGGCTAGAATTATTTAAACCTATTAAATAGCTTTTAAAACATATTTTGAGGTATGGTGGAGTTATAGATAGTGGCTCAGACTGAGGAATCGGAGAGCTGAGTTTGATTTCCAGCCAAGTTTGTTACATTCACTTCCATGCAAATACTCTTGGGAAAGGCATGAATCTCTTCTCCCTCCATCTATAATAGTATAACAGACTGGGCCTTATAGCCTTTTGTGGCAGCCAGTCTAGGAGTAGGACAACTCTGAATTCAAAACTTCTAACTATGGGCTCTGTAGCTTTGGTTGGCAACTAGACAAGGAGAAGAACAACTCTGAATTCAAAAACGTATATAGACCATGCAAAGCACATAGCATGTGGCTAAGGAAAGAATCATGGAATTCACATTAACTCAATGTTCCTGACTACAGTCAACTAAATAAAATAAAAAATATATATACTTATTTACATTTTTCACTGACCTTCTATTTTTTAAGCACACATTAAAAAATTCAAATATAAATAGAACTCCATTGATTTCATTTATACTGCTTATCAACCCTTTAGTTAAAAACAAAATATATTTCAGATTGTAAGAATTTTCTTTTTTTATTGTGAGTGAATATTGCACTAACATTTGTTTGAGATAACAATGTTTTTTTCCAGACTCAATTCTTACAATTTAACCCAAAGCTGGAGGAAGAAGTGATAAATTCATAGCTTACCCAAGGTTACTTGTGCATAAGTTAATGTAATGAACTTGACTTGAATTTGAACTCAGCTGTCTGATTTCTCATTCCCAGCCACTATCCACTACGCAATCTGCACATTGCACCATTTACATGAAGATACCAACAAGAGAAGTGTTAGAAAGTTTATGAAAATGCTATTTCTTTTATGAGCATATCTAATTTATTGAATATTCATTTGTTTATTGATTTAATGCACAACGTTAGAAACAAGTGAATTAAATTCTGCCTAGAAATCATTTAACCTATTTACATTCAAGATAAAGTCCATACTTTTGATGCTATTATCACATTTCAGCTATTGTGACACTGGTGTCTGTTGCTTATGATAACTTTCAGGGAATTTTAAACTGAATCTTATTTAATATGAATTTCTAAGATGAGGTGTTATCATTATTTATATTTAGACTAATGTCCTCATCTTTGTTTTTATTATCACAACGTTTTAGCCATTGTGACCCTTGTTCAGGTGTTTGTTGCTTACAGTAACTTTCAGGCAATTTTATACTAAATACTTTATTTAAGATGAATTTCTAGCATGAGGAGTTATTATTTGTATTTAGACTAATGTTTCTATTATCACAAGATTTCAGCTGTATATCCTCTGAACTTCTTCAGATGTCCGTCGATTTATCTAAGCTTGAAGAAATTTAAAATTGAATTTAATCTAGAGTAGATTGTTCTCATTCCACTGTCTAGGGATTTCTCATCTTGTTCTTATATGTACTGCTCACTTATTGCTTGTTCAGTTTCTGCCCTCTAAGTCTTTCGTACCCATCCCAGGAATTGAATTCACAATTATTGTCATTATTTGGTGGTTCAAGTTAGAAAAAATGTTTGTGTGGTTTTTGGATAATAAATATGTCTTGGATTACTTTACCTCAACTTTTTCTTTTGCCAAAAAAGAAGAAAAAAGATTAGTGTAATATTTTCCACTTAAAATTCTTTCTAAATAAATAGTTATTTGTTAGATAAAACATCCAAAATGTACATGCTAAAAATATTCTATAGTGCTGAATAGATTTTCATGCCATTTGGCTAAAAAGGACCTTAACACATGCATGCAAAGATTAAATGCTTATTTTAGTCACAAAATGTGAAATTCTATACAGTCATCATAGCGTTTATTTCAAACTCAGAACCGTTAACAGCATAACCACTCCACTCGATCTTAATAGCCATCCATTTATCTTGCAAGATAAAGGTATCGCCATGTTTGGTCAAATTGTAATCCTTTGATAGTGAGACTGGAGTGACTGCTCCAGAGTGCAGTCCCGGGCAATGGTAGATGGAGGTTGTGCACTGCACAGACTACATGGTCCCTCAGCTATACAAAAAAAATCTAAAGGAATACAGAGCATTACATTTGGGGCTTGGCTGCAAGAGTTGCTGGAAGGTTGAAGTGTTGATAGCTAAGTGTCTTCAGGGCTTCACTCTGGGTTTTCTGTCTGTATTTACTTCCCATAATTTTTTAGAATATGACCACAAGGCATCAGAGATTTAAAATCAGGGTCTTCCTTCCTCTAGATGGACTGTCTTCCTGGGCTGTTGTGATCCATTTACCTGAAGCAGAGGGTTATGAGGTGCCAAGTCCAGTTCCAAGCCAGAGAATGTGTGAAGTCAATCCACAAGATACCACTAGACTAAAAATATTCAGTATGATTTTACAATGCCTTAGTCACAATTAACTAAATGGCTATTAAATATAGGACACCTATCTGTCTGAAATCTGAAACTTACATTCAAGTCAACCTCAATGATTGGAAACAGTGACTAAGTTTTATATTACCTCCAACAAAAAATTCACATTATTCAGATGATGCCTAGTCTATGTTATCTTTAGCAAATGGTAATAGGAATTGTATATTAGCCATTTTCTTATAAGGAAATATTTAGCATTCATTGTTCGAGAAGCTACTTCCAGGTGAAATTTATAAAAACTTTTTCTTAAAACAATTTTTCAGGAAAATATGTTTTTCAATCCAGTAGTTGTTATTGCTCTTTACAGCAGAGATGGGGGTTTCCTTCCTAACCTTTTATTTGAAGTACTGTAGAATGTCAACATCCTGATAAGGTTATTATTTCCTTTTGGGTTACATGTGGTATCTATTTTAATTGTTGCTGCTGTGGAAAGTCCTCAAGTGATATGGTTGATACAGTTCTTTGTGATTCAGTACCACCAGTTTACAGTTTGAAGGGTGGGCTTCATCAAGACCTACAGACTTCACTCACTCAAAGTCATTTTTAATCACTGATCTAAGAAAGTGGCTGTATACAGCTGACAGTTTAAATATGCTTGAACAGGATTCATGAAGAGGAGAACTATATTGAAAATGCTTTCAAGCTTCTTCACTACTCTAATTATTTTATATTCAATATGAAACAAAAGGCTCATAAAATATTCACAATAGAAAACCAGCCCTTCCTGACAAACCCAATGAATCAAGAAAATATAGTCGTTTCCAACTAACTCTATCACATCTATATTTGGAAAGAATCTATCTAAAATCAACATAAAATTTGTTACTGCTACATCTAAAACAATAAAAGACATAGTTGATACTAAGTAAAACAATAAGCTATGACTTGAAGGAGGAATTTACTCAATTGCCTGTAATAATTGTCACAAAAATACATAGGAGAAACCTAAAGGAATCTAAATAAAAGATTATATGAACACAAAAGGGACATTTTACAAAACAATACATCAAATGTGTTGTTTGCCCACCATAACGACCACAATTTTAAAATAAAAAATGCTACTCTGATCAAAGGAGAAAACAATTCCCTATAATGAAAATGTCTAGAGAGTGCCTTGATTGCAAGGTCATCTACAGTAAATTTGTTCCCTGGCTCTTAAAACATTTCACCATTCCTGGCTGAACTTCTATTATCACAGTGTAGGATATGTACAAACAAAAGTGATAAAAAGAAAATGAATCTAAACAAAATCAAATTGTTTTGTTTTTTTTTAAATTTTAATTCCCAGCATCCCTTGTTTGTGTGCATGTGTAGTCATACCAACATAACAAATTTAGTCTGATGAAGTCCTAAAGAATGGAATGCCTTGCAAGAAAGCTTTCCCACTTTGTAATACATTTCCCCATTGTTTCTTATTCTCCAATGATGGCAGTGCTTTCTTAAAAGGATTGAACTGTAAATTTTATGGCATTAAATTTTAAACTTTAACCACTGAACAATGACTAGATGAATAAAGTTTCTATCAACTTCAGATAAAAAATAATTTGAAGTTTTCTGTAATAGCTTTAAAAGTTTTATTAAAAAGTTAAAACATTTTTACCAGCTTTCTTAAAATCACAGATTCCATTATTCAACATGAGTTATAATAAATGAGGTTTATCAATCAGCCATTAAACAGTTGACATTGTGGTATTTAATCAACTTCTAGAAGCACATTTTTTATTTTAAAATGACATATCCCTTCAGGATCATGGCTCTCCACAGATTTCTTTTTATTTTCTTTTTTTACAGTCGGGTTCACCCTTTACAAGGAGACCACTAGAGGTAGAGGGTTAGCTGAGGATGCAATTTGTGTAAATAGGAGTGGAACATAATGGTTAATCCGAGTCTTGAACAGGTTAAGATTGGAGTGAGAAAACATCTTCTTTGGACTATTTACATTGTTTGGATTATTATTTGGATCATATTCAAAACGTTACTTCAGGTGATATACATTGGAATTTTTGAAACGAATCTTTTATTTTGTCCACCAGATTAGATTGTTCTAGTTCCACGTGCCATGCCTTTTCTGGATATGACAGTTTCAATTATTTCCCTTTAGTAACTCAACTCTCCAAGTTTTGTTCACTTCTGCTGTGGCCAGGTATTGAATTCATAACTATTTGGATCAAATCACGAGATTGCTTCAACCCTCGCTTTTACCCACTGGGCCATGTACCCAATGTATATCACTGGAGTGTACAACAGCCAAAATGTTGTGACTATGACAATAAAGATGAGAGCAATAGTCTGAACAATGTACATAATATAAAGAGTTACAATACCTCATCTGAGACATACAGACAGATATCCTATTGGGACTCAGTTCCACAGAGCAGTAATCCATGGGCGGTGAATTGGCATGCCTTCTTGGGAAAAAGTGGTTTCTCATTGCTTTCTCCACAGTTTGAAATTCAGAGTTTTCCTCCACTTTGTTCTGATTGCCATTAATGGCTAGAAAGCCCAGTCTACCCTAACTGACCCCAGAGCTGGTGGGGGTGCAGAAAAATCAGATTTATGCCTTTCCCAAGTGAATTTTCATGTAAGTCAGTGCACGGTGTTCGGCTGGAACTTGAACTCAGCTCACCAATTTGACTTTCCGTGCTGGTATCCGTTAGGCCACTCACATATCCTTTAAAAGCACTAAACTTGTTTAAATGGCTTCCATATATTTATAAACATTACGTAATATGAGTTAAAGATTAAAAGAGTCATTGCATGGGCACATTGCTCTGACATTCTGTTTTCTTCAGATGAGAAAAGGGATCATCAAAAAAGAATTAAAAGATCCTAAGCAGAAAGACGATATGGAAACGTTTTTCCTTGGAAGCTAGAGATTATATTTGCATTGTAAATTGCTAATTGTTAACCCTCAAATAGGATTTAGCCCTTGATCCCCATGTGAAGATAAACTGAGCATAAAAGATTATTGATCATGCAACTATACGAATTATGAGTTGAGTAACCCATTTTGCTTGTCAAACCCAATTAACTTGGTTTCGTATTCAGGTTTCAAATTTGGAAATGGATTAATGCAGGCCGTCTGACACTTTCGAAGAATCCTTCTTAATATTTCAACATAAAAGTTTTCAGTGATAAATCTTTCTTCTTCAAAGTTTAAGACCATGAGGTCTACAATGACAAGAAGATGATGAGATATGTTCATGGAACTCTGAGGACAACTAATGATTGCTATAAAACAATTTAGTTCCTAAAATTTAAACAGATGGTGAAGAATGTAAACAAACATATTTAACAAACTAGTGAGAATTCTAAAGAAGCTTGGGTCAGATGAATAGAAAAATAAATTATATATATATATAATTGTCGCATAGCAACTTCTATGTAAATATAACAGGATAGCATCTCTGATGGTGAATATCTTTGTTGAAATATCCATATAACCACTTTGATGATGGCTCATGTGAGCCAAAAGCTTAGATTGAGGAACAGCATAATAAAAAATATATCTAAATGTTGATCAGTTTTTGTCTTTATTTTCTCTCAAAATTAAGCAAACTATACGAAGCTTAGAACGGCTCATGATCAAGCATAATAGACATTTATTGTCTGTTATATTTAACAATATATGTTTGAATAATGATCTACTGCCTCAATACACACACACACATATATATATATCTATATATATATATATATATATGATTCGAGTGGTTGATCTGTTTTCTATGGCTTATCAACCTTTTAAGGCCAGAAAATATTTTTAGATTGTAAGAAATTGGAGGGGGAGATAATAATGATTTAGAGATACAAGTCTTACTAATTAACCCTTAGCTTGGAGGAGAAGAGGTGGATTCATACCTTTCCCAAGGTTATTTGTGCATAATTGAATATAACGAATCCAAATGGAATTGGATTTCAGCTCTCTTATTAACAATTCCAAGTCATTATCCATTACGTCACCCACAGATCCAAGCTTACAGCACCTGTTATTCATAAGCAGTCACTCCTCTAGGTATTGACCAGGCTCAACATTGCTTAACTTTGATGATCATATGGGAACTGGTGTTTCAATGTGATAGGGCCATTAGCCCTTTAGATCACCTGCAAATCTAAGCTTACAGCACCTCGTATTTCTAAGCAGTCACTCATCCAGGTAGTGACGTTGTTTAACTTTTGTTATCATATGGGAACTGGTGTTTCAATGTGATATGACCATTAGCCTATATATATATATATATATATATATATATATATATATATATATATATATATATATATATATATATATATATGATAGTAATGCCAGAAATTAGAGGCTCAGTTATGATAAACAGCAGTTTAGTCAACTTAAGTATTCTCAAAATCCAGTGCACAAATGATAACAATATATTGTCTATATCACTTTCCAATAATAGGTTTACTTCACTTAAATATAAGACAGGCTATTTTTCCATAATATATTTAAATTCTATTTTCATAAAGCCACTTTTCACAAATACCTTTTCTATATACTGTACTTTTAGGCACAGTATTGTAGAAAACTTATTTTTAATCATTTTGACAATGAGTAATTCAATGTAGTTTTAAACACCAATTTATGCCCCTGACATAATCTTCATGTTTGTAGCAGATGTAGAAGGGCATTCATATGTAGCTGCACATACATAGCAAGTGTCCTAACCATATAAAAGTAATCTTCCTATCCGTATCATAGACCAGTAATTATAAGTTACACAAGAGAGAAAAAGTTTAAATCTGGGGCGGGGTAGACACAGAAAAGTCAGAAAGAACTTATGGAAAAGAGTGAAATGAAAAGGTTTCCATAATTCTTGAAAAAAAAAAAAAAAATGTATCACTTATTGATGTTGAAGCCCGGATATAAAATAAATAAATAAAAAAGAAATTTAAAATTTTAAAAATCCCTCATGGAAATATTCACCCTGATGGTTTGTCACATATTGGAAATTAAAAATCAACAAAGACCCACCAAAGAAATTGTTTTTAACTCAAAACAAATTATTAAAAATCAGCTGATCATTAAATCAAAAGAATTAAGATGTTTTTCAGCAAATGTAATATTTGAAAAAGAATTTAAATAAATACATCTATCTGAACCACATTTGGAAAGCCACCCTTATGAGAAGAACACATAACAGGATAGACAGTATACACACAGAGTTAGCTAGATAATCCAGCTGAGGTTCTCCCTTGACCCTCATAGCAATGAGAAATCTGGCATCAAAGGAAATCACTAAGTCATAGTTGATAACAGTAAGAAAGAACATTTTTTTATTTGACATTTATTGTACCTTTCCTCTTTTTATTAATTTCACATCAACTCAGCCTATTCTGAAAGGAACATTAACAAACTTTAATAATTTTTTCTTTATTCAAACTGTTTAAAAAACTAAATGGTATGTTGCATGCAGTTAAGTAAGTTGTTATATGAAGTGCCAAAGTAACAGTTTTCTGTTTTTGTTATCCAACTAAAACTATCAGAAAATCTCAACTCAAAATGATCTATTTTCTCAAAATTAGTCTGGTGCTCCTGCCATATATTTAGAGGTTCTTAATAAAAATACAGAAGAATCTGCAATTTTATGCACTCAACATCACTTTCTCACAGTCGTGATATAGCTTCCCTGTGCCTTTTCTATAAATACTTCCATGGTAATTTTTTGATGAACTTTCCACTATGTTATTATCAACACTAGTTTGTTTAGCTGCTTGTATATAAATTGTATTCATTGGGGCTTCATTTTTAAATGTTGTTATTTTTATCCTACACTCTTCACAGACAAATTGTACATCTAGGACCTAGTTAGGACTACATAGAGATTATGGTGCCTGTAGTAAGAATGGTAAGCAAGACTGTGTCTTTTGGTGTAAGGAATACTGTGCTATATTTGTGCCAGTACTTGTGGGTATCTAAGGTTTAAGACAGATTGAAGGCCTGCTTTCCTCCATCCTTCCTTCTGGCCTTGTGCCACATTTCTGTTTTATTCAAAATAAATATCACTTTATGTTATGGTACCCAAACTTTATGAATTTAAGCACAGTATTTGGCAGCAATGTCTTATTTTTAAAAAGTCTCATCATTTTACAATTAAAATGGCTACATCTAACCGTAAGTTCTATGCTAAGAGTTTCTTCTGTCACACTTAATACTTGTGGAACTCTCTTCTGCTTTCTTGCTTCCCAGTGAACTTTGATCTTCAAAAATTTAAATGCAATATCAATTGTTATCTTCTGTCTTCTTAATTCTTTTTCTTCTATTGTTTATAGTGTTTTCTTTTTTTGTCATATTCTCTCACACTTAGTCACCCCTTGCATCTTAGTAGCTTTATTGCTTTACTTGGGGTGAAATGATTACAAAAAAAAACTTGGTAAGCATCCATTTTACATTGGAATAGTAGTTCGAATATCTCTCTTGATTGGCTGTGTAAATTGCAATCCCATGTCATCATGCTTTAGATAACCATGACACTTATCTGGCAAAGTTCGAAGTTACTTTTGAGCAAGAAACAGAATCTTTCAGAAAATTAGAAACACAAAAAATGCAGTCATTAGACAAATATATATTGAGGTATGATTTAATAAGAAGAAAATAGCAAAAAACTCAATTGACAGTACGTGACTATTTTTGAGAAGTGAGAAAATTACATTAATAATTCTTTAGCTTTTTCAAGATTATTCATGATTAAATACAATGCAAATATTTTTTTAAATTCATGCCAAATCCACCCACCCTCAAATTCATGGATTTTGATAAAATCCATCAATTTTTTTCATCTTCATTCATTAACAAAAAAGCAATTAGAGAATGGCACTTGTGCAAATATATGCACATAATTTCAACATATCAACATACTAAAAAAATTAGTTTTTTTTTTCCCCCCAAGAAGAAAAGCACCTAAAAGTATAATTCAGAAAATGATGGTTTATGACAGTGAATGTTAGACAATTTCCTCACTGATGAAGAAGTGACTTGAAGCAAATAGAAATGTGGTTTTACAGAAGAATGTTGGGAATGCCATGGACTGAACATGCGAGCAACAACAACTTTTTAGAGAAAAGGAAAACTAAAAGGATACTTATATTTAATATCAGAAAGAGATTATTGAAATTTCTAAGGCACATATGAGGAGAGGAGGCTTGGAAAATTTAATACTCACTGGATATATGGAAGGCAATAGCAACAGAGGAAAGCACCACATAGCCTACCTAGTAAGATTGTGTAAATGAAAGGCAGGACAGGGTTTAGAAGAGATAGCAAAAAGACAACATTTAGTAAGAGCTATGAATGACAGGAAATTGTGGCTAGCCATGATCACCAATGTCCTGAAGGGACATGGCACATAGAAGAAAAAGTTGCTTTATAGTCTAATTCCTGATACCTATAATGGATTGCATATTGGTAAATGAAGATTTATTCAAATGAATTAAAGAAACATTTCAGCCAAATGATACACACACACACACACATATGTTTATATATATCTTTGTGTGTGTGTGTGTGGAGATGAATCAATAAGTCTAAAGATTAACATGTTAGTATTAACCTATTTTTATCTGAAATTTCCATTGTATAATGTCTGATCTATGTGATTAATATTCATCTCTAAATTAAGGACACCTTGCAACCTTCATGGTTAATGTTTTCCATTAACATGAAGTGGAAAGATTATATTGAATCAATTGTTAGGTCAGCAATTTTTCTCACCATAATCTATCTAACACATTTATCCATTCATCCATCCAGTGAATATTACTGCCATAGCTGGCCTGGGGCTTCTGCAATATATTTAGAGATTCTTGATAAAATATAAAGAAGAATTTGTAATATTATCAGTCCTGACCTGGCATCTTGCCATCAGCCACTTTCCCACCACTGTAATATAGCTTTCATGTACCTTTTCTAAAAATACTTTCATGGTAATTGCTCTGATGAACTTTCCTTTATGGTACCTAGACTTTATGAATTTAAGCACAGTACTAGACTGGTGGCAAGGTCTCATCATTTTACAGTTTAAATAGCTAGATGTAACCTTAAGTGCTATGTTCGTAGTTCCTTCTCTTGCAGTTTTTGCTTGTGGAACTCTCTTTTGGCTTCTTGCTTTCCAGTCAACTTTGATTGTATGCAATGTCAATTATCATCTGCCTTCTTAATTCCAGTTCTTTTATTGTTCTCTCTCCTTAATAATGTTTTCTTATTCTCATATTCTCTAACAGTCAGTAACCCATTGCATTTTAGTGGTTTTATTGCCTTGCTTGGGGTGAAATGATTCAAAAAATGATCTGACAAAAAGGTGACTATCCTGAAAAATGAGTATTATGCAAAATAAATATCTTTCTTATCATTAGCATTTTTTATAGTAAAGTTTATTCAATACAAGGCGCGAGAGCCGCTCTAGGTAGAGGGTTACCTTTGAGATGGCAATGATGAATATGATGTATAATATGAATGAAAGAGGGGGTTATTTGGAAGTGCAAATTATAAGGA
>OZ038501.1:1885437-1950437 GCA_964036315.1 Acanthosepion esculentum
TGAATGTGTAGATTCTTTATATATCTATCTAGAATGATGGAATTTCTTTTATTTTTGAGACATGGTTAGCACATTGTGACCATGTTCATAGTTGATATTACCTTAGAAAGAAATAGTCTTATTTGGTAAGTATATATATATATATATATATATATATATATATATAGACATTGAAGTCAACACCCAGAGGCAACAGTCTGTTTCATGCTAAATGTAGTTCATATGTTCTATCCCTGATAGTGAGCAATTTAATTGATAAATATAGTGGTCCTTAAAACTATATATATATATTTAGCCTCTAAGTGTTGATTTCTATGTTCACTTTTATATTTACACACACTCTATCTCTGATATTGAGCACTTTATCCCATAAATATAGCACAAGATCTTAAGACTATATTTCTTCATATATATATATATATATATATATATATATATATATATATATATGAATAAACAAAAAAGAAAAATGGATGCTAATTTGTTTTTGCAGGTAAAAATTATCTATTTCTGTGTGTGAGTTTACCTGTTTATATAGACCTATGTTTTGATTCAAATATAGAGAAAAGAAAAATTAGAAAAGTTATATTCATATGTGCAGTAAATTAAATGTGTAAAAATCTGCTTATACCGCGAATATCCATCCATACATCTATGCACAGTAAAGTATGCAACTGCATGAAGTCTTATGTACATTTTCATTAGTGCAAAGAAGCAGATATCAATTTGATGTATTCATAAATATAAACATAAATGCATAAAAAGGAAACTCAATTGATAGACTTTTGCATTCTTTTAATTCTTGTAAATATATACATTTGAGAAAATGATCAATTTGCATTTTAATGTCTTGAAGTTGGTTGGTTGGTTGGCAAAAAGCAACAACAAACAAGTTGGCCAGCCTTTCTGCATTCAAAATAGCAAAGAATGAAGCATTAGCTCTAATTGAAAATGGATGTTTCAGATTAAGTGAAAAGAGAGCAAAAAGAAACCGGGTTGATTTCGATTATATGTCATATTCAGACTTACCCAAAGTTTATCTAAATGCATTGAAATTCTCCAGCTGAGTAGATTTAAACATTAATAAAAAGAGGTAAAACGAGGGGTGGTGGGGGTGGAAATAATTAGAGAACAGGCTCACTGATTGGTAGGTGCAAGTAAGAGAAAAGGATTCTTCCCTCTTTCATTTTCTCTTTATAATTTGCAATAACAATGAGCAACACAATACATACACAGGTAGATATGGGTGGGTGTGGATAAGCTATTGAAGAGAACAACATTTATATAAGAGACGTTTGATTATCTTAAATACACACGCATGCAATTTTACAAATAATAAATCATTGTCTTAAGCAAAATAATTATATATGAAGAATATATAGAATTGTGCATTTGAAATGATTACTAATTAAGTACATATGCACATATGTCGTAAGCTAAATATAAAGCTAAACAATCACTTAACATAAGGAGATATATAATTAGCCATAAGCATATGAGAAATTATACGTGAATGTATATTAATAATTATATTGGAAGACTTTGTATATAATGTGTACATAATATACACAGAAAAAGTAAAGTGGCTGGGACACCATATATTTGGACGGAATGATTAAAAAGTAAATCAAATAACATATACAACAGTCTACTGTGATAGGTAATTATAGATTGCAATATAAAAAATAGAAAACTAATAAAATATAGACATGCATATACTTTCATGTATGTACATACATCTTCTTATATGTACAAACAAACATAGCAGTAGATCAAATATGTGTGCATATGTCCAATCTATGTCCTAGTAATTACATAGTACACCTTTAAAAAGAAATTATATTTTGTGTAGATAACAATGATTGCCTATCTAGGTATGAGTAGATAAAATTAATTATATATTGTGGCAGATAGGAACAAACTGAGATAATAGATATGAACAGAGACTGAAATAGATAGATAGATAGATAGATAGTGAACAGAATTAGATATGAAGAGAAAGAAATAGATATGAACAGAATTAGATAGGTAGATATGAACATAGGAGATAGATATGAACAGAGATTGAAATAGTTAGATATGAATAGATAGATAGATATGAAGTCAATGAGACAGACAAATAGATAAAAACAATATTTATTAATAGCTGTGAGTTAGGCTTCAAAATATCATAATGAATGTTTGTGTGTATTATTTTATTTTAATAGCTAAATATCTACAAAACCAAATTAAAAGTTTTGTGTTTAATGCAAAAATTAATCAGCTAACAACAAAGAGAAAAACCATCAATGGAAATCAAAATTAACTTTTTCCATCAAGAACTTCTTCACAACCATATTATTTAAAGCCAGAAAAATGAGAAGGCAAATAAAAATGAAAGGAAAAACTACTTTTTTATCCTTTTAACTTTGAAAATAATTAAAACTTTGTAATCCATTGTTGTGTTTGAGAGAAGCAAGAATTAAATCCCAGCTTCTCTGTCCACAAATAATAGTGTTAAATCTTTTGGTTTAATCATAAAAAAAGCACTTAACTACATGAAAACTTTATTGCATCTGTTTCCTTTCCTTTACAGCATCATGTATAATTAGCTTCTTTCAGGTAAATTCTAATATGCTACTCATATTCCAGCAACTGTTGATCTGACATCTCTTGTGACGTTAGATCGGTTGTTTTTTTAAGACATGTCAACTCATGCCGGGTCATTTAATGTTGATTTTTGCATGGGGCACTCAGTGAGGATTGAACTCACTACTCAAGAGAAATGACCAACCAAACTTGACAGACTCACCTTTTAGTTCAAACAAAAAGCATATCTCTTGTCTCACTTTTATGAACACATTTTGTTTATATTCCAGTACATTCTAATAGAGAGAAGCATGCCAATAATGATTTTAAGTAAGGGAAGCTGGGGTGTGAATTTATTGCATAATAGTTATCAGCATGAAAGGCTGAATTGGCAAATTGAGTTCAAGATTCATCCTGGTCTATTGTGTCCACTTCTCACTAATGCCCTTGGGAAAGGCACAAATGCATTTCTTCTCCACCCTAACTATGGATTAAATAGTAGGTAAACAGAGCTCTCTAGCTTTAAGTGTTAGCCAATGTTGATGATGGACAACTCAGCACTTCTAAATCAGTAATGAGAAACCACTCCACTAACTTTCAGAAGAAGTCATGGCAATTCACAGATATTAAAAGAAAAGGAATCTGTGGAGAGCCATGATTTTCTATGTTCTAAAACAAAGAAAGCTCTGAATTTCAAACTTTAAAGGCATTGGGAAGTAACTACACTATCTTTCCCAAGAATTTGAGGCAATTCATAGATAAAAGAAAAGGAATCTGTGGAGAGCCATGATTGTCTATGTCCTGAAAAAAAATTGTGAATGCATAAGGAAGTCCCTACACTAACTTTTCCAAGAAGTCATGGCATTCATAGATAAAGGAATCTGTGAAGGTCCATGATTTTCTATGTCCCCCCAAAAAAAGGAAAACTTTGAATTCAAATCTGTAGAGAAGGCAATAAGAAACTACTCCACTATTTTTATGGAAAAGTCATGGCAATTCATAGATCATAAAAGAAAAGGAATCTGTGAAGAGCCATGGATCACCTATGCCCTGAAGAATAGGAAAACTAGGAATCCCAAACTGTGATGGTGTCAGGAAGCCACTACACTATATTTCTCAAGAAGTTATGGCACTTCATAGATAAAAAAAGGGAAAAGGAATCTGTGGAGAGCCATGATCACCTGTTCTGAAGAAAAGGAAAACTCTGAATCCCAAACTGTGAAGGTATCAGGAAGCCCTTGCACTATCTTTGCCAAGAAGTTATGGCAATTCACAGATTATAAAGCAATAAGTGGAGAGCCATGCTCGCCTATATCCTGAAGAAAAAGAAAACTCTGAGTTCAAATCTGAAGAGAAGGCAGTAGGAAACCACTCTGCTATCTTTCTCAAGAAGTCATGGCAATTTACAGACAATAAAGGAAAGAAATCTGTGGAGAGCAATGCCTTCTAAAAGAAATAACAGCTTTTTATATCAAATATAAAAGAAGGTTGCTGAACTAAGGTAGAGCATGGAATCTGTTTGTCCAAGATGAATGGGACGCATAACATTGTGCACATAGCATTGGTTTATTAGCTGTTAATGATTCTAAAAACATCAAAAGGAAAATTCTAAGAGGTAAATGAGTATTGCAAAATGAAGATATTGAGGGATGATGGAATAGGGAATCAAAGTTATGTTATTCAATTAAAATCTCGCCTTTTTACTGTTGAACTTGCCAGATGCAACCATCTGTTCTATTCTAATAGTCACTTTGCTCATATTTCTCAGCTGTGGAAATCTCTTCTGATTTCTTGTTTCCCTGCCACCTACAGTCTTCAAAATCAGCAGAGTGTGTGTGTTCAAAAGCACTGTTCAGGCTTTGTTTGTCTGTAAGTCCTACGTGGCAGAGAGAGTATGCAAGTCAGATCCAATGACGATTCCTCATAGTGGATGCAGGTTTGAATCCTGCCAGAGGATGCATATTTTTCTGACTAGATTTTTCAAATATTAAATACTGTTTAATTAAAGACAGGGCTTCGACTCGAATATGAGTATCAATCAAAAATAACATTTAAACAAAATTAAAAATATGTTGGATTTAATCCATTTTCCCTAATGTGAATGTGTATATGACTAATTAAATTATTAACACACACACACACACACACATAAATATATATATATATGTAAAGAAATATAGTCTTAAAGTGTGCTATATTTATGGGATAAAGTGCTCAATATCAGAGATAGAGCGTGTGTAAATATAAAAGTGAACATAGAAGTCAACACTTAGAGGTGACAGTCTGTTTCATGCTAGTGCAATCGTCAGGCAACTAGTGCTGTTATTTTTCTCGGCTATTTATATATAAGGGTCAGTGATGCATTGTGGGTAATCTATTTTGGCGGTTACTTTTACTGGAAGTCGCTTATTTGTTTATTTATGTTACATTATTTTGCTTGTTTTTTTTTTTGTTTTTTTTGTGTTTTTATTTTTTATCTTATATATTTATTTATTTATTTTTTGTTTTGATCGGTGTTTTTATTAACGCAGTAAAAATTTGTTTATATAGCTTATTGTTGGTAGTCTATTATGGCAGTCATTTACCGGAAGTCGTTTATTTGCTTATTTATTTGGGTAAAATTGTTTTGCTTGTTTTTATTTATTTTTCATTTTTATTTTTTATCTTATATATTTGTTTATTTGTCATTGATTAAAGCTATTTGTTGAATTTTGGGGTTGAATGTTGTGGTTTGTTCTGACTATTATTTTGGTGGGAACAGTTTTTAATTTATTTATTTGGATTGATTATCTTTATTTGTTTTTCTAATGGCTAGTTTATCGGTATCGGTTGTTAGTTTATTTATATATTTGGATCTATTTAGATCAATTTATTATACTTGTTATTTATTTGTTACACTGTATATTTCTCTTTTTGGTTTTCGATTTTTAATAACACAGTATATTATTTTTTATTAATTTCTTTTTGTTTATCGTTATATAACAGTTATAACAATTTTCCATCCGATTTTTTTGTTTTGATTCTTATAGTTTAATTTTTTGTTCATAATAGTTTGATAATTTGTTCATTATTTACTTTATTGATTTTTTTCCTTATTTTATTATTCTATTTCGCCTATTCTAACAGGTGTGGTTTGGTATTGTTTTCATGTCTACATTTTGAGATTAGCTCGGATCTTTTATTTAATAATTTATTTTGGTCTGGGAATGTAATGATAGCTATTTTTAACTCCAAGCAAAGTTTGCAAGTTTTTGATAGGTTCTTGTAGGCTGATGATTTTTCCCTTATTTTCCAAGATATTTTTTGTGTGGTGTGCATTTTGTTTTTTATTTCCCAGATATACTTAGAAAGCATTGTGCTGTTCGCATATTTACTATTTGTGAAAGACATTTTGTGTACATAATTTCTTTGTTTCCAGGGTCCTTCGGTTACTCCTATGTATACCTTTTCTTCATTATCTGTTGATTTTATCGTGGCTTGGTAGATTACGTTGTTTTGTAAACAATTACCGTTTAAGGGACATTCGTTTTTTATTCTGCAGTTGCACGTGGGTTTAATTTGTTCGTGTGGTTTGTTAATAATTTTCCTGTTGTGCTTTTTTATTATTTGTGCCATGTTCTCGGTGCAACTGTAGCTGATTTTTACTGTGTTTTTGTTGAATATTTTGTGTAGGGTGCATGATTCCGGGAAGTGTTTGTGTAAAAGTTTGGAGAATATTTTTCCTATGTTTGTTTTTACGTTTTTGCTGTACGGTGGGTTGAACCATATGATATTTATTTTCCTGTTGGCCTTTTTTGTGTTCTGTGGTGAGTATGTGAGTGTTGTTGGGAATCCGCTATCTTTTAGGGCTGTTTCATAGTCTTTCTTAGCTTTGTTAAATATAGATACATTGGAGGAATTGTCGGAAATTTTTTCTTTCTTGTTACATTTTTGCTTACCCATTCCATTTCAATGCACCTTTATTTAACACACACACACACACACACACACACACACACACACACACACACAATCTCTCTCTCTCTCTTTTCCCCCCCTTTCATTTCTATTTATGCTTTCTTAATCTTCTTCTCCTTTCTCTTTGTGCAATCCCTCCCTCTTTTCTCATTTTTGCTTTTCATCTGGTGTTTCTAAAACAAAGTGTCCCTTGTTTGGGGCTAAAGTCCTCTAAAATATGACTTTATCATTATCTTAAACCCTTTGTATTTCTTTTCCTTTCTTTCTCTTCTTTTGCTTCTCTCCTCTCTTTTGATACTTTTGCATAATTTTCTTACACTTCTCTCCTCCCTTTACTGCATCATCAAATCATTTATCTTTCTGTCAATCTCTCTCTCTCTCTCTCTTTCACTCTCTTTTCTCTTTATGTAGCAATCATTCTCACTCTTTCTCATTTCTTCAAATTGGCAAGCAGTCTGGGAGAAGGAAAACTTTGAATTCACACTTTTGACAATAACTGAGCAGATTGGGCTCTTTAGCCTTGGTAGAGCAACTAATCCAGGAGAATAATACACAGCTTCAAAATCAGCCTGAAGAGGGATAGGCTCCATCAGCCTATGATACTCTAGCTTTTTAAAATTCTTTTGTCTGCCGTTATTTATTTCTCTCTCTTCCACACTAACTATTCTTCACCTCTTACTTGTCATTGCTGTTAACTCTTCTCAGATTTCTTTCTATTTTTTCTCATTTCCCTAACTGATTATCATGGAAACTATTTCTCCCATATATTGAATAACGTCTAATAAAACGTTAAAATACAGACAATTCATTTCTTTCCATAACTTAAAATAAATGCTCATAAACTAAATTATAAACACATTCTTTCTCTGGTAGATTTCATCTATTTTTTCTCATTCACATCATTTCAATAAAACTCATAGTCTGTTGGGCAAAACTTCTATTCAGTCATTTTC
Organism: Acanthosepion esculentum; assembly: GCA_964036315.1. Lineage (NCBI taxonomy): Eukaryota > Metazoa > Mollusca > Cephalopoda > Sepiida > Sepiidae > Acanthosepion > Acanthosepion esculentum. The sequence continues at coordinate 1,892,916 of OZ038501.1, forward strand.
TTTTCTTACTGAATTATCTTTTCTTAACACTTTTTCGGCCTAAAGTGATTTCAGATGCCTACATGGAAACTTGGATGCAGATATTTGTAGAATATTATTTCATCAAACCAAGAAATCAGTTTTTATAAGTCTATATTTGCTCATACATTAAATATTGCTGCCACATTTAGTCTGGTACATCTGCTATGTATCTAGAGATTCTTGATAAAATCCAAAGAAGAATCAGCAATGTTATCAGTCCTGACCTAGCATCTCAGCTTCAGTCACTTTCCTGTCCTTATAAAGTAGCATTCCTTTGCCTTTTCTAAAAACACAAGTCTTTTGTACACATCAATTATGTATACAAAAGTATCTAAAATTTGAGTGATAATTTTTCTTCTATGCCTTTATTAATAAGAGGTCAATTTCACAATTCATATATTATAATTATTTAAAAAAAAAATGATTCCTTCACAACATAAGAATTTTCATGTTTCAAAAACGAGAGCCGAAAACCTCAATATAATTATTAAAATTAGATTGAATTAAAGTATCAAGCTGTGTTTCATCCTAAAGTGAAAATTTAGGAATAACCAATCTTGAAATTTACGCATCTTTATATGCATGTTCATTCGCAAAATTAATTACTATGGAAACGGCTGGGGCAACCATTTTGATAAGCAGCCTAAGAGTTAATTTTTATCCACATATCAGTTGCCTTCGGAAAGAGGTCAAGACGGGGTAAGGTCGGGGTCTCCATTTCAAAGCGAATGATGGCATTCATGTACGCACATCGTCTGGTCAGTCACAGCAAAAGATAGCTTTTGGCACCATAATATGTCATTAAGTGTCTAGAGAATTTTGTTTTATTTTATTTATTTTTATATATATATATATTAGTTAGATAGTTAGATAGATAGATAGATAGATATATATATATATATATATATATATATATATATATATAAAAAATAAAAACAGCCGTTTAGAAAAAAAAAAAATATATATATATATATATATATATATATATATATATATATATTTTTTTTTTTTCTAAACAGCTGTTTTGTACATTGCACTGAACTACAATTTTGTGACGACTTCATAAAGGGTTTTTCGATCTTATGATTGGGGTAAGCTTTTAAACCTTTTATTGGACTATGAAATTTAATTTTTTTTATGCTAATTATTTAATGCAAAAATTTGTTGATGTTGGCAAAAAACCATTAACTCATGTCTACGATTTAATAAATTTTCATTATTTAGAAACTTAATAATGTATAGTTTTTCATGTAGCCATAAAGGGCATGGGTCATCCCAGGTTTTACAAGTTCTTGTTCTATTTATTATTTTCCATTTTACTTTTGGTGTTTTATTCATTTCTTTTAAATGCCAAAAATATTTGGATAGAGATGTCTGGTTTCTATTTCTAATATTATTGACGGAGCTTTTGTGTTGTCTCCATCTAATTTTAAATTCATTCTCCTTTGAACCAATGTATATCCTATCAGTGTTAGGACTCTCAATGGATGAGATAGTACATTGGTATACCACAGATTTTGTGTGGCATTTATTTTCCAACAGGCAGTCTTCAGGGTCTCTACAATCATATAATTTTTCATTATTTTTGTCTAATTTTAGTTTAGGATTTTATTAATACTATTTTGGCATACATGTTTTTCCAGGATTTTATTATGTTTTTTTATGATTCTTTCTAGATTTTCAGTGCAACTTAATTTTAAGGTGTTTTTATTAAAGATCTTGCTAAGTCTGCTATTAGTAGGAAAGTGTTTTTCAATTAAAGCTAGAACTTATGTCCTAGCTTAATACTAACCATTTGAACGGAGGGGTATACCAAATGATTTTTCTTTTCCTGTTTTTCTTCTGGTTAGTACTATTGTTTCCATTATCTTTAATCTTTTTTTACAGGTGGATGAGGTTATTATTATTATTTGTGTTTTCTACTAGTATGTTTTGGATGGAGGTTGTGTGTGTTTAAATGGGTTCTAATAGAGCTATGGTCTGATAGGTGCAACGTAAGACATCTCTGTGTGTGCGTGTATATATATATATGTATATAAATCCTATCCATATATCGGAGAGCTGTGTTCAAATTCCAGCCAAATCCATTACATTCACTTACATGCTAATAACATTGGGAAAGGTATGAATGCTTTTCTTTTCCTCCCAGCTATGAGTAAATAGCAGGACAGACCGGGTTCTATAGCTTTGGATAGCAACTGGTCTAGGAGAAGAACAACTCTGAATTCAAAACCTGTGGAAGGTTGTTTGGGGACCTTGTGGCACATAGTGCACGAGGTCTCTGTATTCAACCCTTCAAAAAGTGTGGTTGCTTCTGCACAAAACTTTCACCATTATAATCAAATCACATGTGCTGCAGGTTTTGAATTCAGAGTTGTCCTTCTTCTAGACCAGTTGCTATCCAAGGCTATAGAACCCAGTATGTTCTGCTAATTACCTGTAGCTGGAGGGAGAAGAAGAGGATTCATACCTTTCCCAAGTGTATTAGCACATAGGTGAATGTAATGGATTCAACTGGAAATTGAACTCAGTCTGAGCTTCTACCCACTCCTCCACCATGCTTCCTATATATATATATATATATATATATATATATATATATATGAGTGTCACTGAGTGTGAAAGAAATAGAAAGAGCAATAAAAGAACAGGATTCAAGGAGTTAGGTGACAACTGATGTTGCATTTCAATTTTTGAAGATTGTAGTCAACAGGAAAGTAAGAAGCCAGAAGAGGGATTCATTGGTAGGAAATTTAAGAGAAGAAACCATTTGAACAGAACTTACACTTAGCAATTTCAACAGTAAATTAATGAGACTTAACTGCCAATATGGTACTGTGCTTCATGGAAAATATTTGTAGAAAAAGACAGAGAAGCTAGATTATGGTCTCCCTTGATACTGAACTCACCGTGTGTGCATAAAAAGAAGAGGAAAGAAAGTGGTAAAATACTGACTGACAAGGCTATATCAGGTCGTCACCCATAATTCAACTCCAGTATACATGAAAGTATGCCCTGAATTCAACAGATATTTGTAACGATATATGCCAATGTATAAAAGTGAAAAATAATGAATTTAACAGGAAATAGGAATTACTTAATATGCTGCTTGTTGAATATATATACAAGAAGCTTCTTTTTTTTAACTGAGTTCACACCAAGCAAGGCAGTAAAGCCACTAAGACACAAGTGGGTTACTGAGTGTGGAAGAATTAGAAAACAGAAACATTACTAAGGAATCAGAACAAAGGAAGAGTAATCTGTTTGATAGTAGATAGCGATTGACAAAGCTGACTGGAAAACATGAGGCCATAAGAGAGTGCCACAAGCAAGAAATGTGAGGACGAAACTGTTAGCATAGAACTTACATCTAAACAACTCAACAGTAAAATAATGAGACCTCATCACGAATCTAGTACAGCACTTACATTCATGAAGTCTAGGTACCAATAGCAAACAGCTCATCTGAATGATTGCCATAAAAGTATTTATAGAAAAGGCACAGAGAGGCAACTTCATGGTGGTTGGAAAGTGACTGAGGCCAAGATGCCAGATCAGGACCAATAATATTGCTGATTCTTCTTTGGATTTTATCAGGGATCTCTAGATATATAGCAGGAACACTGGATCATATGTGACAGCAATATTCTAAGCATAGATGAATAGTAGACTTCTAGATATATATGTAAGATAGATTCTGGAGAGAAAACTTTTCTAGCACAATAAAGAAAACCAACCTTTTTAATAGCTGACCTAGCAGTAGATTCAATACTGTCTTTCCACTTCATGTCAGTTGAGAATGTTAACCTGAGAACAAGTAGCCATTCTGCTGGAGATTAGCATCAGTCATGTTAACAGAAGGCAGAAAGGGGGGGTTTCACATGATTAAAAGAGATCAGTTCAGTTTGGGGGGGTGGGGGTGTTAAAATTCAGAACCCACCTTTTGCTCCAGTTAACAATAGACTGATGGTTGGTTTTGACATCAGCCACTAATTTCACCTCATCAGATTTACTATCAAGACAGGAGTAAATGATTGTCACCAGCATAGATACAAAGATGAGAGCTGATGCCAACAGGAAGGTCATTAATGAAAATTAAAAACAAAGTAAGACCAAGGATAGAGCCCGGGGGGGGGACATGCATTAATACGAAAGGATTTAGAAAAGTGGCCATTCAGGATAACTTTCATTTCATGATTTGATAAGGAAAACTGGATCAGATCCAAAATTTGGTCATAACCTTTTAAACTTTAGAAGAATACCTGTATGCCAAACCCTGTCAAAAGCTTTCAAGATGTCCAGAGCACCAGCCCAGGCTTCACTATACACGTCTAGAGCTTGATAGATGCTTTCTGTAATTATTGTTTTGAGGATAGCCTAGATGTGGCGTCAGATGTAATTAATTGCCAGATCAGCTGATTCTCAGCTATCTCTATGGTGGAGTCTTCAGTTTTGTGAAGCCCACAGTTGGGCTCTTTCACTCTCTCAAATAGTGTTCTAATCTTAGTAGTCTAGAGTCATAAGAACTGGTAAGCCATATGTCCAAAGTGACATGGTTGTAAAAAGATTTTGGGCATCAACTTTTAAATCACATGGTTCATCTAGAAGAGAACACAATTCTACTGAAACATTCACAGTCTGCCCTGGGCACCTTTACATAGCATAAGGGCTTGTAAGATTATCTTGCTAGAACAATTACGACTGAGTAGTGAGTTTGATCCTCACTGTGTGCCCCATACTTTCGGCTTTGTGCTTAGAAAATCACCACAGTTTTCATAATTAGTTCTTTTTCCACATTTAATTATCGTGATCATTAAGCACAATGGAGCCTTTTCTCACATTTCTTCCCAATTCTATACCATAGAATTCTGTTCTTTTACTGCAGTCAACTCTCCTTCAGGCTCCTGTCATTACCACCCACCTTGTCACTCTGAGTGTACAGAAGTAGCAACATCTATTCATTTGCTTTCTTAATACTTTAATGAAACAGAATTCTCTTTGTTAGTTTATTAGTAAAGATGAAGGTAAACTGACTGCTCTTGTTTGCCTAAACATAAATTCAACATCTTTTTCAATTCAATCAGAGAAATATCTTCATAAATCTACTTGTACATAGTTGAATTATTTTCTCCCTCAAACTATTTTAATGTCACTATATACACAAAGGAAATTGGGGTGGGGGAATTACTCCTGTAAATTTAAAATGAAAAAGGAAGATTATTTCCTGGGGTGGAAAATTGGTTTCCTCTTGAAGATGGATGGAAAATATCTTGACTAAGACTGATTAATAGAGAAAATCTCAATCTTTTTTTAAAGTGACAATGGGAGCTGGCTGATGGCTGATAGCTACTTGTAGGTAACTCTTTAGTCTTGGAGGATAAGTCCTGCAAATAATTGGAAAAACAGAAGCTAGAAAAATGAAAGTAATGAAGGATCAAGGGGAAAAAAGGTACTGTGAGACATCTCATTTGAGTTTGATGTTGGGAAAATCAGTCAGCTGTATGTGTAAAGGTGATTGATTCTCAGCCTGAATGAGTTAAAAAATTTTCACATTAATTCAACAGTAATTTTCAAGAAAACTTGTTCTTTTCCTGGAGCAGATAAAAAGATAGCTATCCTGGCCATCTCTTTTATCCAAAGTCAGCTCAGACTTTATAATTTTGATTCATTTCAAGGCACCTTGAGCAAAGATCTAACAGTCAACATTTTCTTAAAGGTTGAGCAGAGACTTTATTTTAATTTTATTTCTTTTCAATGATCTTAAAGTAGTTTTGTGGGTATAAACTAAAAGCAGTAATATGAAAGGTAAAAAAAATTGTAGGCATGAATTCAAATGAAATAAAAGAAAGCAGAATAAATTGCAAGGATAAAAGTTAAAGTGACACAAAGTCGAGATATTAAAATTATAAAATGTAAGCCTCGGGGTTGAATGATCAAAATAAAAAAAAAAAGGAAACTTAGGGTGGAGTTTCTTGTAAAGCCATTAAAACCCTTATGGTGCCACCGGCTCATTCTAGAAGCGAAAGTACAGATCCTGTTCTCAGTCACAAAAAAGAGTGAAAAAAAAAAAACAAAAAAATGCTGAGGAAAAGGTAATTCAAAATTCAATGCACAAATACTTTACCCTTTTTTTAAGTGTCTACTTTTCAAGCTGAAAAACAGACACTTTAAAAAGGAATTGTTTGGTAGTCCATTATATTATAAGCTCTTTAGGTTTTGGAGATTTTAGGTGACAAAAATTGTTTTATTGCGAAAAGAAAATAATTAAAACGAGAAAAAAATTTTAAAAGTTAGATGAAATGTTTGCCAAAGGGTCATATCAGTTTTTCATTAGCCATTTGCATAATTAAGAATCATCTTACTTATCAAGACAGTGTTCAGCTTTGGAGCATTACAGGCAAAATCCTATTTCTTCTCAAATTTCATGGATAATGATGATAAATATTTAGAGGGATGGGATCAGTTACTGCTAATTAATTTAGATTTTAATTACATAAGCCTTAATTACAAAGGCATCATTTGTTTCAATGCCACACAACCACCAATACAGTTTTGGTGGAAAGAAAAATAAAATTATTGCAAATGTACAAATTACAAGAAAAGTTAAAAAAGAAACACAGAGAGAGAAACGTTAAAAAGAAAAAAAAGTGATTATATGTGAAATTTCTGACAAAATATAAAACTAATATTATCTTCATATGTTTGAAATAGTTCATCTGAAATGGGTGCTGGGATCTATTGAAATGACGTTTGCAGTTAAATTAATTTACAAAATTTTTTAATTACATTTTCAAGTTTGTTAATTAAATAGATAATTTTATGCATGCAAATATGCTAATCAGTTGCGTCATGCTGTGCTTCTCTTCATGAATGTTGATAAAGAGTAATCTGACGTACAGAACACGTGTTTTCTTTTTCGTTTGTCACTTTTCTCAAATGCAGTACAGAGAATAAGTTAGATAATAAGGAGCCACACTCATCTTTTTTTTAATCATTTCACCCCAAGAAAGAAAATAAAGCCACTAGATGCAATGCAAGGGGGTTACTGAGTGTTAGAGAACATGAGAAAAAAGAACACGCTTAAAGAGAGAGAACAATAAAAGAACAAGAATTAAGCAAACGGTAGATGACATTTGACATTGCATTAAATTTTTTAGGATTATATTTGACTGGGAAGGCAGAAGAGATTTCCACAAGTGAGAAGTGCAATAGAAGAAACTGTTGGCATAGAACTTACGGTTCCATGTAGCCATTTCGACTGTAAAATGATGAGACCTTGCTGTCAATATAGTACTGCACTTAAATTCATAAAGTCTAGGCAGCAGACTTCATCAGAAGATTTACTATGAAAGTATTTATGGAAAAGGCATATGTAAGCTACATTATGGCGGTGTGAAAGTGACTGAAGATGAGATGCCAGGTTAGGACTAATAACATTGCAGATTCTTCTTTGGATTTCATCAAGAATTTGTAAATATATAGCAGGCACACCAGACCAGATGTGACAGCAGTATTCAAAGTAGGGGCAAATTGTAGAGTTATAAATATGTAAGATAGATTATGGCAAGAAAAATTGTCTACTACAACACAGGAAACCAATTTTCCTAGCAGCAGGTCTAGCAAATGATTCAATATAATATTTCCTCTTCATGTCAATGGAAAACCTTAGTCTAAGATGGCAGAATTAATCATTCTTCTAGAGGTTAGAATCAGCCATTCTGATGGATGCTAAAAAGAGTTCTCTCAGATGATTAAAAAAGAGTAGTTTTGTTTCCTGACAAGTTAAAACTCATATCTATCTTTTCTCAAACTCTGCCAGTAACTATGAGTAAAACTGGTAAAAAAAAGTACGAAAATAATATTCAATTCTCTCTGCTGATCATTGTGCTTGTTTTTCTGTAGGCAATATTTATATTAAAAAGTAACCTTAAAATGTAAGCAGCAAAACAAAGCAATTATGACATTTGAAAAGCTAAAAGAAAATGTAGAATTTTATAAGGTTTGACAATTTAGAAAAGTTTATGAGACAGGGATAATATGTTACATTCACTTTCACGCAAATTCCCTTGTGAAAAATATGAATCAATCTCTTTTCCTCCCAGCTATGGGTTAAATAGCAGAGAAGAATGGGCTCACTGTCAACCAGTCCAGGAAAAGGAAAATTCTGAATTCAAAATCTTATGTAACCCTGGTGAAGTATATACTATACAGACATTTTATTTTTTTTAATCATTTCACCCCAAGCAAGGTTATAATACCATTAAGATACCAGAGGTTACTGAGAGTGAAAGTGAATGAGAAGACTTTACTGAGGAAAAAGCATAATAAAAGAACAGGATTCAGAAAGACAGAAGAGAGTGACTGACATTTAAATTTTTGAAGATTGTCAGTGGCAGGCTAGCAATAAACTGCAAAAGAGTTTCACAGCTAAGAAAAGAAATTATTAAACTAAAATCCATGGTTACATTAGCTACTTCAATATGGAATTCATAACAGCAGCACAATGTTGCGAACTCTATGATTTTCAATGAGAGTAAATCTTCAGTCTCTCATCTCTTCAGTCAATATGAAGCATTGTCCTCTACTGCAGATAATGCAGAATGCTTTGCTTGGAAATTGTCTTCTTACTCCACTGTCAACCCAATATGAATATCTTTGCCTGATTTTCCTATCAGAACAGAGTGTCTATTGAGTAATATGCATGTAACTTTGCTTATGGTGTCTGTTATTATTTCTAAATTAGATCTCCACAAAGCTGATGGATTTAGCAGTATCCCTGCAATTGTCCTAAAGAAATGTGGCCCTAAACTCGCTTCCTCATGCCATCAGTTCCAAACCAGGAATTTATACTAATGACACAATTGCTTACTCCTGTCTTAGTACCAATCCTGACAGATTTGATAAAGTAAAACTTGCAACCGCTCTAAAAAAGAACCTCCAGTCAGTGGTTAACTGGGGCAAGGTATAGCTTGTAAATTTTAACACCTCCAAAACAAAACTGCTTTTGTCTAATCACCATAGAGAAATGTTTCTACATGCCATCAGTCTAGCTGATGTTAACCTCTAGGAGAGCAACTCTTTGCAAACTCTCAGGCATGTGAAAATACAAAAGTTCAACTAAACTTAGGTCAACACATTTGGGGTACTCCATCTATTAACACGTTTGCTTTCCTGTCGAAGAGAGCATCCATGACCCAAATAAATGAATTCACCCTAAGTCTGTCTCTAGGAGAGAATCCATTCATTGCCCGCTGTTCCATTTTTGTTTTAAACTTTCCTTACTCTTTGCATCCTTGTGTCAGAGAGTGTAATTGGTGCTTGTTATTTATTTCAAATTTATCTCAAGTGTTAAAATACAAATGCTAATATTGAACTGTATAAGTTAACACTGGTGCTCAAGGAAATTTGTGGACTTTGGATGGCCTTGCTAACTTTATGAAACTAACTTTATGAAAGTGAGTTGAGAGTTGAAACATGAATTCTCCTAGTTTTCTGTAGAAGTCCCACTTGTTATCAGATATAGAATTTCTCATTTATATCATAATGAACACAATATAAATAAACTGATTTCTTTGAGAATGAATTATGAAATATCAAAACAATTTTGTCTCCATTTTTCATTTACATGCTAATTCATATTTGTACTTTCATTTATTCACTTACTTAAATCCTATATATATTTTTCAGCCAATAAAATACCATTGGAAGGTTTATTTGATAAACAAACATTGCAAGGGCAAATACCACCAAAATATTTGAAGATGTAGTTGCAGACCCACCACGTTATTTTTTGGACCATTTACAAAATAATAATAATGACTCCCTTCAACACTCGGACAAATTTCAGAAAAAGATTTTCACAAAACAATGTGAAATTATTTTCTGATCAATGAAAACTTTTTATTCAAAATGTCCACACTTCTATGTAAAAATATATTTTGAATCCCTTTACAGATATAAAAATAGAAGCATACTTGAGACTCAAAACAATTTGGAAGGTCAGTTTGATCTACATGTGCATACTCACACACACAATGGAAGAGTGACAGCCAGTAGCAGCCAATTAAGGCCTTGTTCACACACAACTTATAATTGTTCACTTGTTTACATACTCCACATTTATTAGGTACAGTGTTGTAACCCACTTAGCTCAAGAATAAATAATTACAACATTGTTTTAATGAATTTAAAAATTCATGGCTAAAAGTTGATGCTACATATATAATAGGCTATTATTTATTAATGAACTTTTAAGAAACAGTTCTTTATAATTTGATTTATAGCGATTTCCTCCTTTAAAATCTTTAAAGATGAAATCGCCCAAATACACCTGAAAGTTTCACATGCTTACAGTAAGGAAGCACCTGAATGTGCCCACAATTGGCTAGTACTTTATTTCAATATGCAGCATTAACACCCATCACATGATCAAGCAAAGGTGTTAGAAGGCTATCAATTTTTGGACATTTACAATTTTTACAAAGCTGTAGATTTTCAAAACCATCTCATAACCTGTAGCACTAAGGGGATTGATTTGAACTTCACAAATAAATGTAAAAATAAATTATTAAAATGGGTCCATTTCTAATAAATTTCTAATTAAGTCAACACAGAAATTATAAGCAAAAAACTCTACTGACAGAGACTAATTTATACATTATGAAAATATATTTAAGATTTCAAAGTATTTTATTTCATATGAATGGATTGGAATTATATGTATATCAAAACCAAATCACATGAATAATAATTTTCAAGATAAATCCGATTCTTATCATGTCAATATCTGAATGCTGTTTGGTAGCATTTTCTTTTCACCTCATATGCTTTCAGTTCAGAGGGAAATGTTAAAAAGAAACACTTGAATTAACATATCTGATCAGTCCATGAACAAAACAAGAACCAAATTCTTACCATACGCATCTCATCTATTGCTGTCCTCCGAGTGAATGCTTTGCACAATGCAAGTGATTTGAAAATAATAAGAGAGGATTCTTGTACAAATTCATCTCCCAGTTATTTTCAAAAACAGACTTGTCACTGACATGTCACAATGTCAGACACAAAATCAAGTGCAATGCCAACATAAGTATATCTTTAAAATTAATATTTCACATGTAAATCTCAACTTGAAAATCATGAGATTGATTACTGACAAGTTACTAATTCAGAATAGATTTTTCAGAAAAAAAAACAGGAGAGAATAATGAAGAGAGAATATTTCAAGATATATATTTTTTTAACATTTTCAAGTAGAGATAAACAAAAACGAAATTAGTGAAATAACACTTTAGTCCAAGTTAATATTTAGTTTTTTCTCTTATTCAGGAAACAAACTAAAAAATACAATTTCTGTAAAACTAATATTAAATAATATTCTATATAAAACACAAATTTTAGAAGCCCTGTTGGTATTTTTCATTTAAATCACTTTAAGTGAAGTCATTTTTTCAAGATTATATCATAATGCAAGATACAGAAATTTTAATGCTAGCCTAGTGTATGATATATATCCATGAGGCCTCATCTAAATTAATGGCCAAAATCTTTTTAATTCACATTCACACTATAAAAAGTCATTTACTTTCTAAATGTTATATGTTTTCTCAGTTAGATAATTATATTTCTGATCATCTAAAATAGGAATATGAACAACATGCCCATCTCTTGAAATTCCTGATGAAGGAAAAACAAGACAAGGACAAAATAAAAAGCCTAACATCTGGGTCACAGTGAGATCTTTTCATTTTTTTTTTAAGGTATTTTCTATCATATTTAAATGAATCAGAAAGAAGCCAAATGAGGAATTCAGCTGTCATGAAAGGTAATTTCCTTACTTGGCATCTAAATAAAAAGATGTTAAGAAGACAAAAACAAACAGAAAAAACAAACAAAAACTGTTAAGGATGGTCAGTCAGCTGCAAAACTGAACTGTCCACAAAGTGAAAACAATGGCAGAATGAGATCGACTGAGAAACAAGTTGACAAAATTTGCAAATAGGTAGGATCAACATATTTTTTTAACTGGTCTCATCCCATGCAAGGCAGTAAAGATACTAAGACACAAGAGGCTAAAGAGTGTGGAAGAATTAGGAACAGAAACATTAATAATGAGCAGGGAGAGCAAAGAGTAAGCAGCAGTAGATAGTGATTGACATTGCATTTAGATTTTTGCAGATTGAAGTTGGCTAGAAAGCATGGAGTGAGAAGTGTGAGAAAAGAAACTGTTAACATAGAATTTATGGTTATATTCAGCCAGCTCAACTGTAAATTGGTGAGATCTCAATGACAGTTTAGTACTGCACTTAAATTGCAAATGTCTGCCATAGTGAAGAGCCCATCCAAACAATTACTATGAAAGTATTTATAGAAAGAGACTTGGGGGAAACCTGCATTCATGTGAAGGATCTGGAAGCAAGCCCATTCAAAACAAGCATCATTTCATGATTTGATTGGAATTATTGGATTAAATCAAACACACATCCAGTAATACAGTGTTTATGTAGAAGACCAGCATATGAAACCCTATCAAATGCCTTCATGATATCTAATAGGGGAGCAAAAAACGATGTTTACTGATATTACTGCATGATCAGACTTGCCAAGAGGGCAGAGCTGCAAAGAATGACGAGTCCGGAACAGAGGTAAAAAAAAGAAGTGTGTCCACCAGGGGAAGTCTACCACTTGTCTGAGAGACTGAGTGATTGAGAAATTAAGGGTCTGGATTCCAGCAGGTTCAGTGACAATGTGGTTAAGCCACCTGGCATGGCCTTGTCTGTTTTTTCTTTTTATGTGTCATGACCTTTCAGGACCTAGGTGATCATGGCTCTCCAACCCCCTCTATCCCTTGCAGCTCTCAGCAAGCTCCTTCCTTCTGCTTCCTCCTCCAGACCACATTCTGTCATCCACCTGCTCAAGTTCATCAGGTATGTCACACACTGCTTTCCCTTGTCTGTCTCCCTCTATTCGACCCGTGAGTATCAGATTCTCCAGGCCCTCCTTCCTCATTATGCATCCCATAAACTTCAGCTGCCTCTTTCAGATGTTAAGAATAAGCCTTCTACTTGTTTGTAACCTCTCTAAGACTTCATCATTGCTCACATGCTCAGTCCATGATATTCTTAGCATCCTTCTGTAGAATAGCCTTGTCTATATTATCAGAAATACTATCCAGCATGAGAGAAAGGAGAATGATAGAGAAAGTAGAGACGGAGACACATGTAAGAGTGGTGTGGAGATTCAAGAGAAAGTTACCTAGCCAGCAGGAGATGTTCACAGACATAAACTCCCAGGTCATCCATGTGGACATTGGAGTCCTTCCTAAAGGGAGGAAGACAGCCAGGAATTATTAAATCAGAAGAAGGGATTGAAGAGTTAAGATTGGTCTCACAGAGCACTAGGATGTCCAGAATTGAGGAGGAATGATTCCACACTGCAGACATTGGTACAAATAACATGAATCTTGGAGGAAGAAAGGTCGAGTGGTTCAGGCATTTTTTGTTGAGTTGGTTTGGTATCTTATCATCATGGTGTGTTATTTTGGTAAAGAAAGGCCTAGGGTAGTAGCAGCAGTCAGTCATCCAATGTAACAGGTGCAGGAAGGTAACCAGCACAAACTGCAACATAATGCAACCTCGGGGTTGCCCACTAGAGATGCTTGCATGGACACCCTTCCATGTGTATGCATGACATGGTACTGCAAGAACCCCAATATTATGCAACTGTTGATCAAAGCAGCCTCTCAAAATGCTACGCAAAAGTCCAGGTTCCTAACTACCATTCGCAAACAGCAACGAGAAAACTGTCAACCTGGTACCCTCAGTATGAAGAGACGTTCCCACCATCCCACATATCACAAAAAATTCATGATAGCACCTCTTTTATCTTGCTATGCATTCTTGGCAAGGCTATTGAAGTTGTTTTCCATCACCTTCTCCACTCCATTCAGTTATCTTCCTCTTAGTTTGGTTGCCACCCAAGTCTAGAGAGCCTATTCTACCCAACTATTTAATCCATAACTGGGAAAAGAAAAGACAGAATTATTCCTTTTCCAAGGGCATTTGTGCAAAGAATTTGAACTCAGCTTTCCATTTCCACTTTCTGTGCTTATATCAATTCAACTACACACACATTCTACATACTAATATTAGAGTTAATGTGAGGGATTTATAGATGACCCACTCTTACTATTATTATAATCAACAAAGCTTCCATGATTAATATGGTTACGTTACTTGAAAAGTGGGATCTTAATCTGTAGAATGTAAGTTCAAGTCTGGTCCAAAGCTATTTCAAGTTTTTAGAATGTTTGCTCAGAGTTTATCAATCCAGAAGGTTGGGATAAAAAGCAATATTTACAAGACAGACTGAAGCTATCAATGAAATATAACTGAGGCCGCTTATTTCCCAAGTATGCCTGTATGATAGAGTGTCTAGCTAATCTCTACTGCAGACACTTGCTAGGTGCATAAACAATTTTAACATCCACAGAACCAACTTGTCATGTATATTGCAAGCTTAGTTCCAATTTCTAGGAAAGAGTGCATAATCAGTAGCTGAACAAGGGCAGTATGTTCAAACCCTCGGTTATCATGACTTGTTAATTTGTACTAGCACAGTCATGGACAGCTTGTGAACAGTTTTAGCTACTCAATATCTCTCACAAAACTCAGGTCAACACTTGGTATTGGTTTTCTCTAGTATGTTCAAACTCTTGGTCATGATGACTTGTGATTTTGTACTAGCACAGTCACGGATGGCTTCTGAACAGTTTCAGCTCCCCAATTTCCCTCACAAAACTCAAGTCAACACTTGGTATTGGGTTTCAGGCATTTATCAATGGTACCACTTGGTATTGGGTTTCAGGCATTTATCAATGGTACCACTTGGTATTGGGTTTCAGGCATTTATCAATGGTACCACTTGGTATTGGGTTTCAGGCATTTATCAATGGTACCACTTGGTATTGGGTTTCAGGCATTTATCAATGGTACCACTTGGTATTGGGTTTCAGGCATTTATCAATGGTACCACTTGGTATTGGGTTTCAGGCATTTATCAATGGTACCACTTGGTATTGGGTTTCAGGCATTTATCAATGGTACCACATGCTGGGATCATCTTTCAAGGCTGATACTATCAATATGTAAATGCCTTGATAAAATAACCATTGTGGGATTTGAACCTAGGTCTCATGGTGGGAATACTAAGGCTCTAACCACTTAACCATATGTCTATATAAGGAAATAATAATTGCAAACTTTACTTATTTCCAGCAAAATTGTTCTTTTGAATCAAAAATGAAGCAAAAGTCATGAGGATTTTAGTTAGACGGAAATGTCAGCCTCCTCACATAAGGAGAAATTAAATTTTATATATCAGATAAGATGAGATGGATCTTGGAGTTAATCCTAAGCATTTATTCCCTGACCAAGTGAAATGAATTATTTTTGCTCAATATCACAATAGATCAGCAAAAATGAAAATCTGAATATTGCTCAAGGAACATATGAGTCAAATATATGTCTCTATTATCTGAGGCAGATTTAACATTCAAGGGATGAGATTAATTTTTTTTTAAGTATTTAGTTAGTTTTCTTTCATGTTTTGTTTCATTTGTTTTGCAGAATTCATAAGGTAGACTGATATTAATACTTTTAGATTAATCTAGAATAACTATTTTCATTTAGATAATTTATGTGCAAATTCTTCAGAACATGCAAGAAACATACACATATACATGAGCTATTAAGTATATTCAATAACATGTACACATACATACATTCTGCCAATGAATATTACAAAGGTATGCTAAAAAATTTTCATTCCAACCAAGAAGGGATTAAAAAAATAATCAACATTAGTCATTTGGTCAGACTTTTAGAAGTGGGTTTGAGCCAAGAACTTTTCAGTACCTCATGTCATATTAATATAAAATTCTGCTGGATATAAAGTAGAGGAATGTCCTTAGATAATAAACTGATTGCCCCAGAATTACCATATCATTGGAGGTGATAAAAAGCTTCTGGTCAGAATTTGGATGTTTGGTCAGATTTTGTAAAGTGGGCTAGGCGTGAAACTTTTCAGCGGCCATTTGCTGTACTGATATAAAATTGTTTATTATTAGGAATTAATAAAATGATCCCCACAAAATGACTATATATTATATTCATATATTAATATGAAATGTTCTCAGTTTGAATGAGAAGGGATTAAAAAACATTATAATACTTGGGGAAGTAGGTCAAGCTAAAAAATTTCAGTTCCTCCTAGTGATTAAATCTTTGAATGTAGTAAAGAGGTAACAAATAAATGTGACAAAATTCAGCAAATATCCACAAAAAGGGAAAGACAAAACGACAAAGAGGCAAAAAAGGAAAAGTGTTACAATTTTAGTTTAAGATACCTTACTAGAAAAAAAACTGGTTACAGTTAAAAAGTATTATCTTGTGTCTATACTATGATAATTACAATATTTCCTGAAGTTCGCTGTGCCATTATCGGCAATCTTTCTCACCAGAATCTATCTTACAACTTTACAATTCTACCATTCATCCATGCTTGAACAGTGCTGCCACAACTGGTCTGGTATTTCTCTTATGTATTTAAAGATTCTTGATAAAATACAAAGAAGAATCTGCAATGCTATTGGTCCTGACCTGGCATCTCAGCTTCAGTCACCTTTTGACCATGATAATGTAGCTTGCCTATGCCTTTTCTTTAAATATTTTCATAGTAATTGTTCTGATGAACTTCACTCTATCGTACTTAGACTTTATGAACTTAAGTGTAGTATTAAATTGGCAGCATGGTCTCATCATTTTAATGCTGAATTAGCTAGAAATATGTTCTAAGTTCTATGCTAAGAGTCTTTTTCTCTCACACTTCTTGCTTGTGGGACTTTCTTCCTTCTTCTTGCTTTCCAGTAATAACTTTGATCTTCAAAAATTTAAGTGCAATGTCAATCATTATCTTTTTCCTCTTAATTCCTTTTCTTTTATTCTCTCTCCTTAATAATGTTATTTTCCTCATATTCTCTCCTACTCGATAAGACCTTGCATCTTCGTGGCTTTATTGACTTCTTTGTGGTGAAATGATTAAAAAAGAGAGTTCTAAGTTAAAGTATTATATTATTCCACCAATTATAGACCAGTATCTTCATCCCCGTTGTTTTTTCACAATGTTTTAGTCAGTATATACATTAGTCTTCCTTAATTGTATTGGACTGTAAAATTGTGAAATAATTTTCCTTTTTTTTCTCTGTCATAAGAGCATCACAGCTTAAATGCTTACAAACACTTTGCATAAATCATAGGTGTGTGAACTTTTAAAAGTCTAGTGTTCGTACAAAGGAGATTTTTTTTAATATTTGGTAACATGATCACCAGGTGCAACATATGCTTGAGGAAGTCTGAAGAACATGACAGAAACAATAAAAAAGTTCTTGGAATTGTATGCTTTCTGTATGTAACAAGCTTGTTAGCTTGAAAAATGCTTGGGTTTTCTGATTGAAATTTGACATAATATTAGGCTGGAAAGAAAGTCCTGTCACATTCTTCGACATGATCACTTTGAGGGTATTTTTTTAATAGTTAAAGGCAACTGCTCTGGCAAGCTTTTTTTCCTGGTCCCCTAACTATATGAATTTAAATGTGCTACTAGATTGGAATTTAGGTCCTACCTGATTACTGTTGAAATACGTAAATACAATCGCCACTTCCACTTCAACAGTTTCTTTTCTCACACTTCCTACCTGTGGAACTCCCTTCCATTTACTTGCTTCCCTAATAACTACAATCTTCAAAAATTTAAATGCAATGTCAATTGCCATCTTCTACCATCTTGAATTCCATTCATTTTTTGTTCTTTTCTCAATCCCCCCCATACTCAGTCTTTTCTGTCACTTTTACTCTGTGTAACCCACTGCAGTCTCGAGGCAGTTTCACCTTGCATGGAGTGAGATGATTACAAAAGAAAACTAACCATTAATTTTTACATTGTACTGTTTTTGTTTCTTTTTTTGCAGAATATGTAATATCACTAAGTTTTACACAATCCATTGCTTAAGCATCATGAAATAAACTGCTATGCCCTGAATGGTATAAAATCAATAAGACCAATGTATATACATTAATTACAATTAAACAATATGTAATGGTGGACTAGGCAGCAAATAAATGCTGAAAACACTGTTCCTTTAACATTGATACCCTTGAATTAGGGGAGATGTGTTGTGAACAACACCTCAGAAGTTTCAGACTGTCAACTCACTTTATGCTTGACGCACATCCAAAGATTTTTCCCCATTTTGAGTATGGATGGTATCATCATCGGGTTCCACAAAATGCTGCTGCTGAATAACGACATTATGGGAGTATATCCCATGGTTGATTTCCTCAATTTCAACATAAGCAGACTAGACATCAGAAACAGTATGGCTTCCAAGCTGAATATGATAAACAGTCACCTCTTTCAGATTCTCTGCTCACCTCAACTAACACCTCAAGACTTTCCTGAATCCCACGTGCTACCATTGAATATCCAATAGTCATGGCGTCATGGACCACATTGAGTATTTTAAATTCAAGGAAAGAACATTAATAAAATTAAAACATTTAAAGATTATAAATGATAATTTATTTTATGCCATTTAAGTGAAGCAGATGTTTGACAAATTGTTTTTCTAATGCAAGGCAAAAAAGCCACTGAGACACAAGGGGTGTAGAAGAGCTAGAAACAGAAACATTGCTAAGGAGTGAGAACAATAGAAGAGCAATAAGGAGGATAGTAGATAGCAATTGACATTACATTTAACTTTTTTTAAATTAAAGTTGGCTGAAAAAGGTAGTTCCACAAGCAAAAAGGTGAGAAAAGAAACTGTTAGCATTAAATTTATGGTTACATCTAGCCAACTCAACTGTAAATTGATGAGACCTCATTGCCTGTCTAGTACTGTGCTTAAATTCAAAGAGTCTAGGCACCAGAGTGAAGAGGTCATCCAAACAATTACCATGAAAGTATTTATAGAAATGGCAAAGGGAGGTAACCTTATAATAGTGGGAGAGTGACTGCAGCCAAGCCACCAGATTAGGGCCAATAATATTGCTGATTCTTTTTTGGATTTTATCAGCTTCACACTGGTTATATGAAGGTTTACCAAATTTTGCATCAATTTTGATTCTTTAAGCTGAATTTAGATTAGACCCATATCAAACACTGTATGAATTCAAATGGAACAGCATTCTGTCTATAAAAATGAAACTTTAAGTGTCCAGACATGCCAATAAGGGTTTGACCAGTTTTGACAGATTTTTTTTCTTGAAGATTCCTCTCAATCAGGATGACCAAATTCTGCCAATACTGAGCTTCTATAAACTGTACTTGAGGAAAATCCTAAGCAAATTGCATGAGAATTAGTAAAAAGTACAATACAAGTTATGTTTTTATCATAAAACACCTTCAGAAAACTTGTTCAACAGGCTCTGTATCATTTAACTTAATGGGTGACTTCCTCATCAATTGACATCTCAGCTTAATCAAAGAGTTACTCTCTGCCTATCACTGAAGAGCAAACTTCCTACTGAACCTATCCTGGGTAGATTCATTACCAGTGAAAAAGACTGGGTTCTCTAGAATAATGCCCAATGAAAACAACAATGGTTAGCACCTAGTGAAAACCAGGACTACACATGAAAAATTTATGCTCTGTCTTTGGTGGGATATGAAATGGCAATGGTAATATTAACCATTTCCCTCCAGGAAAACATTTGGTATTCATTGACTGAGCAGCCAGAACGTCTTTCAGTTGAAATTTATAAAATATTTTTCTGAAAACGACTTTTCAGAAAAACAGGTTTCTGAAAGTCGAGTAGCTGCTATGAACGTATCGATAGGAATTTCCTTCCTAACCTTTTATTCAAAGTCGTGTGGAATGTTAACATCTTGATTAAGTCATTATTTTCTCTTCGTTACATGTGCTAGTTGTTGCTGGAGTTGCTGATGAGGTTTCTGTCTTGATACAATTCTTAGTGATTCTGTGGTAGTCCACAATAATCAAAGTGGGATATTTTCCAAGACCCTCAGGTTTAATTCACTCAAAGCTTTTTTTTCACTATGAATCATAGGAAGCAGTTGCATACAACTGAGTGTTTAGATAATTCTGAATTGATTTGGCACCATGCATGGTATCTATCATGAAGTATTAAAGCAAAATGAAACAGTTAAAGTATTATCATAAAATAGAAGCATTGCGAAAAGATTTGCAGTAAAAGTACCGATCATTGGTTAACCAGAAAGGTGTACTACTCTTACATAATAATGCCAGACCATATATGGTTTGCGTTCCTTAAGTATTATGGCACTAAATACAGATCTCTTACCCATCCTCCCCACTCTGCTGATATTGCTCCATCTTTTCAGCTCATTGCAACATTTATTTTTAGATGCAAAACTTTTACATTATTTCTGAAAAGGTTAAAAATGATAGTGAATGTTAATTGGCATCAAAACCTGAAAAACTTTGGCTAAATAGATAGGATTGTGTTATCAATAATGAGGAAAACATTATCTTGATTAAATATATCAATTAAGACTGAAGAAGCATTTCCTTTCTATCTTCAAATGTGTCAAAACTTTCTTTCCAACAAATTGCTACGTGTGAAATTTTGGACTAAAAGCAATCTATTTTCTTGAAAATTCAGAAGTTATGACTTTATAAATACTTTTTGAAGCATTTCAAACATTTGCAATTATATTTAAATAACTTCATTTAATCATTCTCAACAGGTGTCACAAAGCAGTCTTTGTAATTCTAGTGCTTTATGTCTAGGGATAATGCATTGACAGTAATAAATACAATCAATTTATTTACTTTATCCCTACAGTATAACCTTGGGTAAGAGTAGGAAATCTGGTGGGGAGTCCCTGCACATCTATATAGCTGCCTATACTCTAGTAATTACAGTGTAACCCGGATATAAGAGAGTTGTCGGGACCGGAGAAGAAGTCTCTTATATCTGGGTTTGGTCTATTTTGCTTTATTAACACAAGCTCTAATTTGGGACCAGAGAAAATCGCTCTTATATCCGAGTTTCTCTTATATCCGGGTTACACTGTATATATACCTTTGTGGTAGTGTGTAGTCAAATTGTTAGGCAAAAACTCAACAGTTCAAATAATTATGGGAATGTACAGGATTCAAAGGACCTTAAATACAGTTTCTGGGAAAGAACACATAATCTGGCATGATCAGCATTTCAAATATAAAAAAGTATACTCAAACCCTCAGTCATGATGACTTATGGCTTCATGCTAGCACAACCATAAATGGTTCTTGAACAGTTTTGTCCACCCAATTTAACTCAAAAGGCTTGCTACACACATACATATATATATATATATATATATATAAAAGAGAGAAAGATTATTAACAAATGTATTATTGTGACAGATGCCTGAACATTGTTACACTTGTGTTCTGTTACATTTCTGTCCTTGTAACATAACCATAACATGAAAACTTCAATAACCTACTATCAAGAAGGTTAGTGTAGACTGATTATCAATGCTTTTTTTGTAATGGATTAACACAAAGACAATATCTGAAACCCTGACCAGAATTTTAGCCCAGCTGGTCAATTGTATTTTCTTTGTTGCCATTGATTATTCTGGTTTGTGACCTCTTAAGGAATTAGTAGATACAGAATAAAACATTCTTAAAGTCAGAATATCAACTTCAGAGGATTTTTCAGGATGATTTGTAACTTTTTCTTAAAAAAAAATATATGAATGATCCAAAGTATTGAAGAAAAAAAGAATCGGAAGAACTGTTCTCCCAAATTGAATTTCTCTGCATCAAGAGATGGCATTAAGTATTTTTCTCCAGCAGATTTTCTTATAAAAGTTGTGTAAATAAGAACACAACCTCTGTCAAAATGCAATAACAAACAGAAAAAAAAAACAATTATCACTAGAAAAAGAAAAAATAGTTTCAGATCTGCCAAACACTTTTGCAATACCAGATCCACATCTTCCATCAACTTTTGGACAAAGAATTGGAGCTGAGGCGCCAAGGGAGATAACCCAATTTAAAATCTGGCATGTGACAAGAAGCAAGCACATGGCATGTATCAGAATCTCTTTGTGTAGTTAATGTGAGATGAGCAACAGAAGGAAAGAAAGAGTGCTTCTCTAATGCTTCATCATAGCATGATTTGGAATTCATTCATTTTTCTCCAGAAATACTCACTGAACCATTGCCCTTTGGGACATATGTTGATAGATCTTGGTGAAAATTTAACTAGAAACATGAAAGACTAAGGTCAAAAGCTTGTTCCAGTGGGATGCAGATATATGATAATATAGTTGCTGACTGAAAAACTTCACATTGAGGTGTATATCCACTTAAGCAATTTTGGCTTTCTCAATTCAGATTGACAAATACTTTGATGTCCAATAATTAACATTGATCCTATAGAAAAAAACTATTGACTTATTCTTTAACTTCTAAGATAACATCTCATGGTAATAAAGAGTAAACTGTGGCAATTTTATACCCTCCATTATCTCTAGCCTCCAACATCATTACATTATGCAATTCACTGACTAATGTAAATAATTCTAAATATATGTTTATCTAACCTCCAGCATCAACAAGATACCAAATTTACTGACTAATGTAAATATTCCCAAATATACAAGATGTTTATCTAACCTCCAACATCAACATGAATTTCTGTATTTTTATTCAAATCTCTGATTTATTTATTCCTTTGAAAAACTGTTAAGGAGCACATGGGATAGAAAGATGTTGGGAGCCATCATCACCTATGTCTTTAAGGGATATGGCAGAAAAAGAGTCTGTATTTAAGAGTCGCCTAGAGATGAATCTTTCGAGACTGTTTAGTGTCATTTCATTGGAAGAAATTGTTTTCTGAACATTTTTTTCAATTTTGTGATTTGAATCAATTTTAATTTCAAATAACAATCTTGGCAATTCTCTTTTCGTACTAATTCTGGAGCATTTCTAAGGGTTTATAAATTATTTGTCTTTCTGTCATTCTAATTTGAGTGCAATTTTTAACTACATGAGTAATCTTCTCACTAGTGTAAACATGCATATGAACAAGCTACTTAATTCTTGATTGTTTATAAATATTGTCATCCTGTTCCAAATCAAAAACGAGTAAATTTCAAATATTAATTATCTCTCTCTTGCTATTTCATAATAAAATACCCTGCGCACATAAGACTCTACTCTCCAGATCAATCACACTAACAACCTGATTATCACTTTCTTCCTTTCCCGATTCTGCGAATAAACAAAACAACTTTCTATGTCTCAGGCATCACATCACTAAGTTTTATCTACTCTTTTGATAATTACAAAAGTTATCCAACAGAAGAGAATAAACCAGTCTTCCTGACAGCCATTCCAATACCCTAGAGCCTAAAACCTTTTGCTTTTGAAGACAGAAAACTTAATAATTCTGGCTACAATCAGTTGGAATCGAAATACTGACTTGGACTTTAAGATTCAAAGAGGCCTTCAGTCAAAGCTTTAACTGTTGTGTTGTCACTGTATCTCAATCAATAAAGTTAATAAATCAGCCAATTATTGCTGATTTGTTAACTTTGCAGAATTTTACAAGTATTGAAAGAATAAATACTGCTTACAAAGCAAAACAATTGAGAAATCCAATCATCTATTCTATTAAACTAAATAATATGATTTTTTTGTTAATTTTGATTAAGTGACATTAATAAAAATAATTTATTTTCCAATAATCAATGAGAGGAAGCAAGTAAAAATCATGCACACACACACATTATATATATATATATATATATATATATATATATATATATATATATATATATGTAATATGTGTATTATATAGAGAGAGTTAATATATTATGCAATATTTGAATGCATAGAGTTTTTTAAAAAAAGAATGCTAAAATAATTACAAAATAGATTTTTACATTCAAAATCAAGTGAATGGGGCTTTATTTGCAATGTTTGTATAAAGCTAGTCAGAGGCTCATTGATTAACATTTGGAAGGCTTTCACAGTATTTCTTATAACAAAACTGAAACAGATAATTTAGTTTATTGATTTATGACTTCTATACGCAATTGGTATTAATATGCATACACAAACACAAATGCATACATATTGATTTATTATTTTTAAGAGCAAATGAATTTAACAATGCATGCATATTAAAGTGTTATATATATGTATATATAGATGATACTGGTATGTGTGTGTGTGTGTATATATATATATATATATGTATACACACACACACACACACACACTCATACATGGTAGTACAGATGTGTGAGAGAGTGCATATGAGTATATTGGCATGAATATGTATAGATAGAGAAAGGTGCACATTTAAATAGATATTGATAAATAAGAAACTATAGATCAGATAATTGCACCTATTCATATGTCAGGTTTGGATTTGTTTTATTGTTGCATAAAAATGTGAAGTCAATTTTTATCAGGTTCATCTGATATCAACCAGACCAAAATTTCATGTTATATCAGTAGAATGTTGCAAATCATTTTTAAATATATACAACAAATTGTTAAATTTACAAACAATCTGCCACACACACAGACAGACAATATATATATATATATATATATATATACATATATATATAGGTAACTATACTCGTGTCTAAAAACCTTCGAATTCTTGATTTAACAATAGCCAAATCAATCTCAAAGGGAAAAAAGGTTTTAAAAAAGAAAGAGCCAGAAGCATGAAAGTCTGTCGAAAATAATCGCACAGATACAGGTTCAAGGCCCAAAGAAAAAACCCCGATACGAGTAAACAACTAACTAAAGAGCACGATACAAACATAGAGCAAACCTAGTCAAACCTAATGAGCCAGACAAACCTACCAAGGTTTCACTTAGGCAGATCATGACGATCTGCCATAAGTGAAACCTTGGTAGGTTTGTTTGACTATATATATATATATATATATATATATATATATATATATATATATAATTTATACAAATATAAGTTTTTCATTTGGCATTGGTGTTAAATTCAGCATCCTGAATCTAGACTTTCATAGACAGACGTTCACTCCATCCACTTGCCAGGGGATATCATCAATTATAGATTTACACTCATGATATGTACATTCTTATTAGACGTGGCATGTGGGACATGCTGCATTATGAATTCATTCTATTAAATATAAACAGAACATTGTACTAAATATGCTACTCATGACTATTACCATTGTTCACATAATACACTCATTATACACCACTGAGGATGACTCATGAGGGTCAAAACCCGGGACACATGCATTATAAAAGTTTTGAACATTTTGTTTATCAACAACTGCAAATTCACAATTTGGAGTGGAATACTCACTAGACACAAAATGACTATACTCTTCAAGATATGCTTCATGGAACAATTCTTGCCTAATTACAAAAACACACACACACACATATATATATATATATATATATATATATATATATAATGGCTGACTCTTCATTTCTGAGTACACTCACCTGCTAGAGTGGGTAGCAGACCTTGTTAAAGAGGCCTGTTCAGGCATATTTGTTCTTCTTTAACACTCACAATGCCAACCTATTGTATGTACTGCAACTATGATGAGCAGACCTTTGTTGCAGTTTACACATAATCTGGCTGGTTCAGTAATTAATCCAGTAGGCTCAAACCCTCAGTCACAATGACTTGTGACTTCATGCTCCTATAATCATCAATGACTCCTAAGCAGCTTTGCCAACCCATTTTCACTCACAAGGTTTAGGTTAACACATCTTATAGTTTTTAGGCACCTCCCAATATGTGTGGTTTCCAGGATTGTCTCCCAAGGCTTATATTATCAAGATGCCAGCTTCTTGACAAATTAACAATGGTCAGATTTAAATCTGGTTTTCATGGCTAGGACATTAACATTTAACCAGCTATCAAAAATAACATTTCTCAATCCACCAGTAACCTAAATAAGATTAATGATACTTATGAATTTATCTGTCCAATGCATCTCTGTAAATAATAAACAATATATGTGAAATATACATTAGACATCAACCACTCTGCCATGCAGTCTTACATATCATTTACCTGAACAAAACACTATTGAACAGCACCATAAGAAACCTCACAAGGACTATAGTAACATTAGACTATTCTTCGCAAATAACGCCATAATATTCCATAACTCTAATGACCAAAAAAGACTATTGAAGCCATTTACATCCAACAAAAATAATGATACATTAATAAAAAATAATTATATAATCATCACATGTGACAAATAAACATTACCATATCCCATAGCCAAAAACTCCCTGTGTTTGGATGTATCCGATACAATTTAAAAATATAAAGGGACTTTAAAACGTATCATTTAAAGCAATTTTTATTATTTTCACCTTACTTTACTTGCAGACATTCCTGACAATGATGTGAGTTGAAAGCTTAGACACGGCCTTCATTTTGGATATTTTGTGCATCTCCAGCAGCCACATTTGCAGAAAATTATTTGCAATTTAGAAAAAAAGATGGGTAAATTAATAAACAGAGAATTTCTATGCTTTTCAACAAAATATAGATAATTTCATGCTTGTGTTTATATATGTATTTCCAAAAATACTTGTATATAAATATAGTATTGAAAAGTTCTCAGTTCAACTAAGGTCAGATTGAGAAAAAAAGATGATGTTTGATCAGTGTTTGGAAAGGGGATCATGCCCAGAACTTTGCAGTACCCTCATATATATATATATATATATATATATATATATATATGGCTTTGAAAATGACAGAACACTTTCTTTTAAAGGGACCATTTTCATCCAACACTACTTCAAAAAGATTTGTTGGAATGACAATAATCAAAATAGTGAAATGTTTCGCCGTTTTGCTTATTGTCATTCCAACAAATTCAGGATTTGTTGGAACAACAATAAGTGTTGAAGAAGTGTTGGACAAAAAAGGTCCTTTTGAAAGAATGTGTTGCATCATTTTCCAAGCCATATTCAAAATCTATGTTACAAAATTCTTCTTTTGTGTATATATATATATATTCTTAGGCAGCATGTTTCATTAAATAATATAGACAAGTTTTGTTTATTTATTTTATGTAAATTCTTTTCATATAGTCTGATATGCTTAATAGCATTATCATTAAAAGAAGAAAGAAAATCACAATATTGATACCATATTTTTTAATCCTATCTAAGCTTTCGGCTTACGCCATTATCAAAGATGACAATTACATTACAATATATTAAACAATACACAGACAAGACAATAATGATATACCTGTTGTTTAAAATGCCTAAAAATGTTAGAGTTGTTGAATGATAACTCTAACATTTTTAGGCATTTAAAACAAAATGCCTGGCCGCATACACAATTCCAGAAAATCCTCGTTGAAAACACAACTATATTTAAACATGAAAACAATAAACAAACTCTAAAAATTCTTGAAGCTATATACATAAAACAGCTGAAACCTAACCTGAACAAAATAAACTATGAAATCTCCACAAATATTCTTAAATGCCTATAATTGATAACAGAATCCATTGGTTTATACCAATAGCTTCCCATACTTAATACGTGTTGTTTTCACTCTCGCATGATAATGTGTGACGTCATGAGCTGTGGTGCAATTTTTGTTTCCAGCGTCTCATATGCACGAGTTTGTTGTTGCTTGGAAATCTTCCATGTAAACAAAAACAGACTATCATTATTGTTTTGTCTGTATATTGTTTAATATATTGTAATATAATTGTCATTTTTGATAATGGCTTATGTAAGCTGAAAGCTTAGATAGGATTAAAAAATATGTATCAATATTGTGATTTTCTTTCTTCTTTTAATGATAATGCTATTAAGCTTATCAGATGATATATATATATATATATAATACATACACACACACACACGTTCCCCAAGAATGCAACGGATCTGACCATAAAAATTGTCCTAACTTTAAGTTTTCATTGCCCCCTTTCATATAGTTTACTTGTGAGCCATTGTCTTCTTTCATAGAGTTCCATTATTATCCTTACAAAAGATAATTACAAAGTTTGTACTAAATTTCTTTCATGTCTGCTTTGCACTGCAAAACATGATGTGGGAGTGACCATCTTGCATTCATGTGCTACATCAGAGTAAAACTATGAAAACTAAAGACCAAAGCAATAACTAAATGCAATACAAGAAACTCCTGAAAGATCCAAGTTGCAAAGAGACATACACAAACAGAATTATTAATGAATATAACCAGAATGAGACTGAAAAAGTGGAACATGCTGAAAGAAACACTAGAGATGTCAGTGAATGAGATTATATCAAAGAAAACAAGACAAGAAAAGAACAATTGATGACAGGAAACTCCAATGATGATGAAAAAGTGACAACAAACAATGCCAAGGAATGGAAAAGAATACTGGACATGAAACACAAAAATTAAAAACAAAAGTATGTAAGTTAAAGAGGAATTACTCAATAAAAAGTGCACAGGAGTAGAAAAGATGGCCAACCCAAATAGAGCAAATATGCACAACAGAATAAAAGAAGTGAGAGGACAAAAGGTGAGATAATCAACAGGCTCTATTAAATCAAAGGAAAGATCCCTGATAATAGAAAAGAAAAAATACACCAAAGATTGAGTGAATACATAAAAGAACTGTTCAAGATACAAGAGAGAAAACTACAATGCTTCAAAATATAGAAGGGCCAAAAATCTGAAGTGGCAGTTGATAAGTTTGTTGCAGGATACTAGTATGGTTGGATAGAAATAAGTCACCATTATGTTGCAGGTATCACCTCTTTGTTTTGTGATGTGTATAGATATTTTATATTAAAGATATATGTGGTGCTGGAACTTTTATCCAGCAAACAATATTGATAGTCTCAATGTGAGCCCGGGTAAAAATAATACACAAAAAAAGTATATGAAAAATGCATGTTATTAACAAATGGAATTACATGTGTACATAATTGTAAAGACATTAAAGGAAAAGAAATTAAAACTATTTAGAAGAGTGTGTGTGTGTGTGTGTGTGTGTGTGTGTGTGTGTGTGTGTGTGTGTGTGTGAGTGTGAGAGAGAGAGAGAGAGAGAGAGAGAGAGAGAGATTCAAAAGTCAACAAAGGACCTAGGAAGCAAACATGCCTCAGTGGCAGCATTCCTGTCTATGTGCAACTACATCTGAAAGCAGGAGTTAAAAAGAGCTAAACAAGAAAGAGAGAGAATATGGTTGCCTTTTTATAGACTTAAAGAGCATCCCCTTGACAGTGGGATAACCTGCAAGATGAACATGAACAAAGCAGAAGGGCCAGGACAAGAACAATGTGGCTTTGTCAAGGATACTGGAACAAGAAATGCAATATTCATAATTAGATTAATATCAAAGACAGCAATACAAATGCAAAAGAATTAACAATTATGTTTTATAGATTAGTCAAAAGAATATGATATAGTATGGCACAAGGATCTATTTGAATTGCTTGGAAAATTAAATCTATTTGGAAAGGACGTTAGAATAATACAGAACTTATAGTAGGAGAAAACCAACTGCATAGGAATAGAAAATGATTTGAGTAGCTACACAAAAATAGAAAGACAAGGATGTGCCTTCTCACCAGATTTATTCAACCTCTATAACAAGGCTATACTAAGGGAGATGGGACATTTATTATCAGTGGGTATAATCTTAACAACATAAGATTTGAAGATGACACTTTGATGATGGCAAGCATAAAAAGAAAACTGCAGCTAATTCTAAACAAAAAAGAAAAAGGAGAAAAAAAGGACTAACCATCAACTGCAAGAAGACATAAAGCATGGTCATCAACAAGAGAAAAAGCCCAAGATGTGAGTTTCAACCTGGAGATGTCAACATCAAGCAGAAAGCCATATAATAAGACTAGCACATTCAAAACCTTGGTCACTACGACTTGTGACTTCATGCTAGCACAACCATCAAATAACCTGTATAAGAAAAGGGACTATTGAATGAAGAAAGCAAAACTGGAAATAACTTTGACCAAATGAATGACACGATTATTTTCATTATTTTCTATAAGTAGAGAAAAAAATTCTTCAAACTGCAAAAACAACAAAAATGCTTGTTACTTACAAGAAACCAATTAAAAAAATCTCCATAAAAATATCTTTCACAAATTTTCCCACTTTTTTTCTCATCAGATCCAGGTAGTATTTATGCATAAAAGAGAAATTTAGCTGAGATATAAAATACGAGAAAATGGCAGGTATAATTCATTATCAGGAAAAGGAAGTAGCGACTAATTCAACTCTCAAAAGTCGTCTTCTTTCTTAATCATTTGCTTTATTGTTACAGGAGATCAGAGTTGTGCATCGAGTAGAAATAATTCATCAGGCTTCATTTTTATTCTTACAGTAGGGGCCAATTGCTTACTCTGAAAATAACCCAACTTTTTGATGACAAAAGTAGGAAACAATAAGTTAATATATATTTCCTATATACTCAGTCTATTTACAGCCAGCGTATAAAAAAACGTCACATTGTATACAAGGCTAGTGAAAGAAAAGCATCAACTGGTTCTCACTAGTAAAATATCCCATAAATGAATTGTTTCATAAAAGACTCATGCTAGCAGAAAATATTGCTAACATGGGGTAATTTCTTTCAGTTAAAGGCTGAGACACCTGCCATCTTTCCATGTGGATTTCTCCCGGAAATTTTCCCCACAACGAGCTATAATATACAACAGAATTCAGCAGCACATTGTAGTTTGTTCTTTGTATTTTGCAGTGCAGCTCATTAGAGCTCTGTGAAGTGTCTGTAGCCATTTCTCTTGTGGTTATGCAGTCATATGAATATGCGATCATTTCAATCACAGAAACCTATGTAGCAGCTTCAAGAGGAAATTGTAAAGATGACAAAAACAAGGCAACAAATAGAAATGGTTTACAGTTTTACTGAGATATTGCTGCCAGCTTTCAACAATATAATTTTTTTAAAATTTATTGAGTTCAAATCAGTGGAAGAAAGTTGTAACTGAAAATGGAAGATATGCTTTTAGAAATGAATTTGTAAATGTATAAAAGAAACAGAAGTCATCAGCAATATGAGATAAAATTATCTTCTTAACATTCATTTATCAAGACAGAAAATGTCAACAAAGGAGAGCATCGACTAAAAAATTTAGCCGACAACAGGTGCAAAAGTAAAATAATAAAACAGAATAGGCTGACAAGTCTGCAAACTCTACAATAAATGCTTTGCTGCTTCTTGCTCTACAGCTTGTAAATCTTCTTCTGAAGTTCCAATCTTTAAGAACTCGTGCTAACTATCTGATCTTTATAACTATTGGCCTATTAACTTTCTTCCTCTTTTTGACAAAGTATTAGAGGCTCGTTCCAACTCTGAATTGGTTAAACATCTCCCCTCACAGGATTTTCTTTCAGATAAGCAATATGGCTTTCACTTCTTTAGGTAAACTGCTGATGTATTAAAGTATATTAATGAGAATCTATCAACCTTTAGATAAGAATGGTGAAGCTTGGGCTGTTGCTTTGGATATATCTCAAAGGCATTTGACAGGATTTGGTATAGGTCATGGTATTTTTGGATTCATTTTTTGACTGAATTAGTCTTTCTTATCAAATTGTAAAATGAATGTTGTCTTGAACAGTCACTCTTCTAGATCCTTTTGTATTAAAACAGGTGTCACTGAGTGCGCTATCCTTGGATATACATTGTTCCTAATTTTCATCAATGACCTTCTTGATGTCATCAATTGTCAACTCAGTAAGTCTGATCAGTTTGATATGGTCAAATTAGCAGCTGATCTAAAAGAGGATCTACAATATGTTGTTAACTGTTAATTTTAAGGCCTCCAAAATGAAGCCGATCTCTTTTAATGGTCTGAAAAAACCATTCGGCCTTACATCTGCATAACTGATGCTAACTTCGAGTGACTCCTTGTACCCTCTTTGGCTAACATCTACCACTGGCATGAAATGGAAAGATCATATTGAATTAATTGCTTGGTCTACTGCTAGGAAAGTTGGTTCATTGTGTCATACTAGACAATATTACTTGCCAGAAATTATCTTAGATATTTATAATTCTACCATTCATCCATGCTTTTGATATTGCTGCTACATCTGGTCTGGTGATCTTGCTTTTGTCTTTAGAGATTCTAGATGAAATCCAAAGAAGAATTTGCAATGTTATCAGTCCTCTCTTCTGGCTTGTTGCTTTCCAGTCAACTTTGATCTTCAAAATTTTAAATGCAATGTCAATCATTATCTTCTGTTTTTTTAATTCTTGTTCTTTTATTGTTCTCTCCCCTTAATAATGTACTAAAATAACAATTGCATACAAAATATTTAGATTTAGGCATAGCAGTTGATATGTTTCTAAACATGAACAACCAACCAACTTAGGGTTTTTTTTTGTATTTTCTCTCACATAGTAACCCCCTTCTGTCTTAGTGGCTTCATTAACTTGCTTGGGTTGAAATAATTTAAAAAAAATTTACAATAATATTATCATTGGAAAATATTAGGAAAGAGATTTATTAGAAGTGCAATAAAGCCTAAACACAGGAGAGTGAATTTATACATTTTCTTTGTTCTTGAGAATTGATAACAAAATTAATAAACACTATTTATTAGATTATTTATTTACACAATTTATTATATGATTTATTGGAATGGTTGGCAAAACATTGGCTAATTGCCAATTGATTCAACCTTTATAAAATGGTAAATAATAAGAATGCTTTATATTTTGTTTACATATTTAATAATTTAGTAAATGTTTATAAATATATGAATAAAAACTGTTTTCATATTTATTTCTTTATAAATTGGTAAATTATAAATATTGCATTGAATTAGTCTTAATACAACTATATGAGTTTTTATAATGTTATAAATATAAAATCTAGTAAATAAATAGTTTTTAGTTTTTTCATTGTAAATTCTCAAGAACAAAGTAAAATATATAAATTCTCGTTCCTCATATGTTTAGGTTTTATTACAATTCTAATCATGGCTTTTTAAAACAATAAACATTGCTGAAGAGTGAAGGAGGTTAAAATAGAAGTGGTATCATGGGAAAAATGTCCTTTTGGCAATGCTTTTTTTGGAGGCACAAAGTCCATGTTTACCAAATTTTATTCTAATCCAACATTTTTATTACTTCAAGTGTTATACTTAGTGGGTATGCATAAAATTCTTTAAAAATTGTTTTGTTTAAATTTTAGATACAAAACTTAGCAGATATGGGCTTTTGAGAATAACTGAACAAGGAAGTGTGAATTCTTCACAAAGATGAATAAAACCATCCTGGGCAAAGCATGCCATATCAAATTGTGGTTTCGTCTACAATGGGGGACACTGGTTCGAAAAGGGATATTCACACATTTCCAGAAAATAATTTTTTTTTAAGTAAGTAAATATGAGAATGAATCAATGTGCACAGCCTGATACATAGTTATGAACTAAATTTTGATCTGAAATATTCACTGTATATTCAGTACTTAATTAAGTGTGCAAACCAAGAAGGATATTATGTTGAAAAATAAATATTTTGTAAAGTAAATGCATATTTTATTATTAAACAGAAGATTTATTCACCTACCTAGATAAAAATGTATGCATATATATATATATATAGAACAATATCATATTTAGAGAAAATGAATGAATTTTATTTTTGAATCTGACATATTTTTATTACTTCAAACATTATATCTAGTAGATACCTGTATTTGAGTAGATACTTCTTTTATTTTAAACAGTTTTTATTTTATCTACCAGCCTGAATACTCAAGAAAACTTAATAAAGAAAATGTGCCCTTAGGCAGGATTCAAATCTGCATCTCTCTTTTCAGGAAGAACTGCCATTTTACACATACCTGTAGCTGTAATAGATACTGTATAAAATAAAGTGAGTGCCTACTCAAGTATGCATAGTCAATAAAAATAACATTTGAAGTAATAATATATATATATATATATATATATATATATATATATATGCATCATATTTTCATTCAAGCATGTTTGGTTAAATAATTTAAACATTATGTCTATTTATTTTAGTTTTAATCTTTTCAAGTCCACAAATTAATTTCTTGGTTGGTGTAGAAAATGGATTAAGTAAAATTCCAAAATTTTCTACAAATGAATTTTAATAACACCATAAATTCAAAATATGTTTTTTAACTCTATACAAAGGAGGTAACTTATGTGATTTAAAAAAAAAATTTTTTAATGTATATATATATATATATATATATATATATATATATATATATATATGGGGTGATTGAAAAGTAACTCCCAATTTCAAAATACTTATAATTTATTTATTAACTATAATTTTTACAAGAAATTGATATGAGAGGAAAGCATTTAACATGTATTTAAAATTCGATATGGGCACCAGATTTCACTACCACCTTCTTGAGCTGCCCAAGAATCACTTCAGTTGGTTTCACCAAAAACTCTTGTGGTATGGAAGACATAACTTCTTGTATTTACCTTTCAAGTTCTTCCAAAGTCTTGGTTTGGTATAGTAGGCTTGCTCCTTTAACCATCCCCAAAGAAAAAATTCACAAGTTATTAAGTCAGAACTCCTGGCTGGCTACTCATACATAAAATAGGGAGTTACTTTTCAATCACGCTCTACACATACATGTTAGAAAATATATTTATACATAAATATATATTATAAAAACTATATTATCTGCATCAGTATATTAATAAGTAATTGTTATTTAAGCTAGGAAAAAAGGTAACAACAAAAGAAAAAAACTGTAAGTTTTTCAGTTATGAAGTCAAAGGAATGGGGTACCCACTCACAGAACTGTGAGAAAAAAAGTTTGTTTTGCAAATTAGTTCATTTCTTCCTGAATCCTGAAATGTGACTTTATACCTGGTTTAATTTAGTCAAAGTTACCCAGTTTAAAGAGCGATGTTGAACATAATTGATGTGCAGTTTACATTTCTGGCAGCTGATCAGGAAAGTGAGCTTTCCAATTTGTCAATATTTGATTACATAATAAACATTTTACTACATAAAGTGATAGTCAATCTGGAATAGGCAAAGAAGAAATTTCATTACTGATATCTAACTTAAATGATGATCAACTAACCTAATTTTGCTAATGAAGAGATTTAACTCACTTTAATCCTAGCCAGAATTAAATTTAGAAGATTTAATTTGAATAAGTTTATCAGTTTTTACACTAGGATAAAAATGTTAACAAGTTTAAAAAGTTGCAGTTTTTTGAAAGGGATTTGTGAAACAGGGAAATTTGCATTTTAAAAAAGGGCTGGGTACAGTGGACACTTTTCTTAGAAACATAGTATGATCCTGAGTTGCTAATTTAG
Source organism: Acanthosepion esculentum (assembly GCA_964036315.1). Lineage (NCBI taxonomy): Eukaryota > Metazoa > Mollusca > Cephalopoda > Sepiida > Sepiidae > Acanthosepion > Acanthosepion esculentum. Next base: position 1,928,362 of record OZ038501.1, read on the forward strand.
TTAATATTTTATTAGTATGTCATTGAAATAGAAGAAGATATCACTCCAGTCAAATAAAATTAGATTTTTCATGTTTTTTTTTTTGTTTTTTTTTTTTAAGCGTATCACCCCGAGCAAGGCTGGTGGCCACTATCACGCAAGGGGTTACAGAAGGGTTGGAGGAAGAGCAGATAGGAGTGGTAAAGGAAGGGTTGTGGAGAAAGAGAAGGACGGAGGGCCGATCGAGGTGGGGACGAGTTTCTAACAAGGCAGTTGACGATAGAAATAAACCGAAAATCTCAAACATTGGCTATTAAGTGGGCAAACAGATTATATTCCCAGTGGTCTATATTAAAAACAAACAAAATTGGACAAGGGGAAAAAGAGGTTAGCAGGCGTTAGCTTTTAGCAAGAAAAGAAAAATATAAATAAATAAATAAATACAATTAAATTAAAAATAGTTATTAATAAAGTATTTACTCACTGGGATTCAGTTTTAATATCGACGACATACTTCGCAAAAGACACAAGCGATAGTTGGCGGCACGCTCGATTCCCCGAGCTTCAAGTTACAAAGAACGCAGTGTTGGTGGCAGTGGGGAGGGGTCGTACGACCGCTATTCCACCACCACAACAGTGGGCCGGGAAGGGCTTTTTGTAGGAGAAAGTGTGTGACTATTTGATAATTGCTAGGCCAACTTTTGCTTAACATTAGATTTTTTGGAAATACAAAATTGTGTATATGCTTGGGTGCCCCATATTAAACTCGACCTTGTGTCAAATCATGTCTGTGGGGAGACAAGTAAATATCTGCTTTGGTACATTTAAAGTGTAAATCTGTAGAATTTGGAAGAAATGCAATATGTATAACAATTTGTCAGTATAACAGCTTAGAACATTTATAGATTATAATCCATCTAATCCATTTAGTAACCAATGATTGGTAGATATAATTTATAAGTAACAATTCATAAACAAGAAAAAAAACAAATTAATAATAATGGATGTAGCATAAATATCATAGGTATTTTGTAAAATGAGGGAAAAATCATCCTAGATTAATATTTGGATTAAATTTTCTTTATCAACTGATTAATGTTTTATCTAATAATATCATGTGGAAATGCTATTTGAACCCTCACTGAAAACAAAACAGAGCCCTAAACAATAGGATCTTACCATTTAGATCTATTACAAAAAATGTACATATGTGAGCATGAGAAAACAAACAAAACAAGTGCCAAAGGTGGAGTGAAAAAAAGAAGAAAATAATTTCTTTGTATTGCCGATATAGTGGCTGAAGGCAGAATGTCCCTTCATGGTTGAGGAAAGTGACTTGGAAGATGGAGACAATGGGTAGGACCTGGAGTTGATCAGTGTTTTGGGACAGTTGACCAAAGTCACTGGTGGCGATGTTGACAACTTGCCTGCTTGTCCACAACTCTGCTTTCAGTGTCATGAGTGGTGTCCTTAAAAGCAGACAGTGTGGATCATGACATTTCTATCATGCTATTGTGGCAACATTCATGAGTGGCTCTTTTTATATCATGTCTTATAGTTTTTGGAGGAGGGATTTGTTTTGTGACACTGATCTGATGTTGAAACCCCTTGCACAGATAGTGACTGTCACCAAATCTGCTCAGCCATTGTCCTATTTGGTAACATAATTATTGTGAGCTCAATTCCTTCAACTCAGGGGAAATAAGCAAGCATTAATTGAGCAGTATGATAAATAAGAACCAGACAATATTTCTAGACACGGGCAGTGGAATATCAAAATTCTTCACCACCCCACAGCATAGATTAAATAAAGGGTTCAGTTCAGAATTCTCTGTAAATTACCCAGAACAATATACATCTGAGGAAGGCTGGAGAGCACAACTGCTGAAACATTTTGATAACAACAACAAAGATAGGGACAATAGTCTGAATATAAGTAGTGTAAATAATGATGACTCCTCATCCCAGAAATTAAAACAGAAATTATAGTCAAACCAATATCCAAATCAATCCAGCTTCCTCTCATTCTCTATAGCAAATCTACCAGGCTAATTTCCCAGATTGTCTTTTATATTGCCATTCTGTCAGATTCTCATCTAAACCTTACATGTTTTTACCTATGCAAACTTTTCTTAGTGGTTTCATTAATTTTACTAGAAATTTTGGGAACTGTATTTGAGTAAGATTTATCTAATTTGCTTATTGTAAATTTTATGTCTACTTTTTCCTTATCATTTTACCCTAAGCAAGGCAATGAAGCCACTAACATGCAAGAGGTTATTGAATGTTAGAGAATATGAGAAAAATATACTATTAAGGAGAAAGAACAATAAAAGAACAAGAATTAAAGTCAGAATTTCTCAGTATACTGGCTGTTCCCACCAAAATTGAAATCATTTTGTAGTCTAACAGCATAGCCAATTATCACTCAAATAATCTCAAATCTTAACAAAATGTGTAAAAACTAAGTTGACTATGCAGATTTATCTCAGTTCGAATCTACAAGGAGGATGCATTGGTTGGGCCAGTGATAATGACAATGTGCTGTTGAAATAGCCACCACGAAGCTTATTTGTGAAGCTTTGGGAAATCGGTTATAAAATCTACATCCCTTTGAATATCTTGTTTGAATTTTGATAAAGAAATCTTTTATTGTTCAACATGAAGCTTATTTGTGAAGCTTTGTGAAATCAGTTATAAAATTGACATCCCTTTGAATATCTTATTTGAATTTTGATAAATAAATCTTTTGTTGTTCAACATGAAACCTATTTAATTTTGTTTGCTTGGGACATGTAATTACTCAAATATTCACATTTTAAATTATGTCAGTTATTTGGGGGACATTCTGTATATGAATTTAAAAAGGATATAAAGAGAAAAATGCATAAAGAGAAATTTTATGTGTCATGTCCCTTCAGGACGTGGTTGATCGTGGCTTTCCACAATTTCCTATTCTTCATTGCTCTAAGCAATGTTTCTCACCTTACTATCTTTCCCAGTCCCTTTACACATGCACATTACAAAGATTACTCAATTATCTTCAATATGTCCTATGAGTGTATAATATTCCACTTTCGCTTTCCTAGAAATTTCATTTGTCTTATTCTGGTCCTAAGTAAAAGTGTCCTTTTTATTCCCATTTTAATTAAAACTTCCTAATTGCTCACATGTTCTGTACATGGTATTCTCAGCATCCTTCTACAGAACTATGTCTCTGCTGCTTCAAATTGCCTTTTCACTTGCAAGGACATTGTCCAGTATTCACTATCATATAGGAGAATCTGGCTAATAGTATTTTTAATGTGGTCAAGTGCAAAATTACTTGACAAATAAAAACAAGCAGTTATAGATTAATGATAAAAGGTTAAATATTAGATGTACACACATACAGAGGTAAGCACAAAACAAAATTCTTTTTATAAGATTAGATGATGAATGTATTTGGACGTAAACTAGGACATAATCCATATTCAATTAACAAGCAAGATTTAAAATTTTTTACCTCATCTTTTTTTTAAAAAAATCATTTTACTCCAAGCAAGACTGCAAAGCCACTAAGTCATACAGGGTGACTAGGTGTGAAAGAATCTGAGAAAAATATTATTAAGGATCAAGGACAATAAAAGAACAGACATTATGAAGATAATTATAGACATTGCATTTAAGTTTTTGAAAATCAAAATTGATTGGAAATCAGGAAGCTGGAAGAGTGTTCCACAAGCAAGAAGTGCAACAGAAGAAACTGTTAGCAAAGAACTTTTGAATGCAAAATGATGAAACTGAGCTACCAATCTAGTACTGTGCTTAAATTTGTAAAGTCAAGGTACCATAGAGGAAGGTTCATCAGAACAGTTACCATGAAAATATTAATAGAAAAATCACAGGGAAGCTTGTGAATTAGTGGGAAAGTGACTGAAGCCAAGATACCAGATCAAGAACAATAATATTGCAGATTCTCCTTTGAATTTCATCAAGAATCTCTAACTACATAGTAGAAGCACCAAACCAGATGTGGCAGCAACATTCCTGGATGAATGGTAGACTTATAAATGTGTAAGGCTAATTATTTAAATATAATTGCCATTAATTTCTTAAATATACAGATATAAAAACACATAATCATATATATATATATATATATATATATATATATATATATATATATATATATATATATATATATATATTAGTAAAGCAATAAAGCCAAACAAATGGTTACTTAGAGTGACATAATCTGAGAAAAATCATTAAGGAGAGAGGACAATAAAAGAACAGCTTCAAGGAGAGAGACGATGACAATTGACATTGCATTTAAATTTATGAAGATCAAAGATGATTAGAAGGCAAGAAGCCAGAAGAGAGTTCCACAAACAAGAAGTATGAGCATAGAACTTATGGCTATATCTATCAATTTCAACTGTACATCTTCAGCACCTATGATCTCTGAAATACATTAGCTGTTATTTTGTTATTATTGCCTTGCTTGTGGTGCAATGATTAAAACAATATCAAAATAGGAATGAAATATAAACCCAGTCTAATATACCAAGTTTGTTACTTAAGTACTGATTACCTATAAATTAATATATAGTGGCTATTTGCATTTTAAAAGTTTCTGACAAATGATTGTTATCAGATTTGACACCCTGTCTTTTGGCTGACTTTCTGCAGAAATTTTTAGAAAGAGTTGTTTAAATCCCAAGATGCAATGCAAATACTTGTTGCAAATGTCTGTGTCAATTGGTTTATCATTGTTTATATCTTAACATTTTCTGCTGTCTCTTGCAGAAAACATAACAGTTTCAATATATGACATTACTGCTTCCCCATTGTGACATGCCAGCACGTGTTGCATTCTAAAACAGGTCTCCTTTTTGCTTTTTGCTTCTGCCAAGCATTTAAGCCATCACAGCCACCACCGCAACCACCCCAAATCATTATTGCAGATAACTTTCTATTGAAAAGCAATGTACAATAGCTGCAGTGACATAAACTGAGTTCAGCTTCAAGCTAAAGAAGCCATAAATAGTGCATTAATTCATTTAGTCTATTTACTTTGGCTGAGTTTCCTTTTATTGTTATTGTTGGTAAGGTGTCTTTTTTGGAAAATCTATTTTCTGTCTGCTAATAAATACTTCTAAACGCATAATCAAGTACACATAAACACACGTGTGTGTGTGTGTGTGTGTGCTTATAGACTGTTATTTGAGTTTCTTTGACAATAAGAGATTGGAATATCTCATCATCAAATGTCTTTAGGGAATGCACTTTGAGATTTGGATGCATAGAAAGCAAGGCTTTTCCTTTGAATATCTTGCATTTTCAGGTCTTCCTTCTTTCCATAAGCTGAATGCAAATAAATTTTAATATAGGAAAATGTTTAATATGTTCTGCTTAAAGTGTATTAACTGTTAACTGATTTGCTTTAACTTTCTGTCTGAATTTCTGGCATGAGAAGTTATTATTTACACTTGCACTAATGTCCTCATCTTTGTTTGCTATAAACTATTAATTCATATTTGATTGGTTTGGCTTGTTCTGTTTCATGGCATATCAACCTTAGTGGGTTATTTAATGCTGATAAGTTATGTATTGCTGGTAAGATTTTCTTTCTTTCAAAAATGTATTGCTGGTAATAATTATTTTTTCAAAAATGTAGACCTGGGAACATCAGCAATTAAGAAGTGGTTCCATGCTCCTCAAAACATCCTGATCAGAGGCCTTGCTGCCAGATGTAGCTTATCGTCATACCCAGGGCAGAATTCATATTTGAAGAACAAACCAGTTGTTACATGTTCCTTGAAGGTGCTAAACTTGTCAAAATATTAAGCTGAAAATGTGGGCAGTAGACGCGTTCAGTTACATTGTGCACAGATTCCCGTTCTTCTATGTGCTGTGTCCTTTCAGGATGTTTGCGATCATGACTCTGCACAAATTCAGTACTTCATAGCTCTTAATAACTTTTGTCATTTTCCTATCTCTCCAAAACCCTGCTCTGTCAGACATATGCTCATGCCTGCCAGGTTGCTTGTGAATTGATTTCATCTGGCTATCTTATCTTGAATCTGTCCTGTGAGTATCAAATTTTCCAAGCTCTCTTTCATCATTATGTGCCCCAGAAATTTCAACTTTCTCTTCCTTTTGTTAAGCATAAATGTCATTTTTGTTTCCATTGTTTTTAGAGCTCCATTGTACCTTCAAGGTATTCTCAGCATTCTTCTGTAGAACCACATTTTTGTTATTTCAAGTCTTTTCTTCAAGACTGAGGAGATTGTCCAGCATTCATGGCCATATAGAACTATACTACATAACAGTTCAGTACTAATGATATTTTTCTGCTTCTTAATACTTTGCTCAGCTTTTGGAAGGCATTTTCACTATCACATTGTGCCTTGGGATTTCCGTGTCACACATTCTGTCCTCTGTCAATACACTTCCAAGATATCTAAATTGTTGGACCCATTTTCAGCTGATCCTTTTGTGAAAATCAAATAGTATGAAATGAAAATAAAACCCAAACATATGCGGAAAGTGAATTTATACATTTTTTGTTCTTGAGAATTTACAACAGAAAATATTAAACACTAAATAGTGTTTAATATTTTTTGTTGCATATTGTAATATTTTTTGTTGTTATTTTCCGTTGCAATTTATTTGTTGTAAATTAGTTTGTTTATTTGCAAGAATAATTTTATAATTACAGCATTCTAAGAACTAATGCAATTGTATTAAAAGTAATACAATGAAATATTTATCATTTGCCAGTTTATAAAGAAATAAATATAAAAACATTTTTTATTTATAAATTTATAAACATTTACTAAATTCTAAAATATGTGAACCAACTATAAGGAAATCCTTATTATTTACCATTTTATAAAGTTTGAATCAATTGGCAATTTGTCAATGTTTTGTCAACCATTTCAATAAACTAGTGTTTAGTATTTTTTTTTCTCAAGAACAAAAAAAATTTATAAATTCACTTTCATATATTTAAGTTTTATTAAAAATCTAATAATGCTTTTTAAAACAATAAATATTGCTGAGGAGTAAAGTTAGTCAAAATAATAATAAATAATAATTATGATAATAATAAATAATAAAAAAGTGTGTAAATCCCTTTCTTGAGGGGTTTGTAATACATTATTTATCATCTCGCAGTTGCGTGTCTGTTTTGGGGAGAATGCACTCAGGGGCAACTCTGTCAAAGGACAGAGTCACAATTGAGAAAAATTATACTGATAGGTGCCCAGCCCTGGGGAACAGCTACCCGGGGCCATGCCCTCTCATTGCACCAGAGAGAGAGATCGGTGCTCACACGAAAGCCAATGCAACCAACGGTTGCAGGGGCTGCAGGCAATTTTTGTTCCTGGCCCAAGTGTACGCAATTGGGTCCCTACCTTAAAAAAGACTGTGTCACAACTCGTCTTAGTGAGGAGACAGAGTAAATACCTAGTTAAAATAATAATTGTGTCATAGGGAAAAAAAACATCCTTTCAACACTCCTTTTTTTCTTTTTTTTTTTGTGGGCATGAAAGTCCAAGATTGCCTTGTTTTGACTGTGAGAAAAGATGAAAAAGAAAAATATATCAGAGATGCTGTTTGGCTTTAGTGAGAATGAGAAAGAAAGAAAGAAAGAAAGAACAAGATAGAAGAGCTGGCAACACTCTCTAAAATGTCTACTTCAGTGAACTGAGAAATTTTGTCAATTTTAAACCTTTTCATTTGTATCCTCTTACTTCTTTAAATAATTACCTGTATTCATACTTATGATTGTTATTGCAATACTTTGTTAAAGTGAAGTTCAAATAGTTAATGATACAATAGGGGAATTTCTATAGATATTTAACTTGAAAAGGAACTTATTCAATCATTAACTTAAGAATTATGTTTCATCATAAAAATTTAAATTTTCACAGGTAACTGCTAGTTATATAAACCAGGTGTGCTTCTAAACTGCAAAATATGTTTCCAAGGGGCAAAATATAAACATTAAAACAAGTTTAACTAGCAAACAAGATCCTTTTTATAGACATAAGATACTTTAAGTGGAAATGATAGTTTGCTAGCAGAAGGAAAGAAAAGAATCCTTTTCCTGTAAATTCAAATCAAAGGGAAAAGAAAAGAAAAACAGGTAAAGAAAGATCATGTGTTGGATAAATCTAAGAATGATGTGAAACTTATTTGCTTACATGTAAAGCTCTAAAGAGCCTTTGCCCTGTCGGACACATTTAGACGCCCAACTGCACGTTGATGTATGTATTGCAATATCTACTCCGAAAAGCACAATTCACTAAACATGACAAGATGTCAAAATAAGTTGTGCAAGAATTCTTTCAAGACAAGGAAGCAATACATCTATCCTCAAAAGGATCCCTCTCATCTTCTTATGCATATATGTAAGACACTTATCTAGTGCATGTAAGGTAGGGGAAAAAAAGACAGAGGAAACAGTCAGGGGTCAGGTGGAGGGAGACAGCCGTGGGAGAGAGTGACAGGAAGGATGGTATAGGATTCTGCACGATTGTCAGAAGGCTGAGCCTTCTCACAAATGCTATAAGAATGTATCTGTCTGACAGCCAGTGACTCTCTTTGTGTCATTTCAGCATCTTTATGAAAGGCGACACCGAATATCATGGATATGTGTTCCTATCACATTCAAGCACATGTTAAACAAGACTTAAACTTGTGGCAGGTGATAGCTTCCATGCCATCAATGATAACCTTTATGTAGTAAACTAGAAACTTGTTCCTGCTTCTCAGCTTCAAGTGTTGGTCTTTCCCTCTTCATAAAGTCTGTTACTTATAAGGTCAATTTGCCAAGCTTGGCTTTACTGGTTTTAATTTCTTTGTATATCTCTGAGAATCGACAAATTAAATCAGTCCAATAATCTAAAAAATATTAAAAGACATGTTTATCCCTTTGGGTATCCCTGCACAGATCTTAAATCTTTGTATTGGGCGCCCAGTGAGGATCAAACTCACTACTCAGTCAAGACTGTTCTAGTGAATCAAGCTTGTTAACCAGTACACCATATCAACATGCCCTAGTGATTTTCTAAATGTAGCTTTGATCTGACACAATGTCAAAAGTATGGAGCACCCAGTGAGGATCAAACTCACAACACAGTTGTAATTGTTCTAGTGAGACAAGCTTGTTAACAAATAAACCATGTCGATGTGACCCTTAAAATGATTTATGGATGGTGTAATGGATAGCAGCTCGGAATGAGAAATCTGAGAGCTATGTTCAAATTCCAGTTGAGTTTTTTACATTCACTTATATGCAACTACCCTCGGGAAAGGTCTATGTCCATCTTTTTCTCCCCCTAGATATGGGTTAAATTGTAGGACTTGCATTTGGAAAGATCATTACCTCCCCACAAAAATTGTTAACGCAATAATCACTTGTTAAATAAAAAATATCCAAACTATCCAAAATATGTTTTGACTTTAAACAACCCATAATGGGTTGATAAGCTGTAAAAAACAAATCAATCAATCAATATAATAATTAATGTCACAATGTGTCCAGATAAGGAATTATCATTATTACATGCCTTTCCAAAGGGACTAGTATTCTCATCTTGTTTGTTATATGCCCAACACTTCAGTCTTTGTAGCCTCCTATTTCCTACAAGTGTTGGTTTCAACATGGAAAGGCAAATGAGAACAATTTATTCCCATTAATAAAGGGCTACATTCTTAATTCTCAGAACACATATATATATATATATATATATATATATATATATATATATATATATATATATATATATCACAACAGCTCCCAGGGCTTATCCCCACATCACATTGAAACACTGGTTCTCTGAATTTAAACAACATTGAGTCTGGTCACTACCTAGATGGGTAAGTGCTTGGGAATACCAGGTGCTGTAAGCATGGATATGCAAGTGGTGTAATGGATAATAGCTTGGAATTTTTAAACGGAGAGACGGGTTCCAATTCCAGTTGGGTTAGTTATATTCACATGCATAAATACCCTTGGGAAATGTATGAATTCACCTATTCTCCCCATGTATGGGTTAATTAGTAAGACTTGTATCATTAAAACCATTATTATCTCCGAAAATAAAATAAAGTTGCATACAAAATATTTAGATTTCTAGCATTAAATAACCCATAGAGGTTGATATGCTGCTAAACAAAAACAACCATCAACCAACAACTGCCATGTAAATATGGCCAGATAGACAATGGCTGTAATGTTGCGATTATAGCAACCAAGATGAGTATATGATCCCAAATGAAAAAATATATAATAATGACTTATAAGGATTTAGTATTTCTGTCGAAAAGAGTTTCTCCTAAAAAAATTTTTAAGTTTACACATCTTACAACTTTTTCCTTACTCTATACTAGCTCACCTTTTTATGGTAAAAATTTCATCATTCAATGAAAAGAAATTAAAATTCAAAGCCAACCTTTCAGCAAAGTTGTAATATTAAAATATATTACAAGTTTGTTGAAAAAAATAACCAGTATAGCAACAAATTTATACTGCTTGATACACAGCCAATGAATTGCAAAGTATAAAGGTTGGAATAACAGCTCGGGGCATGATAAGACTCAAGAAAGCTTTTTTTGAGCTTGAATGGCGAGTGACATCTAGACCAAGTGAGGGAGAGATCTTCTTTCAAGGGAGACAATCGTCATCAAAAGAGGTAACTCCTGTTGCTCTATACCACAAATGTTATATAAATAAAAAAAACAAAAGAAAACACTTCTATACTAAGGTAAATGTGAAGATTTTATTTTGCAACTTGTACTTATACACAAAAGTAAAGTGAAGAAAAAATATTGAGGCCTTTTCAAATTCTGAATTTGAGAATGCTCTAAAATATTCTTAAAGCTTGCTGTGTAAGGTAAACTATGGAGGATGCTGACATAATCTATTGCGTAAAAAATGAAAGTGAGTAAATGTTGTTGCTGAACTTTTATTTATTAATGTTCTGTTGATTTTTTTATTTAAAATTTTTATTTTATTATTTATTTTTTAATGTCATTATTATTTATTTCTATATTTTTACTTTAATTTATTTAATTATTTTTATATTTATTTATTTTAAATATTTAAAGGCCTTGAGTTAAAGGTTACAAAACATAAAGAAAGAAGTATATAATGATTAGATGACATGAACGAAGGAACACTGCCAGTGCAAGGGTTTCGTGACCCCCAATCTATGACACGCCCCTCCCCCTACTCTGCTACATCTCAATGTTCATAAGGTAGTATTCATATAAAATACAAATTTTATTCTAACCTATTTATGTACAATAACGGATCAGATGCAATATAAGTGACCAATTGAACTAGAAAATTTGAAAATAATCCATTGTATCTAAATACAAATTAGAGACATGTCATAATAGATCATAGATAATAAATCAACAAAACAGGAAATTTTAATATCAACTTGAGATTATTCTGGTTGAAAAATTTTAACATATTCAACATTATCGATAAAAAATAGTGAATTTTATATAGTGTTTTTTTTTTCAAGGCTTACCACGAGCAAAACAAATTCATGGTTTTGGACACGAAAAAAAGAGCTCAGAATGACATCAAAATGCACAAAAATTTTTATCCTTTAATTATAGTTACTTGTGATTAGTTTAATTTGTAACATATATAATTTCTGTAATATATTAAATTTATAGATATAATTTATATAATATATACAATATAAATGTAGATAGAAAAAAGCAAATGTTGATAAGATAGCGAGGATCACAAAGCACTGCCGGGGCCCACAATCAAGGAGATCTGGAGTAGTACACACATGCTCTGGAAAGGAGTATATAAAAGTTATATACCATGAAGAAGGAAATGATAGCAGTGTGGAAGAAATATATTTTTTCCACAAGAATCAAACCTTTACTTTGTGTCTATACTAAAGCAAAATTAAAGTAAGTTTCTTATATTTCTAGATTAGGAATTAGAAGAATCCAAAAGGCTGTTTAGGAGTAGAGATGACGAATCATTAATAATAAAAAATGCTGCTATGTAACAAGTTGATAAATTGCATTCAGTTATTCTTTCATTCCAAATCTACAGTTATCTGCTTAACGTCTTTCTCTGGAGAATGGATTACCAACCAGGTCTTCATGTAGCCTCATTATCAGAGTAAAAAAAAAAATTTACATTTTAAAATTGAATGAAGGTATTATTTCTCTTTTTTTTTTTTCAATATTTACACTTAATCTAGAAGAAACTTAATCTTGAATGGATTATGTTTACTTTCATGTTGATGTTTTCTGAATTAAACCAACTTTGATATAAGGCCATGTTTGTGTTGAATCAAGAAGAGAAAGGAAAATTGTTTAAAAGTACAGTGTATTAACTATCACTCTATCATGAGCATTTAACTCGGTTTTATTAACCGAAATGAGAAATCCTCATCCTAGCATCAAAATCCTTCAATAGTGCGATGTATAGTTGAACATATCGGAACGCGCATAAGTTGTAATGTTTATATGAATTATAGATTTAAGAATGGGAACGGTGATGAGTTCTTAATGTTCAAACAGAAGTTCAACAATGAATCAGCTATGTAAATGAGCACAGAGATCACAGGCTGTAGATTATTGAAGCAAAACATATAGCAGTGAATGGTGGAAAATCTCCTCACAGATGAAGAAGAGACTTGAAGCAAAAAAAATGTGGTTCTACAGAAGGATGCTGAGAATAACATTCACTAAACATATGAGCAATGACAAAGTTCTAGAGACAATGCAAACAAAAAAAGACACTTATACTTAACATTAGAAAGAGAGAGTTGAATTTTCTGGAGTTCATAATGAGGAAAGAGGGCTTGAAAAATTTGATACTCACAGGACTTATCAAAGGCAAGGACAGAAAAAAACAATGCATAACCTACCTGGTGAGCTTTGAGTGAATTGATGACAGAGTAGGATTTGGGAGAGATGGTGAAAAGCTTGAGCAGGCTTCTGCAGTAGGGATTGACTAGCCACCTTAGCAGACAGGCATACCCAGATATGAGCGGTCAGCCTTTACTTTACTTATCCAACAAACATTTTCAGGTTCCATTTGATTCTTTTAATTATTTTTCTTTTCCTCTCTTTCTCTGATTCACTGCATTTTTATTTCTCTTTCTTTCTCTCTTTCCATATCTTGTAATTTAGATCTTACTTTCAAAGATCCTTCTAACTATAAATGTCAATATGCAAGAAGATTTCAAATGTAAAATCAAAATCAATTTTTTTTAATAATGTACACTCTAAGGTCCAAAAGACACTCAAGATAGAGAAATACTGAAGGAGTTTGTTGCGTGAGAGGTAAGAGTAAGAGGAAAGATGTACAGTTTATGAGGATATGTGGGAATGTTAGCAGATAGCCCTAAACTTGAACAAGTTAAGACTATAGTGAGCAGGAAAGCATCCTCTTGGGAGTCAGTTCCACAAATAAGCAGTTTGTAGGAAGGAGTTATTCAAGTGTAACTTACTTCTCACTCAATATATTATGGGGTGAATGAGGGTTCATTTGCCTTAGTGTATGTGGTGTGGTGGGTCTTACATGTAAGTGTTCAAGTTGATGGAACTGAGGAATGTCGCTAATCTGAACATTTTCCATGGAAATGGCAATAGAGTAGTGAGACACTTACAACATTCCATCTGTGGGAGAGGGATTGTAGGGTGCAAACAATGCATCACACACAAGGATGCATAGACACTTTTAAACTAGAAAGGGAAACCTGGGCAGTTTCACTCTAGAAACAGTACTCTTCAGTACTAGAAACAGCAACAGTACTCCAGTTTTTAATGGGAATAGTGTCATCACTGAGGGTACTGGTCATACGCCCTTTGCTTGGTTCATCAGTGGAAACTTTCATCTGGAAGACTGAGAATATTTCAGAAGGTTTGCAGTTATTGATGGTGACCAAATTGAAATGCTGATTAAAAATAATCTCAGTCACAAAATACATGACATTGCAGAGATACTCTACATATCTGATATGAGTGCTGCAAGGCAATTGAAAACTCTTGGGTATGTGAATCACTATAATATTTGAGCGCCTTACAATTTAACAGAAAAAAATTAATGGATCACATTTCTATTTGTGATTTTCTGCTCAGATGCAACAAAAACAAACCCATTTTTGCAAAGAATGATCTCGGGCAATGAAGAATGGATTGTTTACAACAATGTGGAGTGACAAAAGTTCTGCAGAAAATGATCCACCACAAACTATTCCAAATGACAGTATGCATCTGAAGAAGGTGATGATGTGTATTTGGAGAGATTGAGAGGGCATTGTGCATTATGAACTGCTTCTGCAATACACAATTCAAACAAATGCTTTACTAAATGAGACTAATTAAAGGCAGCAATCAATGAAAAGCATCCAGAATTGGCTAATCAAAAGACTGTTGTCTTCTATCAGGACAACACCAGACATTATGTCTCTTTGTAATTCCAACAGAAATTAGTACAGTGTGACTGGAATGTCTTACTATACTTGCTGTATTCACCTAAACTTGCACCTTTGAATTACCAATATTTTGATCCCTACAAAATTCTTTTAATAGGAGGAACAACTTCAATACTTTGAAAGACTTTAAAAATCTCTTATCAGAATGAAAATGCCAAGTTTTGGAAGGATGGAATCATGAAGTTGACTCAATAATAGTCACTGAATGTGAGAGAATATGAGAAAAGGAATTCAAAAGAGAGGACAATAAAAGATGAGGAATTGAAGAGAAAGAAGATTGCTGCTGCATTTAAATTTTGGAAATTAATGCTGATTGGAAAGCAAGAAGCAGGAAGAGAGTTCCACAAGTGAGAAGAGTGGGAGAAGAAACTGTTAGCATAGAACTTACGGTTACATCTAGCAATTTTAACAGTAAAATGATGAATCCTAGCTGCCAATCTACTACTGTGTTAAACGTTCATAAAGTCAGTGTACCAAAGAGAAAAGCTCATCAGAACAAGTACCATGAAAATATTTATAGGAAAGCCACAGGGAATCTATGATACAGCAGTGGAAACATGACTGAAGCTTAGATGTCAAATCAGGATGAATAACATTGCAGATTCTTCTTTGGATTTTATTAAGAATCTCTTGATAAATTGTAGGAGCACCAGGCCAAATATGGCAGCAATATTCAAGGCATCAATGAATGGTAGATTTATAAAGTTGTAAAATTGATTCTGGCAAGAAAAATTGTTTAGAACAACACAATGAACCAGCTTTCCTAGCTGCAGACCTAGCAATGATTCAATATAATTGTTCCACTACATGACTAGTAAATACTAGCCCAAGGAGACACATTCACTCTCCTGGAGGTTAGCATCAGCCATGTTGATAGAATTCCAAATAGGTTCTTTACAATGATTAAAAGAGAGCAGTTTCATTTTGAAGGCATTAAAATTAACAAGCCATTTCTTGCCTCAGTTAACAACTGATTGAAGGACATTTATATTCATATACATACGGTCATATATGCTTAAATGCACTAATAATATTAATTTTCATGATAGTGATAACAGATGGTTGAAAGGAGTCAAAAAGAAGATTAATGTTGGACAATTTATCCATAAATTTGATCTAGATGTATGATAATTAATACACAAATTGGAACAATTAACAAAAGTATTAAATTAACAGACTTTGTTGATTTCAATAAATATGCCTGAATGAATTCTTGCTGCCTAAGTTTATGTTATGTAAACTTGCATATAAAGATATATAACAATAATGAATATTGTATTTTTCAAAAAAAAAAGTTTGATCAGGGTCATTCTGAAAGACAAAGCTTTTAAGGCAAGTAGTCTCTATAATTACAGATCTTAATATCAAGAGATAGAGCATTTATAATTAAGAAATTGTTCACTTATGTTATGCCAGTCATCACACTGAGTTTCACAGAATTAAATCCACTCCTCAGGAGACTTGATGATGAATGGATGTAATTCTGAAAAACTCAGAGTAGAAATAGGCATAAGTGAATAAAGTTAATTTATTATTTTATTTATATATATATATATATATATATAGATAGATAGATAGATAGATAGTATTTAGAAAAATAGTATTGGAAAAAGTTTTCACATTTCATCCATTAGGATTTCATCAGAGATAGATAGATAATTTTTATTGATTCATTCATTCCTTTTCTACAGCTTATCAACACATTGCAGGTTATTTAAAGACATTTAGTATTTTTAGATTATAAGAATCGGGGGGGGGGGGCAGAAGATAATAATGATTTAGTGATACAGTTCTTACTAACTGCCCCATGGCTGGTGGGAGAAGAAGTGGATTCATACCTTTCCAGTGGGTATTTCTGCATTAGTGAATATCGAACACAACTGGAATTGGAATTCGGCTCTCCAATTAACAATTCCAAGTCATTATCCATTACATCACCCATATATCTTAGCTTATTCCTAAGTGGTCAACCATCTATGTACTGACCAGTCTTGATATTGCTTAACTTTGGCGATTGTATGGTAACCAGTATTTCAATGTGGTGTGGCTACAAGCCAAGCTAGATAGTACATTTTATATTCTAGAAGGACTAAAGTAATGTTTTTGCTGGTGGAATCCAAGAAGGAGAGTAGGAAATATAAAAAGATAATCGTCTATTACACTACCTAAATACATATAAATTCATTCCTGGTGGCTCAGTGTAGGAGGATCTGTTTTATAAAATTCAATACATCCAAAAACAAGTTAGTAATGTTCCACCATCACTGAGAAGACCCTAGACTTTCACATATCACAATGGATGAAGGTTCTCTCAAGGAGGCTCCTTATTTTGAATAGCTATTGGAACTCAAGCTCACCCACACCTCAAGTGGATCTTGAACCTATTACTAAAGATAATGGAAAAAAGTGGTTGGTTCATTGTCAAAATCCAGTATTTATCTGACTTCTTCTGTTGTATTCTATCAGATCAGACCAAATATGGAGTATTGCTGATATATTTGTGTTGGATCTGCCCAGTCCTTACTTGTGGGTGATTTCCACACTACAGCCCCTTCCACACAGACAAAACGTTGCAAGCCTCTTGCTACTCTATCACTATTTCCATGTCAAGTGTTCTGACGAGTTATAGTCCTTAGTTTCACCAACCCTCACCTTCACAACTGGGACCCACCATGCCATGTACACAAGTGTGAATCATCTCCATTCCCATTTCATTCTGATAGTAAGAAGTAAGTTCCACTCAGACAGTTTCTTTCCAATCACTGCTGCTTTGGGGAACAGACTCCTGGCAAAATGTTTTCCCAATCACTGCAATCTCAACCTCTTCAAGTCTAGGGTTAACCAGTATCTTTCCTACATAACCTCATGAATTTCACTTCTTGCCTTTTCTTAAGCTCATTCAACACCACACAGTACCCCACTAACTTGAGTGGCTCTTGGGCCTTGTATTGGGTGAGCATTAGTATAAAACATTTTGATGATGTCTTTCTAGAGGATGAAATGCATTACACAGATTATTTTTCACTTTGTCAATCATATGCTTAATATAGTTCTGATATATAGAAATTTATACATCAAATTCTCCTATAGATCTCGTATGTCCCCCGAGGGACACAAGGCCACATATCTGTTGTTATGAGGGCCACACACAACAACTGATTGTGCACATTACAACTAATTGGAGTCATTTAATAAAATTTATTGCAGAATATTTTTGTTACTTAAATTTAGAAACACACAATGTGGATACAAATGTTTTAGCAGGATTCAGGTATACAAAGTAATGAAGTACTTTGATTAAAAAATAAAATTTTAAACAACAACATATACTTGCAGTTTGCAACAGCAACAAATACATTGTACAAAAATTACAACAGTTCAAAACTAAACATTTATTTGTCACTATTCAGTCAGCGGTATTTTTTTATCCTCATGTTTGACACCTTTTTTCTTATAATTTTTGGTATGTTCTGACTCTGATCAGAGATGACAAATGTTGATCAGTTCGCCTTGTTCTCCGAGAAGTTTTGTTGATTTCATTAAGAAAATCACACATATAGGTAGAACCAAATGTTGCCATGATCTTTGTGGCAAACGTTCTGAGGTTTTTAAACTTTTTAGAAAGGTATGAAAAGAACCCAGGTATTCCTACTTCAAGACACTTTGTTCTGGGTGTAGAATCCAACTGCATTTCTAATAGTTTCATCTGCTGGTTTTCTTTTGTCTTGACAACATCACAGGTGAATGGTGCAGAAAATAATGCAAACTGATGTTCAAAAGGTGAGAAATCACTAAATCTTTTCTGAAATTGTTTCGACAACAATTCCAGGTGACTGTCATACTTAGCAAAGCTAAGTACAGTCTCGGTTTTGACAGTGTTTATCAACATGTAGGAAAATGAACTAAATTTTCATTTGAAAACTGTGACTTCCATAAGCTTAGTTTTGTAATGAATCACTTGATGTCATCATACAACTAAGTGATAAGTTTGTTTTAACCTTGTACTTTCAAATTACGATCAGTTAATTGTGCAGTAATATCTACAGCAAAAACCAGATCTTGGCGCAAACTTACATCTTTTATTCCAGCTGTATTTTGATCTTTCATCTCTAACTAATTTTTGTATCAACAGATTTTGTGACATGACAACCAGCAAACTTCTGTGTAGAATAGAACATCGATGAAATGATTATCCTTATCTTCCAACAGCTGACTGAACTGATGGTGGTTGAGAGCACGGCCTCTGATAGAGTCCACTGCCTTTGTAACCAAGCTAAGCACATGATCCAATTTTAAAATCTTTGAACACAAATTATGCTGATGAATAATACAGTGAAAATATGCAATTGATGAACCTGGATGCAAGTTTTCTAATTTTCTTTGTAACTTAGCAGCAACACCATTATGTTTGCCAACTATATTCACAGCGCCGTCAGTAGATAAGCATACAAGTTTACTCAAAACAAAACTATACTCATGCAGAACTTGCTCAATTCTCTCAAAGATGTCCTGGATGTTGTAGTGTCATACATGGGGACCAGTTCAATCAGTTCTTCATAGATATTAAATTCACTGTTCCAGGCCCTGAGGAAGATGGCAAGCTGTTCTATTCCCGTGATGTCAACTGTCTCATCAATAGCAATAGAAACATGTTCAAACATTGATACAGCCTTCAAATGTTGTTTCAAATGAGCTGACATTGCAACAATCTGTTCAGAAACAGTGTTCCTGCTTAATAAAATGTCTTTGAATAAGTGTGCTTTCTCTGTACATACAATTTCAGCCATTTTGACAAGGCATTGCTTTATGAAATCGCCTTCACTGTAAGATTTCCCACTCAAGGCTATCATTTGGCTGAATTCAAAGCTTACAGTAAGGAAAGCAACATTCTGTTTCTGAATTTTCATAAAAAAGGACTGTTGCTGTATTAATTTATCTAGTTCCTTGAGTTTTAAAAGGCACATTGGGCCATCATATTTATTGAAGGAGAGAGGGTTGATTTCATAATGTTTTTTCAGGTTGTACTCTTTGGCATGGCGATGGAGTCATTGCAAATTTAAACAATGTATCTTTTAATTCACTGTTTTTGTGCAAAAATACTATAATTCCTACTTATCTTGATACACTCACCCTTCATGCGTCATTAATTTTCCAAAATTGATGACACATAATCTGAAAAATTACTGGTACATATAAACTACAGCTAACAGTAAAAAGAGATAAAGCAATTTTGATAATGCCTCTAAAACTTTTTTGGCTGATATTTCATCTTTAATAGCAAAAGATTTGACACTTTGAAAGAAAGTTTTCTGTTTACAACTGTTAATGAGCTGCCATATTATTTTTGCTCCTGCACTATTTTCTCAGCCACCAAAAACATTGAATATTTGCTTCAATTTTTAAAATAATAGCTTTATACTGTACTAACTTAAACTTTGTCAATACTATTAAAATTATTTTAAATAAATTTATGCAGTAAATGGTCTCCTTATTTGCTATTATATTAAAATAAATCAAAATGTAAAAAACATGTGATTCATTTTCTTAAATAGCATAATTTCTAAATTATAAAAACTTCAGTTGTGGCCGTTAAATGACCAAATTAGTATCCTTTCTATGGGCCACAGGTGAACTTGTAATGGGCTGCATGTTGCCCGCAGAGCTGCATGTTTGACATGCCTACTATAGATAGATTAATAGATAGATAAAGATAGAGAAAGATATGCCATTTGATGCTGTATCATTGTTATCAGGCTACTTTAAAAATACCCTTATAGTATGTTTACTCTAGACTAGGATTTCTACAGATATAAGAAGGGTGACATCTGTTTCATACTTGAAAGCAATATTCATGGCTTGAAGATTGCATTCAAGCAGGAAAGAGCTTGCTACCGGTTGGTGTTAACATCAGTGTCCCTACTACTTATATTTACACATACTTTTACCTTATAAATAGAGGATATCATAAAAGTCTATTTCATCATATATATATATATATATATATATATAATGATGGTGGCTGCCACTGCTTATACCTGTGCATGCCTATTAAGGCAGCTAGCCAATCCCTATTGCAGATGCTTTCTCAGGTACATTTGTGTTTGTTCAACACCCAAAAAGCCCATGTGTTGTTTATTCTGCAACAGTGCTGAGCAGACCTTAGTTACAGTTTCTAGGAGAGAACACCAACAGTCTGAACAAGGCCAGTATGCCCAAACCCAAACGATTACTTGTGACTTCATGTAACCATCGACGACTCCCAAATAATTCTGTCAATCCAATTTCACTCACATGGCCTTGGTCAACCTGTGGTATGGTTTTCAGGCACATTCCAAAGGTGCTACACACTGGGATCACCTCCCCAGACTGAAGAAGTCACCTTCTCAATAAATCAACCATGATGACATTCAAAGCAAGTCTCATGGTCAGAAAACATGCATTCTAACGTGTCCATATATATATTGTTATGATATATAAAAATTCCTCCAAGATATATATATTTTTTTTTTAAGCGTATCACCCCAAGCAAGGCTGGAGGCCACTATCATGCATGGGGTTACAGAAGGGATGGAGGAAGAGCAGATAGGAGTGGTAAAGGAGAGGATGTGGAGAAAGAGAAAGACGGAGGGTCGATCAAGGCAAGGGGGTTACAGAAGATTTGGAGCAAGAGCAGATAGGAATGAAAGATGAAAGGATGTGGAGAAGGGAAGTGGATAGATCAAGGCAACTGGAGATGATGATTGATGCTACACTTAAACCGTTGGAGATTGTATTTGTCAGGGAAACAGTAATAGGGAAGGGAGTTCCATAGGCGAGATGTGCGAGACATGAAGCTATTGGAGTAGAAGAGACGTCTACATCTAACAGTTTCAATGGTGAAGGGGTGGGAATGGGATGCCAGCCTCGTAGGACGTTTAAATTCAGGAGGCCTAGGGACAAGCAAAAGCAACTCCTCGGAGCAATTACCGTGAAAGTACTTGTAGAAAAGGCAGAGCGATGCAACATCACGTCTGTGAGAGAGCGACTGCAGACGAGATGACAGATCAGGGCCAATCACATTGCATATCCATCTCTGGATCTTATCAAGAACCCTGAGACAACCAGCAGGGGCCCCAGACCATATATGGCAACAATACTCCATGCAAGGGCAAATGGTCGATTTATAGACTTGGAGGATCGATTCCGGGGAGAAAAATTTCCTGGCTTGGCACAGGGAACCAACTTTTCTTGTGGTGGATGAGATATATATATATATATATATATATATATATATATAGATATATATACTCTGTTTTAAAACCATTTTTTATACTTGTAAATGTGATCTGAGGAACCAGGAAAAAAATATTTTCCTGGAGAAATCAAATCAAATCAATGGACCCTAAAGTTTGTTTGTTTTTTAATTTTGATTAAATTAATATTCGCTCTGGTTTTACATTGAATTCCTTGGGATTATCCATATGGATTACCAAACATTTCATTATATATATATATATATATATATATATATATATATATATATATATATATATATATGGGAGAATATGATATATAAATTTTTATATCATAATGTTAAGCAACAAAGTAGAAAATTCTGTGTAACATATTCCTTCCATCCTC
>OZ038501.1:1952937-1965437 GCA_964036315.1 Acanthosepion esculentum
ACACACACACACACATTTATATATATGTATATATATATATATATATATACACACACACACAAATTTTTATATATATATATATATATATATACTGATCAGCCCAAATATTATGACCACCTACCTAATAAGGTGTTGGTCCACCATGTGTTGACGAAACAATTCTTATACAATCAAACATGAACTTGAAAAATAACCTTGAATTTTTTTTCTGTAATGAAAATTACAACTTCCTATAAAGTAATTGTTCTTGCTTTTTTTTTTTTGGAAAATTCTTCAATGACATGTCAATTGTCACTCTATAGAGCATAGACTGAAAAGCAGAAAACCAGAAAAGAGTTCCACAACTGAGAAGTGTGAGATAACAAACTGTTAGCATAGAGCTTACAGTTACATCTAGGCATTTCAACTGTCAAATGATGAGACCTTGCTGCCAAACTAGTACTGTGCTTAAATTCATAGCGTCTCGGTACCATGGGGGAAAGTTCATCAGAACAGTTACCATTAAAGTATTTCTAGAAAGGGCAGAGGGAAGTTACTTTACAGCAGTGGGGAAGCTAAAGTAAAAGGATTAAAAATATTTCAACCTAAACTTTATTTGCTTTTCGTGTAGTTATCAAGAAAATGCTAGCAAGTGGCTAAAGTTAAAATGAATGTTATCATCCAAATCACAATTAGAGATTTTATGAAAAAATACGAGAAAGATTAGCCTGTTCCTTTATTTATAAATTTTAAATCTTCTGTACATCTGTCATTTGAATCAATCATATTCACAGGGAAAAACCTCTTCTTCTCTTGCTTTAGTCTACAAACAACTTGATTCCTATTCATCATCACAGGTAATGTGGGTGAGTAGATATAAAATGATATAATAAAGATTAAAGATAATCTCCGGGGCAATGCCAGTTAACCTTACTTGCAACGATAAACGCTCACAAGCTTATATACATTTGCGAGCATTTATTTTGCTCGGTCTGTTGAAAGATGTAAAAGGTTTTTTTTTCGCTGTGCAATTCATATAAATACTCATGCATACTCTTACTTGCTAATAATTGAATCTAAATTCAGCAATCATGCAAATCCTATTTTCTCATAAATATATAATTCCTTCTTTTGGCGTTTGCAATGTCTTTTTCATACTCAAGTTCTGCTTTTAAAGACTTAAAATTCTAATTACCCTCACTCACATTTTATGTACATTTTTCTTTTATATATATATATATATATATATATATATATAGTGAGAGAGCGAGAGAGAGTGGTTGAAAGAGAAAAACACATGCAAGCACATAAGATATGTTTGCACATGCGTAAATATATTTATGCATGGATATAGTTCCATAAATACTTATATGTATCTCTATGCATGCAAGCATATAATTCTACATACACATATGTGTGCATATGTGCATGCATATATATGTGTACCTGATACACATGTCAACATTATTATGCATGGGTGTGTATGTATATATGTGTGTGTGCATATGTATATGTATATATATATATATTTGTGTGTGTGTATGTGTCTACATATGTATGAAAACCTGATACCCACATCCTATTATTAAGATGTATTCATGAATATTTGTAAATATGTGTATATTCTTACATGTGTGTATGTGTGTGTGTATATATGTACTTGATACACATGTAGCAACAATAATATATATATATATACACACATAAACCTGTATTTGTGTGTGTCTGTGCATATATATATATATATATATATATATATATATATATATATATATATATATATATGTTTTTGCTACCCACATGCTAATATTAATATGCACGTGATGTGCATATATGTGTTTTGTGTGTATGTATATATATGTGTGTGTGTGTGCATGTCTGTGCTTCCATATATATTTGTGTACTTGCATATATATATATATATATATATATATATATATATATAACTGATCCCCATATAACAACATTAATATGTATGTGTTTGTTTATTACATTAATACTAGATTTGATAATGAAAATTATTAAGATTCCAATTTTGCTTCATTGATTTTCAGTCTAAAAATGCAAAACTATTATTTTTTTTTAATATCTTTTTTTTATATTCTATTTATTTTATATTGGAACAAATTTATTTACACCTATCGACTAAAATCAAGTAAACATCCTCATATTTCATTCTTGTGTGTTTTTATTATACAAGTCAATCCCCGTGCATGTTTTGCTCCTTTTATTATTACACAAAATGCTGGCCAGAGATAGATGCTAACCAAAAGATTCTGACATTTATATTGAAATAGAGATGAAATAAAAGAAAGAAAAAAAGAACACACAGAAATAACCATAATTAGATATATTTCTAGATAACCGGATATTTTTAGTCACACCCACGTTTGTCAATTCCTTCTTAAAATCTTTCATATTATTTTTCTTTCTTTTTAATAACAAAAAAAAAAACAAACATCAGTGACACTTGCAAATATTTTGGAGCAATTTTACTTCTTGCAATTTTTACGTAAATTGAAAGCAATAAAAATTGATAATACAATATCTTTCATTAGTGTTTTCCAATATCGACAAAATGCAAAGTAAGTGAGAAATGGTCTACTTTATTTTTTATAATTGTCTTTGTATCTGTCTATATCTTAGAGATGAGGTATTGAAAGTATTTACATTATTTACATTGTTTGGACTATTGTCCTCATCTTTATTGCCGTATTCACAACATTTCAGCCATTGTATGCTCCATCCATCTTCAAGTGATATTGGAATTCCAAATTGAATCCTTTTATTTAGACCATGGAGTAACATGACCCAATTGATAAAATGTTGGTTGATTGATCCAAAAAGTGACTTGACACAAAGAGTAGTGAGTTCAATCCCTGGTCTTCGCGAAAACAACAAAACCCTGGAGAATTCTCAAGGTGAGTTAACTAAAACTGAGATATCCAAAGAATAATCTAACTCCAGTGAACTAAATAAAGGGCTCAGCTCAAAATTCCAACAAATAAAGAGAAGGCTGGAATTGTAAAATAACCAAAACATCATGAATGAGACAGTAAAGATGAGAAGAACAGTCCAAACAATGTAATTCGAGTAAATTGTCTTCATAAATTGCTGTTTGTACATCTGTCTAACATTTTAGTTAATTAAGATGGCATCAAGATTCCTTTGGCTCAGTGTTCTATCGAATATAAAACCCAATATCTGAGCAGTAGTTTTTAGTGTGAGCAACTATATACTTACATAGAATCCAATATTATATATATATATATATATATATATATATATATATATATATATATATATATATATGTATGTATGTATGTATGTATGTATGTATGTATATATATATATATATATATATATTTCATTGAATATGACAGACAAGGTGCTTTGATTTAGTTTTTTTATATAAACTTTCTCATGCGATCTAATAATTTATTTTTTTCAGAAGATAAATTATATAAAAACTGTCCAAATGTTGTTGTTATTATTATTATTATTAAAATTATTAGATCACATGAGAAATTGTATAAAAACTAAATCAAATCACCTTGTCTGTCATATTCAATGAAATGTGCATGAAAGAAGGATTGCTGCCTAAATACACAAATATATATATATATATATATAATTTCTGTCTGAATTTCTGGAATGAGAAGTTATCATTATTTACACTATTTACATTTGGACTGTTATCCTCATCTTTGTTGTTATTGCAATGTTTTGCCGATTGAGCCCTCTGGCCCTCATCAGGTGTATAGAGTGTACTCGTTCCACTGCACTTGTATAGTTCTTAGTAGTTTTCTTAGTACAGTTATTGCTTGCCTTCTTTCTACTGAGTCCAAGTACACACCATCCACACCAAGGACTGAACTGTATCATCAAATTTACAAACAACACATTAATAAACTGTTGCCACTTTGTAGAGAACTTGGAGCCTTAAACCTGATCTACCTGCCTGCTGATGTGTCTAGCTGCTGTTGTTTGTAATATTTGACTTCACTCACTAAAGCTTTTGTCTTTTTCTTAAAAATATAAAAAATATAATAGTGGACACTGAGGTCAAAACAGAGTGGATACAGTCTGTTTCAGGCTTGAATGCAGTCTTCAGGCTATATGCTTTATTTGTGATATTGAGCACTTATAACTATAAATATCGCATACCTTAAAACTATATATATATATATATATATATATATATGATAGGAAAAAGAACAAGAAGGAAACAGATTTTAATCTAATACGTTTCACTTTATTAAAACTTTGTCAGAGATCAAGATAGAAATGATAAAAAGGGGTAAAATGCAAAGAGATGCAGATTAATGGAATGTTATGTTTGGCTATTTCTTATTGCTTAGATACGTGTCACGAGTAATGAAGTAAGAGATAATATTTAAATATGTGTGGCAAACATTCTCAACACTAAAGTGTGTAAAAGTTAGTGAGATGCAGTAGGCTGGTTTGATTGGATATGTGTTACACGTAAGGAAGTCACAGATAATATTCAAATAAGTCTAAGAAAACATTCTAGCTGTTAAAGTATATAAAGGCTAGTGAAACACGGCAGGATATTTTGAAGAATTTTTCATTAAAGTATACTTTGTGTGTATTTTGTACATATATCAGTTTTATGTATTTGTAAGAGATGAATTAGATTCATGAATAATGGATCTGTAGAAAAATGATGATGTAATGTAGTTTTTGAACATGTGTTAATAATTGGTAATGTTGTTATGAATATATTTTTATAGTATTTTCTCTTTAAAGAGTTATGTCCTTTTTTTGATAAGGCTGGCATTGGTGAAATTATAGTTATATCCTATGTTGTTGTGGTGTAATACACAAAAATTTGAATGTTTATCTAAATGCAAATCTCCTTTGTGTTCCTGGATGAGGGTCTTTAGATCAAAGAGTCTCCCCAATGTACATGTTATTGTACCATAGACATTTTATTTGGTAAACTCCAGCATTTGAATTGTTATTTTATTTTTCATTCCGATTATACCTCCAATAGCTTTGGAGGTGGTTGTAACAATCCTCATATTAGGGATGACTAATTCACTTGCAAGTTTAGTTGAAGTGTTCAAGGGTAGAGTTATGAACTTTGCTGGAAGTATTTGTTTGGTTTTATGGATTTTGTGAGCTCGTTTTTTCTTATATATATATACAGGGTGTGATGGGTCAATTGTTGCCATTTTATATTTTTAATTACCATGTATGTGGATTGTTTTTGATTTTGTTAACTGCACAGTATCAGATGGGCACCGTCTGTAAGAAAAAGAACATCATTTTGCAGTTTACACTGTCAGAAATTTGCAAACAGTATGCTGCACTGCTTGGCATTTATGCTCAAAGATCCAATGCAAACATTTCAGAGTGTTTGGGTGTCAAAGGTATGGCAGCTCAAAAACTCAATCTGATCATGTTTGTCTAATCGCACATACATTGCCAAGGAGGAGAACACAGTACCAGGACATAAAGTTGGCAAGGAGAGGCTCACTTTGCTTCTTTAGGCTGATGCTGTTGGTGACTTCAAGCCGAAGCCCTGGCTGGTGTATCATAGTGAAAATCCAAAGTCATTCAAGGGCATTTGGAAAGATCAACTTCCTATCATCAAAGTAGTTTACCTTCCATCTAACACTACTGCCCTTTTGAAGCCTATGGACCAAGGTGTCATTGCCTTTTACAATGCCTACTACCGCCAAAGGATCATTGCTATAGCTGGCTTTATAGGCAACTGAGAATGACAATAACTTGACTCTCAAGGATTTCTGGAAGTCTTACAACATTCTTAATGGTATAAAGAACATTGCTAATTCCTGGAATTAAGTTAAACAGAAGAACTTGAATGGCATATAGAAGACAAGGTGTTGCTAGTTTGTGAACAATTCTCATTGCTCATGTTTGTTTTTCTTTCCTTCCCAGATTTGCTGCTGCTTCCAAGTGCTGCAAGAGAGGCAAGATCTTACACTTCGTCATCTCATCTACTGAGAGCCAATGACATCACTGGCAATAAATATACAAGCAGCTTAAGAGAATTTATTTTCATGATATGCATTATGTAGATGCACAAAACACTTATAATGGATGCTAAAAGTTTTCAGCCCAACCAAGTAGGGTTTTGACAAAAGGACTGTGATTTTTTTGTTTCAAGACCAATAATTTTCAGCACCCACTTTTACTATATATTGTATACTATCATTTTTGTTAATTTCTATATCTATTAATTGCATAAAGAAAAGATGCTCTTATTTGATACATAATAATATTATTCAAAGAAGAAGAAAATAAAAAGTATTATTTGAGATCAATAATGTATTCTGTATGGTCCATGCATGCTAAATATCACAGCAAGCTCAATCTGCTTATCCCTGCTTTGTGAAACTGGAAGATCATAAGTTTCAAGTTCAAATCTCATCAGAAAATAATTCCTTTCAGTGAAATGCAAATGTTTCAAAACCCCAAACTTAACATCCACCCCACCTCCCCAACAAAAAGTTTTCTTGTCAAGTGGTTTTAGAAATATAACTAACTATATTAGCTCATTTTGGAATAGATTATTTTATTTACAGAAAGGAAGCTGAAAAGTTCTCAGCCTGACCAAGTAAGCCTTTCCCAATAAAATTCTGGTGTCAACTGATTAGACCAAGAAGTTTTCAGCTCTACCTCGTACTGAAAATTTGGCATCTAACCATCGGTTCTGCAATAATAGAATAAGCAAAAGCATTAAGTATAAAATAAAATAAAAACATTAAATACTAAAATAAAATAATTGTAAAAATGTATTTATAAGTTAATTTATTCAATTAACAAAAAAGTTTTGTTAATATTATATTGTTTATTGAAATTACCATCACAGCAAGCAGTAAATTTAAAAAGGAAATTATTTCTGATTCTTACACATATGCTGTTGAAGCTATTTCTACACATCATACTGTAAGACAATACAAGACAAAAAATTTTGTAAAAGTAAAATAACTTAGAAAATTGCCTGAAGTGGAAACTTTACTCATTTATTCTAGTAGTAATGACAATACTCTTTGCTACTTTGGATTATAATTGACTTAAAAATCATTTTCAGGTTTCAGTGCTTATTATGAAACTTTGTGTTTTATTTTTTGTCAAGACTTATAAAATACAGTTTTGCTAAAAGTTTCTACAATCATGTATCAAAATAAATGAGTAGAAGATAAAAATCATCTTGAATGGATTTTTACTTTAATTTTATATTTAAAAAGAATAAAAGATTTTTAAAAAAGCAATGATTTTCAGTTAAGGAATAACAGTCTCACAATTTAACAATTTCAAGACGCTTTGCTAATAACTGACAACTGCATCTAACTCAAAAATTAACTTCTTTTTTTTTCTTTTTTCTTTCAGTATTTAAGTAATTAATAAGTGTGACTGGAGTTGACAGGCTCCCAGATAATGTTGTTCGTGTTAAGTCACATGGCACAAAAAATGCATTTCAATTGGACACACTTAGATTCTGTCTTGTTGACATACAACTCTGAAAGAAAGCTTTTAGTCTTTTAATACCGATAAAAAAGAAAAAAAGAGATAACTTTAATTTACTGATTAGAGACAAAGAGAAGAAAGAACAATAAGATATCCTTAATCTAGTACTGGTAAAATTTTTGCCTAAGATATGTTAAATATTACAACAATGTCAGCTAGAAATTACTAATCTTGGCAGTCTTGTCTTTTGCTATTGTTGTTATCTGCTTCACTTCTCTTCATCATTTTTTGTTAATGTTATTTATTTTTAATATTTTTCTAAGCTGCATTTACTCATCTGAAAAGCAAAAAAGAAAAGAAAGTCATGACTTGTAAGAGCATTAATCATTTTGCCTCAGATTAAATACTTAAAGAACATAAGAAGAAAAACCCCAAGTCCCTACTAATTTGCAAATGCCTTACACGATACAAACAATCTTTGGGTGACAAGTTCATATGTCAGAAACAACGGACAATTTGCAAATTGGCCTTTCATCTAATTTGAAGCATTTGGGATTTTTTTTAATTATTTAATTATTTTGATTATTAAATGAGTAAGCCTTTGATAGAAAGCTTCAGCAAATAATTGTATTTTGAACATTTTGTAGATGTCAACAGCTTCAGCTGGCACATTAATGTCAGAAACACAAGTAGAAATTAATGGATGTTCAAAATGTTTTTTTTACTCAAATCATGTGTTCACATTTATACCATTATATATCTGCTTGAATGCTTACACATATGTGTGTATGTGTGTGTGTGTGTATATATATATATATATATATATATATATATATGTACACACACAAACCTATATATATATATATATATATATATATATATATATATATATATATATATTTTATTTTATTTTTTTAAGATTATCACCCCAAGCAAGGCTGGAAGCCACTAGCACGCAAGGGGTTACAGAAGGTTTGGAGGAAGAGCAGATAGGAGTGGTAAAGGAGAGGATGTGGAGAAAGATAATGGATCGATCAAGGCAAGGGGGTTACAGAAGATTTGGAGCGAGAGCAGATAGGAATGAAAGGTGAAAGGATGTGGAGAAGGGAAGTGGGTAGATCAAGGCAACTGGAGATGTCGATTGACGTTACACTTAAATAGTTGGAGATTGTATTTGTCAGGGAAACAGGAATAAGGAAGGGAGTTCCACAGGCGAGATGTGCGAGACATGAAGCTATTGGAGTAGAAGAGACGTCTACATCTAACAGTTTCAACAGTGAAGGGGTGGGAACGGGATGCCAGCTTCATGGGACATTTAAATTCATGAGGCCTAGGAGCCAGCGAAAGCAGCTCATCAGAGCAATTACTGTGAAAGTATTTGTAAAAAAGACAGAGCGAGGCAACGTCGCGTCTGTGAGAGAGCGACTGCAGATGAGATGACAGATCGGGGCCAATTACATTGCATATCCGTCTCTGGATTTTATCAAGAACCCTGAGGCAAACAGCAGGGGCTCCAGACCATATATGGCAGCAATACTCCATGCAAGGGCGAATGGTCGATTTATAGATTTGGAGGATCGATTCCGGGGAGAAAAATATATATATATATATATATATATATATATATATATATATGTAGAATTAATATAAGTAAAATTTTGTCACTTAGCTGATTGATGTTACATTCAGCATCTTGACTCAAGAGTTTCATAGACAGACCCATCCATCCACTCTTCAGGGGGTATCAGCAATTGACTGCTCATATTTCTCAATTTTTATCTACTTATCACCGTTGCAAGTTTTTTTCCCTATATTGTTTGTGTGCATTTGCATGCATGTGCCTGTGCCCATGTATGCTGTTGTGATTATTTTTCCCTTTCTTCATATTTTTTTTACACACTTTACACTCACTCCTTAGCCTTTTCTCTTTTTCCCTTTTCCTCTCTTCTTTCAATTGTGACTATTTGTTGCTATTTATTTCCATTTTGTTCCCTAGACATCTTATATATATGTATATTAAGCAGCATATCTTCATTTAAGCAGGTTTCATTAAATAATATAGACATATTATGTCTATTTATTTTTATAATAATCCTTTTTATAGTTCTCTAATTATCTTCTTGATGTTAAGTTGAAATTCATCAAAGAAGGCACTGTATTTTTTCTTAACCCAAGTACTTTCAATTGAGGATGATCTGAGGAGAAGATTGAAAGTACTTTGGTTAACAAAAAATACAGTACATACCTTGATGAAATTCAACTTGACATCAAGAAGATAATTAGAAAAGATTATTATAAAAATAAATAGACATAATTGTTGTGAATATGGATTATCTCCCCTTTGATAATCCAAGCTATAAAAGCTGTACATTTCTGCTTGTCAAGTAGACGAGTAGTAAGATTCTTAATTGAATAAAAGATTACTAGACTGAATCTCTTGTCCTGTTTTCATTACAATAATATGTCTATATTATTTAATGAAACATATATACGAGGTGTAACAACAAAATTTTCCAAATTGTGTAACAGTATGTGTTACAGTCTATTCCACAAAATGTTTACTATCTAAAAAACCAGTAAACTAAGTTTCTTTTTTCCAGGTTTTCAGATGAAACGTTTAGTCATGTTGACACCATTGGTCCTAAGAATTTCTGAAAAACCTTTTGAGTTATTCAGCTAGAAAGAGAACAGTTTAAAATTATTTTGTGTCAGACCCAATATGTCTTTCCAGCTGAGCAATGGTGCGAGAAAAATGATCATTCAGGCATTCAGTAATGGTACCAACATTCATACTCTGGCTTCCATCTTCAAAGTGCGCTCAAGAACCATCAAGAGAATGGTGCATAATCTTAAAGAAAAGGAAACAGTAGAGAGGAAAACTGGATCAGAATGTGACAATAGCAAGAGGGATCATCATTTCAGCTTAGAGCTAAATTCATTTTTATTGTTCAAAGTAGACTAATAGTGTTATAAAACTTTGGAGAAGTCCAGTAAGATATCTTTAATCATTTCTAAGAGACAACAGTTCAAAGCTTAATCTAACAACTGGACAATTTTGCTGTTACACAATTTGGACAATATTGGTGTTACACCCAGTATATATATATATATATATATATATATATATATATATATATATATACATACACTATTTACATTGTTCAAACTATTGTCTTCATCTTTACTGTCATATTCACAATGTTTTGGCCATTTTATGCTCCACCTTCTTCAGATATATATGCTGGAATTTCAAACCAAACCCTTTATTTTGTCCACGGGAGTAGATTGTTCTAGTTTCACA
This sequence comes from Acanthosepion esculentum, assembly GCA_964036315.1. Classification (NCBI taxonomy): domain Eukaryota; kingdom Metazoa; phylum Mollusca; class Cephalopoda; order Sepiida; family Sepiidae; genus Acanthosepion; species Acanthosepion esculentum. The sequence goes on from OZ038501.1 coordinate 1,963,679, forward strand.
TGTCATGCCTTTTCTGAATATCTCAGTTTCAGTTATCTCCCATTTTAGTAACTGAACTCTCTAAGTTTTTTTTCACCTCTGCTGTGGCCAGGTATTGAGGTGACAACTCTTTGAGTCAAGTCACTGGATTACATCAACCAATGCTTTTATCCATTGGGCCATGTGACAATAAACACACACACACACACACACACACACACACACACACACACAGACACACACACACTACAAGCAAAAGGTTTGGGACCACCCTGCATTTCTTTTTTAAAAAATGAATTATTTTTGTACTTTTTAAAAATTAAAGTTAAAATTTCAGTAAATCCAGTGTATTTGCTTTTATTTTGACATTTTTTTTGTCAGAATCTATCTAGCACATTTATAAATCTCCCATTCATCTGTGTATTGAATATTCTTCCCATATCTGGTCTAGTGCTCCTGCAGTACATCTTGAGATCTTTGACAAAATTCAAAGAAGGGTCTGTAAATGCCTTCAGTCACATTATCACTAACATAAAATAGCTTCTCTCTGTCTTTTCTACAAATATTTTCATGGTAATTGTTCTGATGAGCTTTTTTCCTACATAAATTTACGTGTGCTACTAGATTGGCAATTGGGTCTCATTGTTTTACTGTTGAACTAGTTAATGCAACTGACATTTCTACTCAAACGGTTTCTTTTCTTGCACTTCTCACCTGTGAAACTTCCTTCAGATTTCTTGTTTTCCCTGATAATTACAAACTCAAAAATTTAAATGCAATGTCAATAGCTATCTTCTGTCTTCTTGAAAGCATACTTCAATAAAAGCTCACTCTCACATTTTGAGTATTCTCTTCCAGCTCTTCTATTCAATTCATCCGATGCTAATTCAATGGGAGAGAGATTAGGAGAAAAGGCATCCTAGTCATAATCTCGAAAATTTTCTTCCTTTTTTTTTAACTCAAAGTAATTTTGACATAATTTAGAAGAGTGTCTTGGATCATTGTCGTGTTGAAAGATTGATTTTTTTACAATTTTCACTGCAAAATTTAATGTTCTTTCTTCATGATTCCCTTGGCCTGAATCAAATCTCCAGTCCTCCCTCCCCCCAAAAATCTCCACATCATAACAGACCAAAACTGTTGGAACCGCACATTCAAATTTGGACTCATCTGTCCACAATACATTTTGTCACACTTTCAATGTCCATAAATCTAAAATATTTGTAACACACATACAAAGACTCATTTATAATGAACAATCAAGGAGGAAAGAGCAAATATATATATATATATATATATATATATATATATATATATATATATTTATATATATATAATTAAAAGGAAAGATGGTTCAGATGTGCTTCTTATAATATGTGGATTCAATAGGCTGGTTAATGAAACATTGAGGAATAAAAAGACAAGATGGTAACAATAGTGTCAATAAGATTGATGAGGTTCATTACACATTAGTAGGCCTTTTGACTAAATCAAAGCAGGAAAAGAAAGATTTTAAAGTCAGAATTTTCAGACATGCCTGTGTCCTTTTTCAATGAAATGAGAAATAAAGAAAGAAATGAGACAGCAACATTCCCCAGAATAGTGAGTTCTACTTTGTTTTATTTTCCAATGTGCTAACCATGTTTGGAAAATAAAACATTTCCTATAACTCTAGATACATACTTTCAGTTAAAAGTAAAACTAAAATCATGCTTGATAATGGCTAAAAGTATAGCTGAAAGTGCCCAGACATAAAAAAACATTCAGACAGTTTCTCTAT